>JAROOI010000043.1:220000-527500 GCA_030578255.1 Tiaroga cobitis | reverse complement strand
TGATTTGGAAAAAATTTTTTTTTGACTAAACAACCATTCTGGCTGTTTTTAAACTTAAACATTATTCTCTAATTGCTCTCACCATGCCCGTTTCTGAAACTCTGCACATGTCTACTGTCTAATAAATGTGATGTGTCTGTCGGGTTTCATGCAATTTCAAGTATGTTAAGAGTCTCAAAAGCATCAACAAAGAATAATAAAGTTTGATGCGTTGCCACGGCAACAGTATCTAAGATATCAATAATCCTTTCTCAGGTCTACATCTGCCGTGTGTCTACATTATACACATAAAGTTTGAAGCAAATTGGGTAAAAATAAGAGGGTGATTTCAAAGCCTTTAGGAAGTGACACACTTCCTGCTGCCAGTTGGTGGCGCTATAACTTTGACTCACAATAGTCACATCCATGTGATCGGACTCTTACAGCGAACACACTGCTGAAGTTTCATCAAGATCAGTTAATGTATGCAGAAGTTATAACACACTTCCTGTTTCCTTTATTCGCCATAAATTCGTTTCCTCGCCACAGCCAAACCGTTCGAGATATCAAAAATCCCCTGGCAACTTTTCATCCTCAATGTCTTGACTTCATGCTGACCGAGTTTCGTGGCGATTGGTTGAATTCTCTAGGAGGAGTATATCGAATTCCAGGGGCATACGCTTCCAAACAAACCATAATAGCCGACTTCCTGTTGGGCTGGGGTAAAAAGTAAAAGTACAAAGGATATATGAATCGATGAGATCTATATGTGTACCGAGTTTCATATTATTACATTCAAGCGTGTTTGATTTATGGACCAAGTTTTCGGACCCCGTTCCAGGGGGCACTGTCGAGCCCCCCTGCCACGCCCGGGTACCAGCTTCAGCCCGGCCCTGATGGCCACGGGTTCTGACCCGTGTGCAAAGTTTCAAGAGTTTTTGAGCACGTTAAGGGCCCCCAAAGTGCGCTAAGAATCTCAAAAGTATCCAAAAAGAATATTAAAGTTTGATGCGTTGTCACGGCAACAGCATCTAAGATATCAACAATCCTTTCACAGGTCTAAATCTGGCGTGTGTCTACATTATACACATCAAGTTTGAAGCAAATCGGGTAAAGCCTGTTTGATTTATGGACCAAGTTTTCGGACCCCATTCCAGGGGGCGCTGTCGAGCCCCCCTGCCACGCCCGGGTACCAGCTTCAGCCCGGCCCTGATGGCCGCGGTTTCTGACCCGTGTGCAAAGTTTCAAGAGTTTTTGAGCACGTTAAGGGCCCCAAAAGTGCGCTAAGAATCTCAAAAGTATCCAAAAAGAATATTAAAGTTTGATGCGTTGTCACGGCAACAGCATCTAAGATATCAACAATCCTTTCACAGGTCTACATCTGGCTTGTGTCTACATTATACACATCAAGTTTGAAGCAAATAGGGTAAAGCGTGTTGGATATATGGACCAAATTGTCTGACCCGTTCAAGGGGGCGCTGTCGAGCCCCCCTGCCACGCCCGGGTACCAGCTTCAGCCTGGCCCTGATGGCCGCGGGTTTTGTCCCGTGTGCAAAGTTTCAAGAGTTTTCGAGCACGTTAAGAACCCCAAAAGTGCCCGAAAGCATAAAAAAGCATGAAAAAGCTTAAAAAAAGGAATATTAATGTTTGATGCATTGCCATGGCAACAGTATCTAAGATATCAATAATCCTTTCACAGGTCTACATCTGGCGTGTGTCTACATTATGCACATGAAGTTTGAAGCAAATCGGGTAAAAATAAGAGGGTGATTTAAAAGCATTTTGAAAGTGACACACTTCCTGCTTCCAGTTGGTGGCGCTATAACTTTGACTCACAATAGTCACATCCATGTGATCGGGCTCTTACAACGAACACACTGCTGAAGTTTCATCAAGATTAGTTAATGTATGCAGTAGTTATAACACACTTCCTGTTTCACGTTTCTCGCCATAATTTCGTTTACTCGCCACGGCCAAACCGTTCGAGATATCAAAAATCCCCTGGCAATTTTTCATCCTCAGTGTCTTGACTTCATGCTGACCGAGTTTCGTGCCGTGTGTTTGAATTCTCTAGGAGGAGTATTTCACATTCCATTGCATGTGTTTTCCAAACAACCCTTAATAGCCGACTTCCTGTTGGGCTGGGGTAAAAAGTAAGAGCATGAAGTATATATGAACCGATGAGATCTATATGTGTACTGAGTTTCATATTATTACATGCAAGCGTGTTTGATTTATGGACCAAGTGTTCAAACCCCGTTCCAGGGGGCGCTGTCGAGCCCCCCTGCCACGCCCGGGTACCAGCTTCAGCCCGGCCCTGATGGCCGCGGGTTCTGAGATGTGTGCAAAGTTTCAAGAGTTTTCGAGCACGTTAAGGCCCCCAAAAGTGCCCAAAAGGTAGTAAAATAATAATAAATATAGCTGCGAGCAGCGATTACGGGCCCAAGCCGGTGGCACCGCAACCCCGGTTCCTTTAGTTACCTAAAGGCACCGGGGGTGGCGGTGCCGCCGGCTTTGGCCCTTCATCGCTGCTCGCAGCTATATTTATATATATATATATATATATATATATATATATATAAATTATATATATATAAAAAATACATATATATATATATATTTATTTTTTTTATATACATATATATATATATATATATATATATATATATATATATCACTTGCCTTACCTGAGAACAATGAAAACAATAAAAAAAACTAGGGAATCACTAAACCGAGAGAATTATTCTGTTTTGATGATACACTCAAAATATTACACAAGCAATTCTTTAAATTTAATGATATTCAGAACAGAACAAGAATTCAAAAAAACTATAATTAAGAATTAACCGAAATAATTGAAAGCGAAAGTGAAAGTAAGTGGTGTTTGGCTCACGTAACTCTCTCATTAGAATCAAACTGTTTCAACATTTGCGATGTATTTGGATGCTAAACTATTCTTTATTATGGGCTTTGTACTTCACTCAGGTTTCAATATGTGTGTGTGTGTGTGTGTGTGTGTGTGTGAGGTGCGGGTGCGATTGAACTGTTACACATAAAAACATACTCCGTCCAATAAAACACAACAAAGTGCTTTTTTCAAACTATAAACTCTTGTCAAACTGTAACCTACAACTGTCACCAAACTAAAATCACACGCACACACTGTCTAAAAGCAAAAAATATTTATCCAACCCCATTTAAAACAGTCTGTGGGTGCCATCTTTTGGACATTCACCACATCGCATTGATTTTCATTTATTGTCCTCAGAGCCCTAATCTGTTTATTTTTCTATTACACATTCTACATTGATTAAAAAAGAAAAATTCAAATGTGTTTTTATTTTATACAGGAATAAATTATTTATAATTCAGATGAGAATAAAGTTAGTGTTTTACAATTTTAAGGAAAACAAATATATTGTTCTGAAATATAGCACATTCATTTTAAATTCATTCAGCTTCAATTACCAATACAATCTTAATTTTATTTAAAGCAAACTATACATTTAAAAGATCTTGGTTCTGTGCATATTTTGTAATTTAAAAAAAATACAAAATTGTTATGCAAAAAGACAAGGCCTTAGAGATTTCTTTATCCTTTAATGCAGGAAAAATCACACAGCAATGAAAGGCTTAATATCATGTCACTGTAACAGCCAGCCAGCCACACACACACATATAAACACAGACACCAGCCCTCCCTCCCCCTCCCTCCCCACACAGACAGCCACACACACACACACGCATAGAATGGGAGGGGGCCCTCTCTCTGTCAAAGAGTGACAGAGAGAGATACCATTTCATGAAATCCACATTCAAACCACAATATCTGACCTTCTGAGGGTTGGAGCTATTGACTGTAAATTAGAAAGTTGTTTGGCTTGAGGAGAAGAATATACAAGCTGAGTTTTGTAACTGTAGGTAAATCTAACTAAGTTATAACACACTTTATATGTCCTTTTTTAGTCATGAAAATTCATTTCCTCGCCACGGCCAAACCGTTCGAGATATCAAAAATCCGTCAGCAATTTAGCATCTTCAATGTCTTGACTTCATGCACGCCTAGTTTGGCGATGATTGAATGAATTGCCTAGGAGTAGTACTTCAAATTCCACAGCAAGCGTTTTCCAAACAACCCATAATAGCCGACTTCCTGTTGGGCTGGCGTAAAACTTGACCAGGGGTAAAATGTTTGGCCCGATGAGATCTATATGTGTACTGAGTTTCATATTAATTCATGCAAGCGTGTTGAATATATGGACCAAATTGTCGGACCCCGTTCAAGGGGGCGCTGTTGAGCCCCCCTGCCACGCCCGGGTACCAGCTTCAGCCCGGCCCTGATGGCCGTGGGTTCTGACCTGTGTGCAAAATTTCAAAAGTTTTTGAGCACGTTAAGAGTCCCAAAATCCCCTGAAACCTTGAAATGCATTAAACTCAATAGACAAATCCCTCACACACAGAGACGGAAAGAGAGGGAGAGAAAATTCTCAGAAACATCCACATTCAAACTAAAATATCTGACTCCCTCTTGGTCTGAGCTAATGACAGTAAATTAGAAAGTTGTCCGGCTTGATCTGAACAATATGCGTACCGAGTTTTATGATTGTAGGTAAAACTATAGAACTAACACCCCCACTTTTGTCAAAAGGTGGCGCTACTGAGCCCCTGCACCACGCCCGTTTCTGAAACTTTGCACATGTCTACTGGCTAATAAATGTGATGTGTCTGTCGAGTTTCATGTTATTTCAAGTATGTTAAGAGTCTCAAAAGCATCAACAAAGAATATTAAAGTTTGATGCGTTGCCACGGCAACAGTATCTAATATATCAATAATCCTTTCACAGGTCTACATCTGCCGTGTATTTACATTATACAGATGAAGTTTGAAGCAAATCGGGTTAAAATAAGAGGGTGATTTCAAAGCATTTTGAAAGTGACACACTTCCTGCTGCCAGTTGGTGGCGCTATAACTTTGACTCACAATAGTCACATCCATGTGATCGGCCTCTTACAGCGAACACACTGGTGAAGTTTCATTAAGATCAGCTAATGTATGCTGAAGTTATAACACACTTCCTGTTACACGTTTCTCGCCATAAATTCGTTTCCTCGCCACGGCCAAACCGTTCGAGATATCAAAAATCCCCTGGCAATTTTTCATCCTCAATGTCTTGACTTCATGCTGACCGAGTTTCGTGGCATTTCTTTGAATTCTCTAGGAGAAGTACTTTAAATTCCATTGCATGCGTTTAACAAACAACCCTAAATAGCCGACTTCCTGTTGGGATGGGGTAAAAAGTAAGAGCATGAAGTATATATGAACCGATGAGATCTATATGTGTACCGAGTTTCATATTATTACATGCAAGTGTGTTTGATTTATGGACCGAGTTTTCGGACCCCGTTCCAGGGGGCGCTGTCGAGCCCCCCTGCCACGCCCGGGTACCGTCTTCAGCCCGGCCCTGATGGCCGCGGGTTGTGACCCGTGTGCAAAGTTTCAAGAGTTTTCGAGCACGTTAAGGGCCCCAAAAGTGCCCGAATAGTCGTAAGAAAAATATAGAAAATGAGTTTCCAAACAACCCATAATAACCGACTTCCTGTTGGGCTGACGTAAAACTTAGAGCACGAAAGTTGTTTGGCCCGATGAGATCTATAAGTGTACCGAGGTTCAGATTATTACATGCAAGCGTGTTTGATATATGGACAAATGTTCAAACCCCGTTCCAGGGGGCGCTGTCGAGCCCCCCTGCCACGCCCGGGTACCAGCTTCAGCCCGGCCCTGATGGCCGCGGTTTCTGACCCGTGTGCAAAGTTTCAAGAGTTTTTGAGCACGTTAAGGGCCCCAAAAGTGCGCTAAGAATCTCAAAAGTATCCAAAAAGAATATTAAAGTTTGATGCGTTGTCACGGCAACAGCATCTAAGATATCAACAATCCTTTCACAGGTCTACATCTGGCTTGTGTCTACATTATACACATCAAGTTTGAAGCAAATAGGGTAAAGCGTGTTGGATATATGGACCAAATTGTCTGACCCGTTCAAGGGGGCGCTGTCGAGCCCCCCTGCCACGCCCGGGTACCAGCTTCAGCCTGGCCCTGATGGCCGCGGGTTTTGTCCCGTGTGCAAAGTTTCAAGAGTTTTCGAGCACGTTAAGAACCCCAAAAGTGCCCGAAAGCATAAAAAAGCATGAAAAAGCTTAAAAAAAGGAATATTAATGTTTGATGCATTGCCATGGCAACAGTATCTAAGATATCAATAATCCTTTCACAGGTCTACATCTGGCGTGTGTCTACATTATGCACATGAAGTTTGAAGCAAATCGGGTAAAAATAAGAGGGTGATTTAAAAGCATTTTGAAAGTGACACACTTCCTGCTTCCAGTTGGTGGCGCTATAACTTTGACTCACAATAGTCACATCCATGTGATCGGGCTCTTACAACGAACACACTGCTGAAGTTTCATCAAGATTAGTTAATGTATGCAGTAGTTATAACACACTTCCTGTTTCACGTTTCTCGCCATAATTTCGTTTACTCGCCACGGCCAAACCGTTCGAGATATCAAAAATCCCCTGGCAATTTTTCATCCTCAGTGTCTTGACTTCATGCTGACCGAGTTTCGTGCCGTGTGTTTGAATTCTCTAGGAGGAGTATTTCACATTCCATTGCATGTGTTTTCCAAACAACCCTTAATAGCCGACTTCCTGTTGGGCTGGGGTAAAAAGTAAGAGCATGAAGTATATATGAACCGATGAGATCTATATGTGTACTGAGTTTCATATTATTACATGCAAGCGTGTTTGATTTATGGACCAAGTGTTCAAACCCCGTTCCAGGGGGCGCTGTCGAGCCCCCCTGCCACGCCCGGGTACCAGCTTCAGCCCGGCCCTGATGGCCGCGGGTTCTGAGATGTGTGCAAAGTTTCAAGAGTTTTCGAGCACGTTAAGGCCCCCAAAAGTGCCCAAAAGGTAGTAAAATAATAATAATAATAATAAATATAGCTGCGAGCAGCGATTACGGGCCCAAGCCGGTGGCACCGCAACCCCGGTGCCTTTAGTTACCTAAAGGCACCGGAGTGGCGGTGCCGCCGGCTTTGGCCCTTCATCGCTGCTCGCAGCTATATTCATATATATATATATATATATATATATATATATATATAAACAAGCCGGTGGCACCGCCACCCCGGTGCCTTTATATATATATATATATATATATGTCTACATTGTTCAATCACGCCTCACACACACACACACACTTTTGCAGAGCCCACACCAATGCAAGCTCTATAGCACACATCTTCTCATAAGGTCAAAGCGGAGTTACGATATTGCCCGTCATGCACAGTAACCGTAAAGGCACCGGGGTGGCGGTGCCACCGGCTTGTTTATATATATATATATATCGTATTATTCTAACTTGTAAAAAACTATTAACTTTTGTTAATATTCAACCATTTCACAACTAACTTTTTTCCATAGATCAAACACAACATAATTATATGGTGGACTGAAACAAAAATTATTAATTAAATAAAATTATTGTTTTCCTCTGAAATAGCAAAAGCATCACACACTAGCTGTACCTGCTCTAAATAAAAAAGAGTAATTCAATAAAAATACAAAATCGAACTAAATAAAATAAATTATTACAAAAACAAAATCAAACCAAAGAAAATATATCTTCGAAAAAAAAAGCGAGTGTCATGAGGAAAGGCGCCTCAGGAATCGTCAGGATTAACTCCATGTGTAAGGAATTTTGATTGATTTTATTTGTCACTTGAAAATTATTGTTAAATGTGTGCCTGCATAACTTTAATAAGATTTATTTTCTTTGATTTGATTTTGTTTTATATAATTTATTTATTTCGATTTTGTATTTTTATTTAAATACTATTATTTATTTAGAGCAGGTACAGCTAAGTGTGCGATGCTTTTGCTATTTCAGAGGGAAAAAAACACATTTTATTTCAAAAAGGCTTTTCAATTAAATAAAATGTTCAAGCTTTGTTTTCGTTTTATTATTTTGTTTGTTTTAAGCTTTGTTTAATTTATATTGTTAATCATCTGACACAAAACAAATGCATAAAGTATCATTTTAACTTTTAAAAAACTATTAACATTTGTTAATAGTACATTGCCTGTCTTTTGTTAATAGGACAAAACATAGTTATTATATTTTATAATATTTTATAAATATATAAAATAAACATTTGTAATGAAATCGTTCAAAAAAATGATATTAGCATTGTTTTAAACTTTGAAACAGAAGTAGCGCAATGCCTGGCCACTCCCGCGCCGCCTCCTTTTCACAATCCGAGGGAACCATCTCCGGAATATTAACCTCACTCCTAGAAGTCCAATTCTCATTATTCATGCCTCTTACCTGGGATTGATTGCACACACACACACACACACACACACACACGCACGCACGCACTCACACGCACACACACACACACACACACACACACGTGTCAAGTCACTTACATTTTAGATGCAATATTGACTGTTCTTCTGTTTCAGCAGCGAAAATAGTTAAACAAAGATCACAGCAGAACCATTGCATCTCACAGCAACGTGTTTTCTCATTACTGAATGATTCAGCATTTTGAACAAATTGGTTGACTCAAAGATTCAATGACCAATCCATAAACATCTGTCTCATTCATGAATGACTCAGTCGTTCAAACGAATCGTTTGAACGAATGAATCAATGACCCGCTCATTAAGACGGTCGCCTGGCGACACCTAGTGACGGTTTAGTGTTATTTGATTATACACTCAAAATATTCCACAACAAATCCTTTAAATTTAATGATATTCAGAACAGAACACAAATAAAAAAATAACTATAATAAAGCCAAAACGAAATAATTTAAAACAAAAGTAAAAGTAAGTGGTGTTAGGCTCACGTAAATCTCTCTTTAGAATCTAAATGTTGCAACATTTGCGATGTATTTGGATGCTAAACTATTCTTTATTACAGGCTTTGTACTTCACTCACGTTCCAATATCGACGGAAAAAATCATCCTCTTCACTTGTGCAAAAATGTGCTTGGAAAAATCACAGTGGAGCGGTGCTTACTGTGAATGATACAAATTGTACTACTGACTATTTCAACATAGCAGTGTAATTTGTATATGTTAGGTTGAATGTTTTATTATTGTGTGTGTGTGTGTGTGTGTGTGTGTGTGTGTGTGTGTGTGTGTCAGTGTGTGTGTGGGGGTCTGGGTGGCTCAGCGCGATTGAACAGTGAAACATACTCCGTCATTTTCTTCATACAGGACATCATTCAAACGTCAAAGTGTTTACTTATATTTGTGTACACTCGCAATTAAACACAACATTGTGTTTTTGTTAAATAAATTAAAGTAATACGTCCCCCGAAATGGCGCTAATTTTAAAATGAAACTAAAATGCTCACGGCTGCACTGGCATTCATAACTCTGCGCGCCCACGGTGAGGGACGAGCAGAACAGAGCGAACGTTGTTTAGTTCATTCCTACTTCCATAGGAATTAATTGAAAAAGCTCACTCTACTCTGCACCATTATTAATGAATTGTGCAGACGTCCTTATTTTACTTTCGCTTTTTACCTGATTTTGAACACAAGAGGGCAGTATAACACTATGTATGATTTGGAAAAAATTTTTTTTTGACTAAACAACCATTCTGGCTGTTTTTAAACTTAAACATTATTCTCTAATTGCTCTCACCATGCCCGTTTCTGAAACTCTGCACATGTCTACTGTCTAATAAATGTGATGTGTCTGTCGGGTTTCATGCAATTTCAAGTATGTTAAGAGTCTCAAAAGCATCAACAAAGAATAATAAAGTTTGATGCGTTGCCACGGCAACAGTATCTAAGATATCAATAATCCTTTCTCAGGTCTACATCTGCCGTGTGTCTACATTATACACATAAAGTTTGAAGCAAATTGGGTAAAAATAAGAGGGTGATTTCAAAGCCTTTAGGAAGTGACTCACTTCCTGCTGCCAGTTGGTGGCGCTATAACTTTGACTCACAATAGTCACATCCATGTGATCGGACTCTTACAGCGAACACACTGCTGAAGTTTCATCAAGATCAGTTAATGTATGCAGAAGTTATAACACACTTCCTGTTTCCTTTATTCGCCATAAATTCGTTTCCTCGCCACAGCCAAACCGTTCGAGATATCAAAAATCCCCTGGCAACTTTTCATCCTCAATGTCTTGACTTCATGCTGACCGAGTTTCGTGGCGATTGGTTGAATTCTCTAGGAGGAGTATATCGAATTCCAGGGGCATACGCTTCCAAACAAACCATAATAGCCGACTTCCTGTTGGGCTGGGGTAAAAAGTAAAAGTACAAAGGATATATGAATCGATGAGATCTATATGTGTACCGAGTTTCATATTATTACATTCAAGCGTGTTTGATTTATGGACCAAGTTTTCGGACCCCGTTCCAGGGGGCACTGTCGAGCCCCCCTGCCACGCCCGGGTACCAGCTTCAACCCGGCCCTGATGGCCACGGGTTCTGACCCGTGTGCAAAGTTTCAAGAGTTTTTGAGCACGTTAAGGGCCCCCAAAGTGCGCTGAGAGTCTCAAAAGTATCCAAAAAGAATATTAAAGTTTGATGCGTTGTCACGGCAACAGCATCTAAGATATCAACAATCCTTTCACAGGTCTAAATCTGGCGTGTGTCTACATTATACACATCAAGTTTGAAGCAAATCGGGTAAAGCCTGTTTGATTTATGGACCAAGTTTTCGGACCCCATTCCAGGGGGCGCTGTCGAGCCCCCCTGCCACGCCCGGGTACCAGCTTCAGCCCGGCCCTGATGGCCGCGGTTTCTGACCCGTGTGCAAAGTTTCAAGAGTTTTTGAGCACGTTAAGGGCCCCAAAAGTGCGCTAAGAATCTCAAAAGTATCCAAAAAGAATATTAAAGTTTGATGCGTTGTCACGGCAACAGCATCTAAGATATCAACAATCCTTTCACAGGTCTACATCTGGCTTGTGTCTACATTATACACATCAAGTTTGAAGCAAATAGGGTAAAGCGTGTTGGATATATGGACCAAATTGTCTGACCCGTTCAAGGGGGCGCTGTCGAGCCCCCCTGCCACGCCCGGGTACCAGCTTCAGCCTGGCCCTGATGGCCGCGGGTTTTGTCCCGTGTGCAAAGTTTCAAGAGTTTTCGAGCACGTTAAGAACCCCAAAAGTGCCCGAAAGCATAAAAAAGCATGAAAAAGCTTAAAAAAAGGAATATTAATGTTTGATGCATTGCCATGGCAACAGTATCTAAGATATCAATAATCCTTTCACAGGTCTACATCTGGCGTGTGTCTACATTATGCACATGAAGTTTGAAGCAAATCGGGTAAAAATAAGAGGGTGATTTAAAAGCATTTTGAAAGTGACACACTTCCTGCTTCCAGTTGGTGGCGCTATAACTTTGACTCACAATAGTCACATCCATGTGATCGGGCTCTTACAACGAACACACTGCTGAAGTTTCATCAAGATTAGTTAATGTATGCAGTAGTTATAACACACTTCCTGTTTCACGTTTCTCGCCATAATTTCGTTTACTCGCCACGGCCAAACCGTTCGAGATATCAAAAATCCCCTGGCAATTTTTCATCCTCAGTGTCTTGACTTCATGCTGACCGAGTTTCGTGCCGTGTGTTTGAATTCTCTAGGAGGAGTATTTCACATTCCATTGCATGTGTTTTCCAAACAACCCTTAATAGCCGACTTCCTGTTGGGCTGGGGTAAAAAGTAAGAGCATGAAGTATATATGAACCGATGAGATCTATATGTGTACTGAGTTTCATATTATTACATGCAAGCGTGTTTGATTTATGGACCAAGTGTTCAAACCCCGTTCCAGGGGGCGCTGTCGAGCCCCCCTGCCACGCCCGGGTACCAGCTTCAGCCCGGCCCTGATGGCCGCGGGTTCTGAGATGTGTGCAAAGTTTCAAGAGTTTTCGAGCACGTTAAGGCCCCCAAAAGTGCCCAAAAGGTAGTAAAATAATAATAATAATAAATAAATATAGCTGCGAGCAGCGATTACGGGCCCAAGCCGGTGGCACCGCAACCCCGGTGCCTTTAGTTACCTAAAGGCACCGGAGTGGCGGTGCCGCCGGCTTTGGCCCTTCATCGCTGCTCGCAGCTATATTCATATATATATATATATATATATATATAAACAAGCCGGTGGCACCGCCACCCCGGTGCCTTTATATATATATATATATATATATGTCTACATTGTTCAATCACGCCTCACACACACACACACACTTTTGCAGAGCCCACACCAATGCAAGCTCTATAGCACACATCTTCTCAAAGGTCAAAGCGGAGTTACGATATTGCCCGTCATGCACAGTAACCGTAAAGGCACCGGGGTGGCGGTGCCACCGGCTTGTTTATATATATATATATATATCGTATTATTCTAACTTGTAAAAAACTATTAACTTTTGTTAATATTCAACCATTTCACAACTAACTTTTTTCCATAGATCAAACACAACATAATTATATGGTGGACTGAAACAAAAATTATTAATTAAATAAAATTATTGTTTTCCTCTGAAATAGCAAAAGCATCACACACTAGCTGTACCTGCTCTAAATAAAAAAGAGTAATTCAATAAAAATACAAAATCGAACTAAATAAAATAAATTATTACAAAAACAAAATCAAACCAAAGAAAATATATCTTCGAAAAAAAAAGCGAGTGTCATGAGGAAAGGCGCCTCAGGAATCGTCAGGATTAACTCCATGTGTAAGGAATTTTGATTGATTTTATTTGTCACTTGAAAATTATTGTTAAATGTGTGCCTGCATAACTTTAATAAGATTTATTTTCTTTGATTTGATTTTGTTTTATATAATTTATTTATTTCGATTTTGTATTTTTATTTAAATACTATTATTTATTTAGAGCAGGTACAGCTAAGTGTGCGATGCTTTTGCTATTTCAGAGGGAAAAAAACACATTTTATTTCAAAAAGGCTTTTCAATTAAATAAAATGTTCAAGCTTTGTTTTCGTTTTATTATTTTGTTTGTTTTAAGCTTTGTTTAATTTATATTGTTAATCATCTGACACAAAACAAATGCATAAAGTATCATTTTAACTTTTAAAAAACTATTAACATTTGTTAATAGTACATTGCCTGTCTTTTGTTAATAGGACAAAACATAGTTATTATATTTTATAATATTTTATAAATATATAAAATAAACATTTGTAATGAAATCGTTCAAAAAAAATGATATTAGCATTGTTTTAAACTTTGAAACAGAAGTAGCGCAATGCCTGGCCACTCCCGCGCCGCCTCCTTTTCACAATCCGAGGGAACCATCTCCGGAATATTAACCTCACTCCTAGAAGTCCAATTCTCATTATTCATGCCTCTTACCTGGGATTGATTGCACACACACACACACACACACACACACACACACACACGCACGCACGCACGCACTCACACGCACACACACACACACACACACACACACACACACGTGTCAAGTCACTTACATTTTAGATGCAATATTGACTGTTCTTCTGTTTCAGCAGCGAAAATAGTTAAACAAAGATCACAGCAGAACCATTGCATCTCACAGCAACGTGTTTTCTCATTACTGAATGATTCAGCATTTTGAACAAATTGGTTGACTCAAAGATTCAATGACCAATCCATAAACATCTGTCTCATTCATGAATGACTCAGTCGTTCAAACGAATCGTTTGAACGAATGAATCAATGACCCGCTCATTAAGACGGTCGCCTGGCGACACCTAGTGACGGTTTAGTGTTATTTGATTATACACTCAAAATATTCCACAACAAATCCTTTAAATTTAATGATATTCAGAACAGAACACAAATAAAAAAATAACTATAATAAAGCCAAAACGAAATAATTTAAAACAAAAGTAAAAGTAAGTGGTGTTAGGCTCACGTAAATCTCTCTTTAGAATCTAAATGTTGCAACATTTGCGATGTATTTGGATGCTAAACTATTCTTTATTACAGGCTTTGTACTTCACTCACGTTCCAATATCGACGGAAAAAATCATCCTCTTCACTTGTGCAAAAATGTGCTTGGAAAAATCACAGTGGAGCGGTGCTTACTGTGAATGATACAAATTGTACTACTGACTATTTCAACATAGCAGTGTAATTTGTATATGTTAGGTTGAATGTTTTATTATTGTGTGTGTGTGTGTGTGTGTGTGTGTTTGTGTGTGTGTGTGTGTGTGTGTGTGTGTCAGTGTGTGTGTGGGGGTCTGGGTGGCTCAGCGCGATTGAACAGTGAAACATACTCCGTCATTTTCTTCATACAGGACATCATTCAAACGTCAAAGTGTTTACTTATATTTGTGTACACTCGCAATTAAACACAACATTGTGTTTTTGTTAAATAAATTAAAGTAATACGTCCCCCGAAATGGCGCTAATTTTAAAATGAAACTAAAATGCTCACGGCTGCACGGGCATTCATAACTCTGCGCGCCCACGGTGAGGGACGAGCAGAACAGAGCGAACGTTGTTTAGTTCATTCCTACTTCCATAGGAATTAATTGAAAAAGCTCACTCTACTCTGCACCATTATTAATGAATTGTGCAGACGTCCTTATTTTACTTTCGCTTTTTACCTGATTTTGAACACAAGAGGGCAGTATAACACTATGTATGATTTGGAAAAAATTTTTTTTTGACTAAACAACCATTCTGGCTGTTTTTAAACTTAAACATTATTCTCTAATTGCTCTCACCATGCCCGTTTCTGAAACTCTGCACATGTCTACTGTCTAATAAATGTGATGTGTCTGTCGGGTTTCATGCAATTTCAAGTATGTTAAGAGTCTCAAAAGCATCAACAAAGAATAATAAAGTTTGATGCGTTGCCACGGCAACAGTATCTAAGATATCAATAATCCTTTCTCAGGTCTACATCTGCCGTGTGTCTACATTATACACATAAAGTTTGAAGCAAATTGGGTAAAAATAAGAGGGTGATTTCAAAGCCTTTAGGAAGTGACACACTTCCTGCTGCCAGTTGGTGGCGCTATAACTTTGACTCACAATAGTCACATCCATGTGATCGGACTCTTACAGCGAACACACTGCTGAAGTTTCATCAAGATCAGTTAATGTATGCAGAAGTTATAACACACTTCCTGTTTCCTTTATTCGCCATAAATTCGTTTCCTCGCCACAGCCAAACCGTTCGAGATATCAAAAATCCCCTGGCAACTTTTCATCCTCAATGTCTTGACTTCATGCTGACCGAGTTTCGTGGCGATTGGTTGAATTCTCTAGGAGGAGTATATCGAATTCCAGGGGCATACGCTTCCAAACAAACCATAATAGCCGACTTCCTGTTGGGCTGGGGTAAAAAGTAAAAGTACAAAGGATATATGAATCGATGAGATCTATATGTGTACCGAGTTTCATATTATTACATTCAAGCGTGTTTGATTTATGGACCAAGTTTTCGGACCCCGTTCCAGGGGGCACTGTCGAGCCCCCCTGCCACGCCCGGGTACCAGCTTCAGCCCGGCCCTGATGGCCACGGGTTCTGACCCGTGTGCAAAGTTTCAAGAGTTTTTGAGCACGTTAAGGGCCCCCAAAGTGCGCTAAGAATCTCAAAAGTATCCAAAAAGAATATTAAAGTTTGATGCGTTGTCACGGCAACAGCATCTAAGATATCAACAATCCTTTCACAGGTCTAAATCTGGCGTGTGTCTACATTATACACATCAAGTTTGAAGCAAATCGGGTAAAGCCTGTTTGATTTATGGACCAAGTTTTCGGACCCCATTCCAGGGGGCGCTGTCGAGCCCCCCTGCCACGCCCGGGTACCAGCTTCAGCCCGGCCCTGATGGCCGCGGTTTCTGACCCGTGTGCAAAGTTTCAAGAGTTTTTGAGCACGTTAAGGGCCCCAAAAGTGCGCTAAGAATCTCAAAAGTATCCAAAAAGAATATTAAAGTTTGATGCGTTGTCACGGCAACAGCATCTAAGATATCAACAATCCTTTCACAGGTCTACATCTGGCTTGTGTCTACATTATACACATCAAGTTTGAAGCAAATAGGGTAAAGCGTGTTGGATATATGGACCAAATTGTCTGACCCGTTCAAGGGGGCGCTGTCGAGCCCCCCTGCCACGCCCGGGTACCAGCTTCAGCCTGGCCCTGATGGCCGCGGGTTTTGTCCCGTGTGCAAAGTTTCAAGAGTTTTCGAGCACGTTAAGAACCCCAAAAGTGCCCGAAAGCATAAAAAAGCATGAAAAAGCTTAAAAAAAGGAATATTAATGTTTGATGCATTGCCATGGCAACAGTATCTAAGATATCAATAATCCTTTCACAGGTCTACATCTGGCGTGTGTCTACATTATGCACATGAAGTTTGAAGCAAATCGGGTAAAAATAAGAGGGTGATTTAAAAGCATTTTGAAAGTGACACACTTCCTGCTTCCAGTTGGTGGCGCTATAACTTTGACTCACAATAGTCACATCCATGTGATCGGGCTCTTACAACGAACACACTGCTGAAGTTTCATCAAGATTAGTTAATGTATGCAGTAGTTATAACACACTTCCTGTTTCACGTTTCTCGCCATAATTTCGTTTACTCGCCACGGCCAAACCGTTCGAGATATCAAAAATCCCCTGGCAATTTTTCATCCTCAGTGTCTTGACTTCATGCTGACCGAGTTTCGTGCCGTGTGTTTGAATTCTCTAGGAGGAGTATTTCACATTCCATTGCATGTGTTTTCCAAACAACCCTTAATAGCCGACTTCCTGTTGGGCTGGGGTAAAAAGTAAGAGCATGAAGTATATATGAACCGATGAGATCTATATGTGTACTGAGTTTCATATTATTACATGCAAGCGTGTTTGATTTATGGACCAAGTGTTCAAACCCCGTTCCAGGGGGCGCTGTCGAGCCCCCCTGCCACGCCCGGGTACCAGCTTCAGCCCGGCCCTGATGGCCGCGGGTTCTGAGATGTGTGCAAAGTTTCAAGAGTTTTCGAGCACGTTAAGGCCCCCAAAAGTGCCCAAAAGGTAGTAAAATAATAATAATAATAATAAATATAGCTGCGAGCAGCGATTACGGGCCCAAGCCGGTGGCACCGCAACCCCGGTGCCTTTAGTTACCTAAAGGCACCGGAGTGGCGGTGCCGCCGGCTTTGGCCCTTCATCGCTGCTCGCAGCTATATTCATATATATATATATATATATATATATATATATATATATATATAAACAAGCCGGTGGCACCGCCACCCCGGTGCCTTTATATATATATATATATATATATATATATGTCTACATTGTTCAATCACGCCTCACACACACACACACACTTTTGCAGAGCCCACACCAATGCAAGCTCTATAGCACACATCTTCTCAAAGGTCAAAGCGGAGTTACGATATTGCCCGTCATGCACAGTAACCGTAAAGGCACCGGGGTGGCGGTGCCACCGGCTTGTTTATATATATATATATATATATCGTATTATTCTAACTTGTAAAAAACTATTAACTTTTGTTAATATTCAACCATTTCACAACTAACTTTTTTCCATAGATCAAACACAACATAATTATATGGTGGACTGAAACAAAAATTATTAATTAAATAAAATTATTGTTTTCCTCTGAAATAGCAAAAGCATCACACACTAGCTGTACCTGCTCTAAATTAAAAAAGAGTAATTCAATAAAAATACAAAATCGAACTAAATAAAATAAATTATTACAAAAACAAAATCAAACCAAAGAAAATATATCTTCGAAAAAAAAAGCGAGTGTCATGAGGAAAGGCGCCTCAGGAATCGTCAGGATTAACTCCATGTGTAAGGAATTTTGATTGATTTTATTTGTCACTTGAAAATTATTGTTAAATGTGTGCCTGCATAACTTTAATAAGATTTATTTTCTTTGATTTGATTTTGTTTTATATAATTTATTTATTTCGATTTTGTATTTTTATTTAAATACTATTATTTATTTAGAGCAGGTACAGCTAAGTGTGCGATGCTTTTGCTATTTCAGAGGGAAAAAAACACATTTTATTTCAAAAAGGCTTTTCAATTAAATAAAATGTTCAAGCTTTGTTTTCGTTTTATTATTTTGTTTGTTTTAAGCTTTGTTTAATTTATATTGTTAATCATCTGACACAAAACAAATGCATAAAGTATCATTTTAACTTTTAAAAAACTATTAACATTTGTTAATAGTACATTGCCTGTCTTTTGTTAATAGGACAAAACATAGTTATTATATTTTATAATATTTTATAAATATATAAAATAAACATTTGTAATGAAATCGTTAAAAAAAATGATATTAGCATTGTTTTAAACTTTGAAACAGAAGTAGCGCAATGCCTGGCCACTCCCGCGCCGCCTCCTTTTCACAATCCGAGGGAACCATCTCCGGAATATTAACCTCACTCCTAGAAGTCCAATTCTCATTATTCATGCCTCTTACCTGGGATTGATTGCACACACACACACACACACACACACACACGCACGCACGCACTCACACGCACACACACACACACACACACACACACGTGTCAAGTCACTTACATTTTAGATGCAATATTGACTGTTCTTCTGTTTCAGCAGCGAAAATAGTTAAACAAAGATCACAGCAGAACCATTGCATCTCACAGCAACGTGTTTTCTCATTACTGAATGATTCAGCATTTTGAACAAATTGGTTGACTCAAAGATTCAATGACCAATCCATAAACATCTGTCTCATTCATGAATGACTCAGTCGTTCAAACGAATCGTTTGAACGAATGAATCAATGACCCGCTCATTAAGACGGTCGCCTGGCGACACCTAGTGACGGTTTAGTGTTATTTGATTATACACTCAAAATATTCCACAACAAATCCTTTAAATTTAATGATATTCAGAACAGAACACAAATAAAAAAATAACTATAATAAAGCCAAAACGAAATAATTTAAAACAAAAGTAAAAGTAAGTGGTGTTAGGCTCACGTAAATCTCTCTTTAGAATCTAAATGTTGCAACATTTGCGATGTATTTGGATGCTAAACTATTCTTTATTACAGGCTTTGTACTTCACTCACGTTCCAATATCGATGGAAAAAATCATCCTCTTCACTTGTGCAAAAATGTGCTTGGAAAAATCACAGTGGAGCGGTGCTTACTGTGAATGATACAAATTGTACTACTGACTATTTCAACATAGCAGTGTAATTTGTATATGTTAGGTTGAATGTTTTATTATTGTGTGTGTGTGTGTGTGTGTGTTTGTGTGTGTGTGTGTGTGTGTGTGTGTGTGTGTGTGTGTGTGTGTGTGTGTGTGTGTGTGTGTGTGTGTGTGTGTGTCAGTGTGTGTGTGGGGGTCTGGGTGGCTCAGCGCGATTGAACAGTGAAACATACTCCGTCATTTTCTTCATACAGGACATCATTCAAACGTCAAAGTGTTTACTTATATTTGTGTACACTCGCAATTAAACACAACATTGTGTTTTTGTTAAATAAATTAAAGTAATACGTCCCCCGAAATGGCGCTAATTTTAAAATGAAACTAAAATGCTCACGGCTGCACGGGCATTCATAACTCTGCGCGCCCACGGTGAGGGACGAGCAGAACAGAGCGAACGTTGTTTAGTTCATTCCTACTTCCATAGGAATTAATTGAAAAAGCTCACTCTACTCTGCACCATTATTAATGAATTGTGCAGACGTCCTTATTTTACTTTGGCTTTTTACCTGATTTTGAACACAAGAGGGCAGTATAACACTATGTATGATTTGGAAAAAAATTTTTTTTGACTAAACAACCATTCTGGCTGTTTTTAAACTTAAACATTATTCTCTAATTGCTCTCACCATGCCCGTTTCTGAAACTCTGCACATGTCTACTGTCTAATAAATGTGATGTGTCTGTCGGGTTTCATGCAATTTCAAGTATGTTAAGAGTCTCAAAAGCATCAACAAAGAATAATAAAGTTTGATGCGTTGCCACGGCAACAGTATCTAAGATATCAATAATCCTTTCTCAGGTCTACATCTGCCGTGTGTCTACATTATACACATAAAGTTTGAAGCAAATTGGGTAAAAATAAGAGGGTGATTTCAAAGCCTTTAGGAAGTGACACACTTCCTGCTGCCAGTTGGTGGCGCTATAACTTTGACTCACAATAGTCACATCCATGTGATCGGACTCTTACAGCGAACACACTGCTGAAGTTTCATCAAGATCAGTTAATGTATGCAGAAGTTATAACACACTTCCTGTTTCCTTTATTCGCCATAAATTCGTTTCCTCGCCACAGCCAAACCGTTCGAGATATCAAAAATCCCCTGGCAACTTTTCATCCTCAATGTCTTGACTTCATGCTGACCGAGTTTCGTGGCGATTGGTTGAATTCTCTAGGAGGAGTATATCGAATTCCAGGGGCATACGCTTCCAAACAAACCATAATAGCCGACTTCCTGTTGGGCTGGGGTAAAAAGTAAAAGTACAAAGGATATATGAATCGATGAGATCTATATGTGTACCGAGTTTCATATTATTACATTCAAGCGTGTTTGATTTATGGACCAAGTTTTCGGACCCCGTTCCAGGGGGCACTGTCGAGCCCCCCTGCCACGCCCGGGTACCAGCTTCAGCCCGGCCCTGATGGCCACGGGTTCTGACCCGTGTGCAAAGTTTCAAGAGTTTTTGAGCACGTTAAGGGCCCCCAAAGTGCGCTGAGAGTCTCAAAAGTATCCAAAAAGAATATTAAAGTTTGATGCGTTGTCACGGCAACAGCATCTAAGATATCAACAATCCTTTCACAGGTCTAAATCTGGCGTGTGTCTACATTATACACATCAAGTTTGAAGCAAATCGGGTAAAGCCTGTTTGATTTATGGACCAAGTTTTCGGACCCCATTCCAGGGGGCGCTGTCGAGCCCCCCTGCCACGCCCGGGTACCAGCTTCAGCCCGGCCCTGATGGCCGCGGTTTCTGACCCGTGTGCAAAGTTTCAAGAGTTTTTGAGCACGTTAAGGGCCCCAAAAGTGCGCTAAGAATCTCAAAAGTATCCAAAAAGAATATTAAAGTTTGATGCGTTGTCACGGCAACAGCATCTAAGATATCAACAATCCTTTCACAGGTCTACATCTGGCTTGTGTCTACATTATACACATCAAGTTTGAAGCAAATAGGGTAAAGCGTGTTGGATATATGGACCAAATTGTCTGACCCGTTCAAGGGGGCGCTGTCGAGCCCCCCTGCCACGCCCGGGTACCAGCTTCAGCCTGGCCCTGATGGCCGCGGGTTTTGTCCCGTGTGCAAAGTTTCAAGAGTTTTCGAGCACGTTAAGAACCCCAAAAGTGCCCGAAAGCATAAAAAAGCATGAAAAAGCTTAAAAAAGGGAATATTAATGTTTGATGCATTGCCATGGCAACAGTATCTAAGATATCAATAATCCTTTCACAGGTCTACATCTGGCGTGTGTCTACATTATGCACATGAAGTTGGCACCGGAGTGGCGGTGCCGCCGGCTTTGGCCCTTCATCGCTGCTCGCAGCTATATTTATATGCACACTTTTGCACACCGGGGTGGCGGTGCCACCGGCTTGTTTATATATATATATATATATATATATATATATATATATATATATATATATATATATATATATATATATATATATATATATAAACAAGCCGGTATATATATATTGTTTATATATATATATATATATATATATATATATATATATATATAAACAAGCCGGTGGCACCGCCACCCCGGTGCCTTTAGGGTTACTGTGCGTGACGGGCAATAACGTAACCCCGCTTTGACCTTTGAGAAGATGTGTGCTGTAGAGCTTGCATCAGTGTGGGCTCTGCAAAAGTGTGCATTGAGGGCACATATCAACCACAAAGTATGCGTGAGCAACCTTCTGAAACCTAAAATGAAAAATGAGACACCCTACGGTCTCATGGACTTAATGGAAACATGAAATAAGTACACAAGTTTGAAAGTTATATGAAGTGTGCCAAGACAGAATATTTGCCTGATCTGATTAGAAAAATAGTTTTTGTGTGTGTGTGTGTGTGTGTGAGGCGTGATTGAACAATGTAGACATAAAAACATACTCCGTCCTTTTGTTCATACAGGACATTATTCAAACTACAAAGTGTTTACTTATATTTGTGTACAATCGCAATAAAACACAACATTGTGCTTTTGTCAAACTGTAAACTACAACTGTCACCCAACCAAAATCTCTTACACACACACACACACACACACACACACACACACACACACACACACACACACAGACACACATAGTTTAAAAGCAAAAAAATCTTTTGGACATTCATCATATTGCATTGGTTTTCATTTCTTGTTCTCGAACAGAGCCCTAATCGGTTTATTTTTTCAGTTACACATTCTACATTGATTAAAAAAGAAAAATCAAATGTGCTTTTATTTTAGACATAAATAAATAATCTATCATTCAGATGAGAGTAAAGTTAGTGTTAGTTCAAATTTTAAGGAAAACAAAAATATGATCTGAAATATCGCACATTCATTTAAAATTCATTCAGGTTCAATTACCAAACATACAAATCTCAATGTAATTTAAAGCAAACAATACATTTAAAATATATGGGTTGTATGCAATTTTTTTATATATAAAAAGATATATATCCAAAAATACAAAGCCTAAACTTTAACAAGGGTTAAACAATCACTGTAACAGACACAATCACACACACACACACACACACACACACGTCAAATCACTTACATTTTAGATGCAATATTGACTTTTTTTCTGTTTCAGCAGCGAAAATAGTTCGACAAAGATCACAGCAGAACCATCGAGCATCTCACAGCAACGCGTTCTCATTACTGAATGATTCAGCATTTTGAACAAATCGGTTGACTCAAAGATTCAACGACCAATCCATAATCTGTCTCATTCATGAATGACTCAGCCGTTCGAACGAATCGTTTGAACGAATGAATCAATGACTCGCTCATTAAGACGGTCGCCTGGCGACACCTAATGACGGTTTAGTGATATGTTTAAAAGTATCATTCTTTCCAACGATTGTTAATTAACTCATATTTGAAACATAAGCTATATATATATATATATATATATAATATATATATATATATACACACATATATATACACAAAAATAAAATAAACACATTTGAAGCGTGTTTGCTTACTAAATTGTGAGCTGAACGAAAGTTGCAGCAAATATCAGCAACAGGAGTCAAATTTCATTAATCACGAGAGTGAAGAGCTGACTGAAAAGATGATGACGGAATAGGCTATTTTATGTAAAAGCGCCTATTTAAGCGAATCTATCATTATACTCTTTTGTTGTTGTGTTTTCCGTGAAAAATAATAGACTATTGAACTCACAATTCAAGCACGCGCTCTGCACGCGCCACCATTATCAATGTCCGTGTGGACGTCCGCGATCGAACAGTGGAAACATTGGCTACTCCGTCATTTTATTCAAGAAGATCATTCAAACTGCAAAGTGTTTACTAATTTTTGGATACTCGCAATCAAACACAACATTGTGATTTTGTAAAATACATTCAAGAAATCCGCCCCCGAAATGGGGCTTCTTTTAAAATGAAACGAAAATGCTCACAGCTGCACGTCTTGTGGAGACGTCCGTTACTTTCGCTTTCAAGTTAGCGATTTTAAAGCCCCCAGCGGAGTCACGGTGGGAAAATATTCCCATAGTAGCATCAATTGGCCTACCTGATTTTGAACACAAGAGGGCAGTAAAGCACTATGAATGATTTTAATTTTTTTTATTTTTTTGGCTAAACAACCATTCTGGCTGTTTTTAAACTTAAACATAAATCTTAAATTGAAAAAAAGGAAGACAATGGGTTTAGTTCTAATATTAGTATAATTTTATAGAAAAATAAATGGTGTATAATTACATTTTAGAAAGATATGAGACATTTCCTGATTCTTTTTTTGACATAATCCCTCGCCATAGCAAAACCGTTTGAGATATTCAATATCCGTTCACAATTTAGCATCTTTAAAGTATTTTCATCAAGTTGAAAAAGTTTTGTAACTGTAGATGAAACTAACCCCCCCCACACACACACTTTTGTCACAAAAGGTGGCGCTACTGAGCCCCTGCACCACGCCCGTTTCTGAAACTTTGCACATGTCTACTGGCTAATAAATGTGATCTGTCTGTCAAGTTTCATGCAATTTTAAGCAATTTCAGGCATGCTAAGAGTCTCAAAAGCATCCAAAAAGAATATTAAAGTTTGATGCGTTGTCACGGCAACAGTATCTAAGATATCAATAATCCTTTCACAGGTCTACATCTGGCGTGTGTCTACATTATACACATAAAGTTTGAAGCAAATCGGGTAAAAATAAGAGGGTGATTTAAAAGCATTTTGAAAGTTACACACTTCCTGCTGCCAGTTGGTGGCGCTATAACTTTGACTCACAATAGTCACATCCATGTGATCGGCCTCTTACAGCGAACACACTGCTAAAGTTTCATCAAGATCAGTTAATGTATGCTGAAGTTATAACACACTTCCTGTTTCACGTTTCTCGCCATAAATTCGTTTCCTCGCCACGGCCAAACCGTTCGAGATATCAAAAATCCCCTGGCAATTTTTCATGCTCAATGTCTTGACTTCATGCTGACCGAGTTTCGTGGCGATTGGTTGAATTCTCTAGGAGGAGTATATCGAATTCCAGGGGCATACGCTTCCAAACAAACCATAATAGCCGACTTCCTGTTGGGCTGGGGTAAAAAGTAAAAGTACAAAGGATATATGAATCGATGAGATCTATATGTGTACCGAGTTTCATATTATTACATTCAAGCGTGTTTGATTTATGGACCAAGTTTTCGGACCCCGTTCCAGGGGGCACTGTCGAGCCCCCCTGCCACGCTCGGGTACCAGCTTCAGCCCGGCCCTGATGGCCACGGGTTCTGACCCGTGTGCAAAGTTTCAAGAGTTTTTGAGCACGTTAAGGGCCCCCAAAGTGCGCTGAGAGTCTCAAAAGTATCCAAAAAGAATATTAAAGTTTGATGCGTTGTCACGGCAACAGCATCTAAGATATCAACAATCCTTTCACAGGTCTAAATCTGGCGTGTGTCTACATTATACACATCAAGTTTGAAGCAAATCGGGTAAAGCCTGTTTGATTTATGGACCAAGTTTTCGGACCCCATTCCAGGGGGCGCTGTCGAGCCCCCCTGCCACGCCCGGGTACCAGCTTCAGCCCGGCCCTGATGGCCGCGGTTTCTGACCCGTGTGCAAAGTTTCAAGAGTTTTTGAGCATGTTAAGGGCCCCAAAAGTGCGCTAAGAATCTCAAAAGTATCCAAAAAGAATATTAAAGTTTGATGCGTTGTCACGGCAACAGCATCTAAGATATCAACAATCCTTTCACAGGTCTACATCTGGCTTGTGTCTACATTATACACATCAAGTTTGAAGCAAATAGGGTAAAGCGTGTTGGATATATGGACCAAATTGTCTGACCCGTTCAAGGGGGCGCTGTCGAGCCCCCCTGCCACGCCCGGGTACCAGCTTCAGCCTGGCCCTGATGGCCGCGGGTTTTGTCCCGTGTGCAAAGTTTCAAGAGTTTTTGAGCACGTTAAGAACCCCAAAAGTGCCCGAAAGCATAAAAAAGCATGAAAAAGCTTAAAAAAAGGAATATTAATGTTTGATGCATTGCCATGGCAACAGTATCTAAGATATCAATAATCCTTTCACAGGTCTACATCTGGCGTGTGTCTACATTATGCACATGAAGTTTGAAGCAAATCGGGTAAAAATAAGAGGGTGATTTAAAAGCATTTTGAAAGTGACACACTTCCTGCTTCCAGTTGGTGGCGCTATAACTTTGACTCACAATAGTCACATCCATGTGATCGGGCTCTTACAACGAACACACTGCTGAAGTTTCATCAAGATTAGTTAATGTATGCAGTAGTTATAACACACTTCCTGTTTCACGTTTCTCGCCATAATTTCGTTTACTCGCCACGGCCAAACCGTTCGAGATATCAAAAATCCCCTGGCAATTTTTCATCCTCAGTGTCTTGACTTCATGCTGACCGAGTTTCGTGCCGTGTGTTTGAATTCTCTAGGAGGAGTATTTCACATTCCATTGCATGTGTTTTCCAAACAACCCTTAATAGCCGACTTCCTGTTGGGCTGGGGTAAAAAGTAAGAGCATGAAGTATATATGAACCGATGAGATCTATATGTGTACTGAGTTTCATATTATTACATGCAAGCGTGTTTGATTTATGGACCAAGTGTTCAAACCCCGTTCCAGGGGGCGCTGTCGAGCCCCCCTGCCACGCCCGGGTACCAGCTTCAGCCCGGCCCTGATGGCCGCGGGTTCTGAGATGTGTGCAAAGTTTCAAGAGTTTTCGAGCACGTTAAGGCCCCCAAAAGTGCCCAAAAGGTAGTAAAATAATAATAATAATAATAATAAATATAGCTGCGAGCAGCGATTACGGGCCCAAGCCGGTGGCACCGCAACCCCGGTGCCTTTAATTACCTAAAGGCACCGGAGTGGCGGTGCCGCCGGCTTTGGCCCTTCATCGCTGCTCGCAGCTATATTTATATATATATATATATATATATATATATATATATATATATATATATATATATATATATATGTATATATATATAAACAAGCCGGTGGCACCGCCACCCCGGTGCCTTTAGGGTTACTGTGCGTGACGGGCAATAACGTAACCCCGCTTTGACCTTTGAGAAGATGTGTGCTGTAGAGCTTGCATCAGTGTGGGCTCTGCAAAAGTGTGCATTGAGGGCACATATCAACCACAAAGTATGCGTGAGCAACCTTCTGAAACCTAAAATGAAAAATGAGACACCCTACGGTCTCATGGACTTAATGGACACATGAAATAAGTACACAAGTTTGAAAGTTATATGAAGTGTGCCAAGACAGAATATTTGCCTGATCTGATTAGAAAAATAGTTTTTGTGTGTGTGTGTGTGTGTGAGGCGTGATTGAACAATGTAGACATAAAAACATACTCCGTCCTTTTGTTCATACAGGACATTATTCAAACTACAAAGTGTTTACTTATATTTGTGTACAATCGCAATAAAACACAACATTGTGCTTTTGTCAAACTGTAAACTACAACTGTCACCCAACCAAAATCTCTTACACACACACACACACACACACACATAGTTTAAAAGCAAAAAAATCTTTTGGACATTCATCATATTGCATTGGTTTTCATTTCTTGTTCTCGAACAGAGCCCTAATCTGTTTATTTTTTCAGTTACACATTCTACATTGATTAAAAAAGAAAAATCAAATGTGCTTTTATTTTAGACATAAATAAATAATCTATCATTCAGATGAGAGTAAAGTTAGTGTTAGTTAAAATTTTAAGGAAAACAAAAATATGATCTGAAATATCGCACATTCATTTAAAATTCATTCAGGTTCAATTACCAAACATACAAATCTCAATGTAATTTAAAGCAAACAATACATTTAAAATATATGGGTTGTATGCAATTTTTTTATATATAAAAAGATATATATCCAAAAATACAAAGCCTAAACTTTAACAAGGGTTAAACAATCACTGTAACAGACACAATCACACACACACACACACACACACACACACACACGTCAAATCACTTACATTTTAGATGCAATATTGACTTTTTTTCTTTTTCAGCAGCGAAAATAGTTCAACAAAGATCACAGCAGAACCATCGAGCATCTCACAGCAACGCGTTCTCATTACTGAATGATTCAGCATTTTGAACAAATCGGTTGACTCAAAGATTCAACGACCAATCCATAATCTGTCTCATTCATGAATGACTCAGCCGTTCGAACGAATCGTTTGAACGAATGAATCAATGACTCGCTCATTAAGACGGTCGCCTGGCGACACCTAATGACGGTTTAGTGATATGTTTAAAAGTATCATTCTTTCCAACGATTGTTAATTAACTCATATTTGAAACATAAGCTATATATATATATATATATATATATATATATATATATATACACATATATACACAAAAATAAAATAAACACATTTGAAGCGTGTTTGCTTACTAAATTGTGAGCTGAACGAAAGTTGCAGCAAATATCAGCAACAGGAGTCAAATTTCATTAATCACGAGAGTGAAGAGCTGACTGAAAAGATGATGACGGAATAGGCATTTTATGTAAAAGCGCCTATTTAAGCGAATCTATCATTATACTCTTTTGTTGTTGTGTTTTCCGTGAAAAATAATAGACTATTGAACTCACAATTCAAGCACGCGCTCTGCACGCGCCACCATTATCAATGTCCGTGTGGACGTCCGCGATCGAACAGTGGAAACATTGGCTACTCCGTCATTTTATTCAAGAAGATCATTCAAACTGCAAAGTGTTTACTTATTTTTGGATACTCGCAATCAAACACAACATTGTGATTTTGTAAAATACATTCAAGAAATCCGCCCCCGAAATGGGGCTTCTTTTAAAATGAAACAAAAATGCTCACAGCTGCACGTCTTGTGGAGACGTCCGTTACTTTCGCTTTCAAGTTAGCGATTTTAAAGCCCCCAGCGGAGTCACGGTGGGAAAATATTCCCATAGTAGCATCAATTGGCCTACCTGATTTTGAACACAAGAGGGCAGTAAAGCACTATGAATGATTTTTATTTTTTTTTATTTTTTTGGCTAAACAACCATTCTGGCTGTTTTTAAACTTAAACATAAATCTTAAATTGAAAAAAAGGAATACAATGGGTTTACTTCTAATATTAGTATAATTTTATAGAAAAATAAATGGTGTATAATTACATTTTAGAAAGATATGAGACATTTCCTGATTCTTTTTTTGACATAATCCCTCGCCATAGCAAAACCGTTTGAGATATTCAATATCCGTTCACAATTTAGCATCTTTAATGTATTTTCATCAAGTTGAAAAAGTTTTGTAACTGTAGATGAAACTAACCCCCCCCCCCCCACACACACTTTTGCCACAAAAGGTGGCGCTACTGAGCCCCTGCACCACGCCCGTTTCTGAAACTTTGCACATGTCTACTGGCTAATAAATGTGATCTGTCTGTCAAGTTTCATGCAATTTTAAGCAATTTCAGGCATGCTAAGAGTCTCAAAAGCATCCAAAAAGAATATTAAAGTTTGATGCGTTGCCATGGCAACAGTATCTAAGATATCAATAATCCTTTCACAGGTCTACATCTGCCGTGTATTTACATTATACACATCAAGTTTGAAGCAAATCGGGTAAAAATAAGAGGGTGATTTCAAAGTATTTTGAAAGTGACACACTTCATGCTGCCAGTTGGTGGCGCTATAACTTTGACTCACAATAGTCACATCCATGTGATCGGCCTCTCACAGCGAACACACTGTTGAAGTTTCATCAAGATCAGTTAATGTATGCAGAAGTTATAACACACTTCCTGTTTCCATTATTCGCCATAAATTCGTTTCCTCGTCACGGCCAAACCGTTCGAGATATCAGAAATCCCCTGGCAATTTTTCATCCTCAATGTCTTGACATCATGCTGACCGAGTTTCGTTGCGATTGGTTGAATTCTCTAGGAGGAGTATATCGAATTCCAGGGGCATACGCTTCCAAACAAACCATAATAGCCGACTTCCTGTTGGGCTGGGGTAAAAAGTAAAAGTACAAAGGATATATGAATCGATGAGATCTATATGTGTACCGAGTTTCATATTATTACATTCAAGCGTGTTTGATTTATGGACCAAGTTTTCGGACCCCGTTCCAGGGGGCACTGTCGAGCCCCCCTGCCACGCCCGGGTACCAGCTTCAGCCCGGCCCTGATGGCCACGGGTTCTGACCCGTGTGCAAAGTTTCAAGAGTTTTTGAGCACGTTAAGGGCCCCCAAAGTGCGCTGAGAGTCTCAAAAGTATCCAAAAAGAATATTAAAGTTTGATGCGTTGTCACGGCAACAGCATCTAAGATATCAACAATCCTTTCACAGGTCTAAATCTGGCGTGTGTCTACATTATACACATCAAGTTTGAAGCAAATCGGGTAAAGCCTGTTTGATTTATGGACCAAGTTTTCGGACCCCATTCCAGGGGGCGCTGTCGAGCCCCCCTGCCACGCCCGGGTACCAGCTTCAGCCCGGCCCTGATGGCCGCGGTTTCTGACCCGTGTGCAAAGTTTCAAGAGTTTTTGAGCATGTTAAGGGCCCCAAAAGTGCGCTAAGAATCTCAAAAGTATCCAAAAAGAATATTAAAGTTTGATGCGTTGTCACGGCAACAGCATCTAAGATATCAACAATCCTTTCACAGGTCTACATCTGGCTTGTGTCTACATTATACACATCAAGTTTGAAGCAAATAGGGTAAAGCGTGTTGGATATATGGACCAAATTGTCTGACCCGTTCAAGGGGGCGCTGTCGAGCCCCCCTGCCACGCCCGGGTACCAGCTTCAGCCTGGCCCTGATGGCCGCGGGTTTTGTCCCGTGTGCAAAGTTTCAAGAGTTTTTGAGCACGTTAAGAACCCCAAAAGTGCCCGAAAGCATAAAAAAGCATGAAAAAGCTTAAAAAAAGGAATATTAATGTTTGATGCATTGCCATGGCAACAGTATCTAAGATATCAATAATCCTTTCACAGGTCTACATCTGGCGTGTGTCTACATTATGCACATGAAGTTTGAAGCAAATCGGGTAAAAATAAGAGGGTGATTTAAAAGCATTTTGAAAGTGACACACTTCCTGCTTCCAGTTGGTGGCGCTATAACTTTGACTCACAATAGTCACATCCATGTGATCGGGCTCTTACAACGAACACACTGCTGAAGTTTCATCGAGATTAGTTAATGTATACAGTAGTTATAACACACTTCCTGTTTCACGTTTCTCGCCATAATTTCGTTTACTCGCCACGGCCAAACCGTTCGAGATATCAAAAATCCCCTGGCAATTTTTCATCCTCAGTGTCTTGACTTCATGCTGACCGAGTTTCGTGCCGTGTGTTTGAATTCTCTAGGAGGAGTATTTCACATTCCATTGCATGTGTTTTCCAAACAACCCTTAATAGCCGACTTCCTGTTGGGCTGGGGTAAAAAGTAAGAGCATGAAGTATATATGAACCGATGAGATCTATATGTGTACTGAGTTTCATATTATTACATGCAAGCGTGTTTGATTTATGGACCAAGTGTTCAAACCCCGTTCCAGGGGGCGCTGTCGAGCCCCCCTGCCACGCCCGGGTACCAGCTTCAGCCCGGCCCTGATGGCCGCGGGTTCTGAGATGTGTGCAAAGTTTCAAGAGTTTTCGAGCACGTTAAGGCCCCCAAAAGTGCCCAAAAGGTAGTAAAATAATAATAATAAATATAGCTGCGAGCAGCGATTGCGGGCCCAAGCCGGTGGCACCGCAACCCCGGTGCCGGAGTGGCGGTTCCGCCGGCTTTGGCCCTTCATCGCTGCTCGCAGCTATATTTATATATATATATATATATATATATATATATATATATATATAAACAAGCCGGTGGCACTGCCACCCCGGTGCCTTAAGGGTTACTGTGCACGACGTGCAAAAACGTAACCCCGCTTTCACTGTCGCCCTACGGTCCCATGGATTTAACGGACACATGAAATAAGTACACAAGACCGAAAATTGATATGAACTGTACCATTTTGGACAGGGACTATGATCGTGAATCACAATAGCCACATATATGAGATCATTTAAATTTAGAATCATTTTTAATGTCATAGGACATACATGGGCAATATACGGCCCGGGGGCCGGGGCCGGATCCGGCCCGCATAGCGCTTCAATCCGGCCCCCGCGATGCGATCGCAATTTGGATGAAACACACGCCGAAATAAACATGCGTGACACAAAACAATCTTTAACTTAGGTGGCAAATATGTTTTAGTAATTCTGTGAATTACACTGCGCAAACCAAAATTAATACTACCCACCGGATGAAGGGTTGTCTCTGTCTCCACATAACAAAAAATATTCATTTTATTTTATTTTTCGTGTTCGCATTTATGAGGAAAAACAATGTTACAGACGTGTTCTCCGTTACGGACGTGAGCGCTCTGAAAGCGGCACTAAAAGATGCTTTAAAACTTTCACAAAGACATCAAACAGAAAGCACAAAACAAAGCACAAAACCTTTCTTTGAAGTGAATTTCGTTTTGTATTAATTGTATCTTAATTTTAATCAATGTTTCATCAACCAATTGCCTGTATTTAATCAATAAGAAGTAAATATAGCAGACAATATAGAGATAATCACGAAACATTAATAATGAGATAATCACGCCGGCGCGTGAACTGGAGCTCGTCTCATAAATGAACCGAAACTCAGCATATAAAGTAGCCTACTTGCCTCACATGTCTACTTTTAAACTGAACAATTCAAAACGAAAGAAAACAGACTACAGACTGCTCTCTGCTTATGTAATCCTTATGAAATGTGCATTTCTCTCTGGCGCGTTCACTAGGCTACTGAAGATCGCGAGTCAGCATCGTCAACTTCATCTTAGCCGACAATGACAAAGAAAACACTTATTTATTAATAAACAATTAAAATATCTCCTTGCTATATTTTACATATTCATAATCATTACTTTTGCTGGTTTTGCCAGTCATGTATTCTGCAACGAAATATGTTTTGAAAGTATCCTTCCCAACACTGGAAGTCTGTATGTTAATTAGGGATGGGCATTTTTCAAAAATATTGCATTCGAATATTCGGGCTCATAAAAATCAAATATTCGTTTATTTAAATGACATTTAACGAAAAAGATGTTATTTTTTAAGTTTTTTTTTTTTTTACGTTTTTGTCACCATTTCTTTTAGTTGAAAACATTAAACATTAGGCCTATGTGTAAACAAAAAATATAAAAAATAAAAGCATTAATAAAAGAATGCTCAAGCAGCGCGAACGGGAAAAAAACGCCTAATAAAGCGGTTGCGCCAGATATCGTACAGAACGTACACACACTCGAGTCAGCATATGATTATCGTGTTTATATTGTTTCATGTTTATATAGAGAAAAACAATATCCACATGCAGGGGCGCCTGCATGTGGATGAAAAAAAAAATATGATTTACAATTACTGCTTTGGTTGCATTCTGGTGGAATTATTAATAGTACATTAGATATGACAAAATACCTTCATAGCGGTAAACAGAGTATCTTCAATTGGTACCGAGTGGCATAAGACTTGATAAACGCGCGTTCAAAATGATCACGATAAAACAGGTGCTCGCGCACATTCGGCCTGGGGACTGGTTTATAGTAGCCTGTATTCGTGTTCGAAGGTGTCATCTCCTCATACGTTCACGAAAAGTACGAAGTACGAACGCAGTGCTTTCCATCTTGAGATTCAGTGGGGGGCGCACTCTGGACAGCTATATAGTGTCTTATTATTCTAAATAATTGAATATATTGATCAAATTTACAAATTGAAAATGAAAGATGAAGCATACATTTAATAAGACTAGACTAGGGGTGCCTTGCATTACAATATGCAGATTTAAATATACCACCGTCAATTTGATGTGTGTGTGTATAATAAAATCATTTAGTCACTTCAATTATAACTTGAACGTGTTTGCTTACTAAATTGTGAGCAAAACGAAAGTTGCAGCAAAGATCAGCAACAGGAGTCAAAATTCATTAATCACGAGAGTGAAGAGCTGACTGAAAAAAATGATGACGGAATATTTTGTGTAAAAGTGCCTATTTAAGCGAATCTGTCATTTACTCTTTTGTTGTTGTGTTTTCCCTGAAAACCGGAAGCAATCGCCCCCGATATGGCGCTAATTTTAAAGTGACACTAAAAAGTATGCGGCTGCACTGACATTCATAATGGTGCGCGTCCATGGCGACGAGCAAGCAAAACAGAGCGAACGTTTTTTCATTTCTACTTCCATAGAAATTCATTCGAATTTCATTAATCACGAGTCGAGAGTGAGCGTCTCTCTCTGCTGTGTTATGCTGCATCACACGGGCATTCATAACGCTGCGCGTCCACGACGATGAGCGAGCAGAACAGAGTGAACGTTTTTTAGTTCATTCCTACTTCCATATAGGAATTCCCTCGAGCGCTCTGCACGCGCCACCATTATCAATGTCCGTGTGGACGTCCGCGATCGAACAGTGGAAACATTGGCTACTCCGTCATTTTATTCAAGAAGATCATTCAAACTGCAAAGTGTTTACTTATTTTTGGATACTCGCAATCAAACACAACATTGTGATTTTGTAAAATACATTCAAGAAATCCGCCCCCGAAATGGGGCTTCTTTTAAAATGAAACGAAAATGCTTACAGCTGCACGTCTTGTGGAGACGTCCGTTACTTTCGCTTTCAAGTTAGCGATTTTAAAGCCCCCAGCGGAGTCACGGTGGGAAAATATTCCCATAGTAGCATCAATTGGCCTACCTGATTTTGAACACAAGAGGGCAGTAAAGCACTATGAATGATTTGTATTTTTTTATTTTTTTGGCTAAACAACCATTCTGGCTGTTTTTAAACTTAAACATAAATCTTAAATTGAAAAAAAGGAATACAATGGGTTTAGTTCTAATATTAGTATAATTTTATAGAAAAATAAATGGTGTATAATTACATTTTAGAAAGATATGAGACATTTCCTGATTCTTTTTTTGACATAATCCCTCGCCATAGAAAAAACGTTTGAGATATTCAATATCCGTTCACAATTTAGCATCTTTAATGTATTTTCATCAAGTTGAAAAAGTTTTGTAACTGTAGATGAAACTAACCCCCCCCCCACACACACACACACACACTTTTGTCACAAAAGGTGGCGCTACTGAGCCCCTGCACTACGCCCGTTTCTGAAACTTTGCACATGTCTACTGGCTAATAAATGTGATCTGTCTGTCAAGTTTCATGCAATTTTAAGCAATTTCAGGCATGCTAAGAGTCTCAAAAGCATCCAAAAAGAATATTAAAGTTTGATGCGTTGCCATGGCAACAGTATCTAAGATATCAATAATCCTTTCACAGGTCTACATCTGCCGTGTATTTACATTATACACATCAAGTTTGAAGCAAATCGGGTAAAAATAAGAGGGTGATTTCAAAGTATTTTGAAAGTGACACACTTCCTGCTGCCAGTTGGTGGCGCTATAACTTTGACTCACAATAGTCACATCCATGTGATCGGCCTCTTACAGCGAACACACTGTTGAAGTTTCATCAAGATCAGTTAATGTATGCAGAAGTTATAACACACTTCCTGTTTCCATTATTCGCCATAAATTCGTTTCCTCGTCACGGCCAAACCGTTCGAGATATCAGAAATCCCCTGGCAATTTTTCATCCTCAATGTCTTGACATCATGCTGACCGAGTTTCGTTGCGATTGGTTGAATTCTCTAGGAGGAGTATATCGAATTCCAGGGGCATACGCTTTCAAACAAACCATAATAGCCGACTTCCTGTTGGGCTGGGGTAAAAAGTAAAAGTACAAAGGATATATGAATCGATGAGATCTATATGTGTACCGAGTTTCATATTATTACATTCAAGCGTGTTTGATTTATGGACCAAGTTTTCGGACCCCGTTCCAGGGGGCACTGTCGAGCCCCCCTGCCACGCCCGGGTACCAGCTTCAGCCCGGCCCTGATGGCCACGGGTTCTGACCCGTGTGCAAAGTTTCAAGAGTTTTTGAGCACGTTAAGGGCCCCCAAAGTGCGCTGAGAGTCTCAAAAGTATCCAAAAAGAATATTAAAGTTTGATGCGTTGTCACGGCAACAGCATCTAAGATATCAACAATCCTTTCACAAGTCTAAATCTGGCGTGTGTCTACATTATACACATCAAGTTTGAAGCAAATCGGGTAAAGCCTGTTTGATTTATGGACCAAGTTTTCGGACCCCATTCCAGGGGGCGCTGTCGAGCCCCCCTGCCACGCCCGGGTACCAGCTTCAGCCCGGCCCTGATGGCCGCGGTTTCTGACCTGTGTGCAAAGTTTCAAGAGTTTTTGAGCACGTTAAGGGCCCCAAAAGTGCGCTAAGAATCTCAAAAGTATCCAAAAAGAATATTAAAGTTTGATGCGTTGTCACGGCAACAGCATCTAAGATATCAACAATCCTTTCACAGGTCTACATCTGGCTTGTGTCTACATTATACACATCAAGTTTGAAGCAAATAGGGTAAAGCGTGTTGGATATATGGACCAAATTGTCTGACCCGTTCAAGGGGGCGCTGTCGAGCCCCCCTGCCACGCCCGGGTACCAGCTTCAGCCTGGCCCTGATGGCCGCGGGTTTTGTCCCGTGTGCAAAGTTTCAAGAGTTTTCGAGCACGTTAAGAACCCCAAAAGTGCCCGAAAGCATAAAAAAGCATGAAAAAGCTTAAAAAAAGGAATATTAATGTTTGATGCATTGCCATGGCAACAGTATCTAAGATATCAATAATCCTTTCACAGGTCTACATCTGGCGTGTGTCTACATTATGCACATGAAGTTTGAAGCAAATCGGGTAAAAATAAGAGGGTGATTTAAAAGCATTTTGAAAGTGACACACTTCCTGCTTCCAGTTGGTGGCGCTATAACTTTGACTCACAATAGTCACATCCATGTGATCGGGCTCTTACAACGAACACACTGCTGAAGTTTCATCAAGATTAGTTAATGTATGCAGTAGTTATAACACACTTCCTGTTTCACGTTTCTCGCCATAATTTCGTTTACTCGCCACGGCCAAACCGTTCGAGATATCAAAAATCCCCTGGCAATTTTTCATCCTCAGTGTCTTGACTTCATGCTGACCGAGTTTCGTGCCGTGTGTTTGAATTCTCTAGGAGGAGTATTTCACATTCCATTGCATGTGTTTTCCAAACAACCCTTAATAGCCGACTTCCTGTTGGGCTGGGGTAAAAAGTAAGAGCATGAAGTATATATGAACCGATGAGATCTATATGTGTACTGAGTTTCATATTATTACATGCAAGCGTGTTTGATTTATGGACCAAGTGTTCAAACCCCGTTCCAGGGGGCGCTGTCGAGCCCCCCTGCCACGCCCGGGTACCAGCTTCAGCCCGGCCCTGATGGCCGCGGGTTCTGAGATGTGTGCAAAGTTTCAAGAGTTTTCGAGCACGTTAAGGCCCCCAAAAGTGCCCAAAAGGTAGTAAAATAATAATAATAATAATAATAATAATAATAAATATAGCTGCGAGCAGCGATTACGGGCCCAAGCCGGTGGCACCGCAACCCCGGTGCCTTTAGTTACCTAAAGGCACCGGAGTGGCGGTGCCGCCGGCTTTGGCCCTTCATCGCTGCTCGCAGCTATATTCATATATATATATATATATATATATATATATATATATATATAAACAAGCCGGTGGCACCGCCACCCCGGTGCCTTTATATATATATATATATATATATATATATGTCTACATTGTTCAATCACGCCTCACACACACACACACACTTTTGCAGAGCCCACACCAATGCAAGCTCTATAGCACACATCTTCTCAAAGGTCAAAGCGGAGTTACGATATTGCCCGTCATGCACAGTAACCGTAAAGGCACCGGGGTGGCGGTGCCACCGGCTTGTTTATATATATATATATATCGTATTATTCTAACTTGTAAAAAACTATTAACTTTTGTTAATATTCAACCATTTCACAACTAACTTTTTTCCATAGATCAAACACAACATAATTATATGGTGGACTGAAACAAAAATTATTAATTAAATAAAATTATTGTTTTCCTCTGAAATAGCAAAAGCATCACACACTAGCTGTACCTGCTCTAAATAAAAAAGAGTAATTCAATAAAAATACAAAATCGAACTAAATAAAATAAATTATTACAAAAACAAAATCAAACCAAAGAAAATATATCTTCGAAAAAAAAAGCGAGTGTCATGAGGAAAGGCGCCTCAGGAATCGTCAGGATTAACTCCATGTGTAAGGAATTTTGATTGATTTTATTTGTCACTTGAAAATTATTGTTAAATGTGTGCCTGCATAACTTTAATAAGATTTATTTTCTTTGATTTGATTTTGTTTTATATAATTTATTTATTTCGATTTTGTATTTTTATTTAAATACTATTATTTATTTAGAGCAGGTACAGCTAAGTGTGCGATGCTTTTGCTATTTCAGAGGGAAAAAAACACATTTTATTTCAAAAAGGCTTTTCAATTAAATAAAATGTTCAAGCTTTGTTTTCGTTTTATTATTTTGTTTGTTTTAAGCTTTGTTTAATTTATATTGTTAATCATCTGACACAAAACAAATGCATAAAGTATCATTTTAACTTTTAAAAAACTATTAACATTTGTTAATAGTACATTGCCTGTCTTTTGTTAATAGGACAAAACATAGTTATTATATTTTATAATATTTTATAAATATATAAAATAAACATTTGTAATGAAATCGTTCAAAAAAATGATATTAGCATTGTTTTAAACTTTGAAACAGAAGTAGCGCAATGCCTGGCCACTCCCGCGCCGCCTCCTTTTCACAATCCGAGGGAACCATCTCCGGAATATTAACCTCACTCCTAGAAGTCCAATTCTCATTATTCATGCCTCTTACCTGGGATTGATTGCACACACACACACACACACACACACACACGCACGCACGCACGCACTCACACGCACACACACACACACACACACACACACACGTGTCAAGTCACTTACATTTTAGATGCAATATTGACTGTTCTTCTGTTTCAGCAGCGAAAATAGTTAAACAAAGATCACAGCAGAACCATTGCATCTCACAGCAACGTGTTTTCTCATTACTGAATGATTCAGCATTTTGAACAAATTGGTTGACTCAAAGATTCAATGACCAATCCATAAACATCTGTCTCATTCATGAATGACTCAGTCGTTCAAACGAATCGTTTGAACGAATGAATCAATGACCCGCTCATTAAGACGGTCGCCTGGCGACACCTAGTGACGGTTTAGTGTTATTTGATTATACACTCAAAATATTCCACAACAAATCCTTTAAATTTAATGATATTCAGAACAGAACACAAATAAAAAAATAACTATAATAAAGCCAAAACGAAATAATTTAAAACAAAAGTAAAAGTAAGTGGTGTTAGGCTCACGTAAATCTCTCTTTAGAATCTAAATGTTGCAACATTTGCGATGTATTTGGATGCTAAACTATTCTTTATTACAGGCTTTGTACTTCACTCACGTTCCAATATCGACGGAAAAAATCATCCTCTTCACTTGTGCAAAAATGTGCTTGGAAAAATCACAGTGGAGCGGTGCTTACTGTGAATGATACAAATTGTACTACTGACTATTTCAACATAGCAGTGTAATTTGTATATGTTAGGTTGAATGTTTTATTATTGTGTGTGTGTGTGTGTGTGTGTTGTGTGTGTGTGTGTGTGTGTGTGTGTGTGTGTGTGTGTGTGTGTGTGTGTGTGTGTGTGTGTGTGTGTGTGTGTGTGTGTGTGTCAGTGTGTGTGTGGGGGTCTGGGTGGCTCAGCGCGATTGAACAGTGAAACATACTCCGTCATTTTCTTCATACAGGACATCATTCAAACGTCAAAGTGTTTACTTATATTTGTGTACACTCGCAATTAAACACAACATTGTGTTTTTGTTAAATAAATTAAAGTAATACGTCCCCCGAAATGGCGCTAATTTTAAAATGAAACTAAAATGCTCACGGCTGCACGGGCATTCATAACTCTGCGCGCCCACGGTGAGGGACGAGCAGAACAGAGCGAACGTTGTTTAGTTCATTCCTACTTCCATAGGAATTAATTGAAAAAGCTCACTCTACTCTGCACCATTATTAATGAATTGTGCAGACGTCCTTATTTTACTTTCGCTTTTTACCTGATTTTGAACACAAGAGGGCAGTATAACACTATGTATGATTTGGAAAAAAAATTTTTTTGACTAAACAACCATTCTGGCTGTTTTTAAACTTAAACATTATTCTCTAATTGCTCTCACCATGCCCGTTTCTGAAACTCTGCACATGTCTACTGTCTAATAAATGTGATGTGTCTGTCGGGTTTCATGCAATTTCAAGTATGTTAAGAGTCTCAAAAGCATCAACAAAGAATAATAAAGTTTGATGCGTTGCCACGGCAACAGTATCTAAGATATCAATAATCCTTTCTCAGGTCTACATCTGCCGTGTGTCTACATTATACACATAAAGTTTGAAGCAAATTGGGTAAAAATAAGAGGGTGATTTCAAAGCCTTTAGGAAGTGACACACTTCCTGCTGCCAGTTGGTGGCGCTATAACTTTGACTCACAATAGTCACATCCATGTGATCGGACTCTTACAGCGAACACACTGCTGAAGTTTCATCAAGATCAGTTAATGTATGCAGAAGTTATAACACACTTCCTGTTTCCTTTATTCGCCATAAATTCGTTTCCTCGCCACAGCCAAACCGTTCGAGATATCAAAAATCCCCTGGCAACTTTTCATCTTCAATGTCTTGACTTCATGCTGACCGAGTTTCGTGGCGATTGGTTGAATTCTCTAGGAGGAGTATATCGAATTCCAGGGGCATACGCTTCCAAACAAACCATAATAGCCGACTTCCTGTTGGGCTGGGGTAAAAAGTAAAAGTACAAAGGATATATGAATCGATGAGATCTATATGTGTACCGAGTTTCATATTATTACATTCAAGCGTGTTTGATTTATGGACCAAGTTTTCGGACCCCGTTCCAGGGGGCACTGTCGAGCCCCCCTGCCACGCCCGGGTACCAGCTTCAGCCCGGCCCTGATGGCCACGGGTTCTGACCCGTGTGCAAAGTTTCAAGAGTTTTTGAGCACGTTAAGGGCCCCCAAAGTGCGCTGAGAGTCTCAAAAGTATCCAAAAAGAATATTAAAGTTTGATGCGTTGTCACGGCAACAGCATCTAAGATATCAACAATCCTTTCACAGGTCTAAATCTGGCGTGTGTCTACATTATACACATCAAGTTTGAAGCAAATCGGGTAAAGCCTGTTTGATTTATGGACCAAGTTTTCGGACCCCATTCCAGGGGGCGCTGTCGAGCCCCCCTGCCACGCCCGGGTACCAGCTTCAGCCCGGCCCTGATGGCCGCGGTTTCTGACCCGTGTGCAAAGTTTCAAGAGTTTTTGAGCACGTTAAGGGCCCCAAAAGTGCGCTAAGAATCTCAAAAGTATCCAAAAAGAATATTAAAGTTTGATGCGTTGTCACGGCAACAGCATCTAAGATATCAACAATCCTTTCACAGGTCTACATCTGGCTTGTGTCTACATTATACACATCAAGTTTGAAGCAAATAGGGTAAAGCGTGTTGGATATATGGACCAAATTGTCTGACCCGTTCAAGGGGGCGCTGTCGAGCCCCCCTGCCACGCCCGGGTACCAGCTTCAGCCTGGCCCTGATGGCCGCGGGTTTTGTCCCGTGTGCAAAGTTTCAAGAGTTTTCGAGCACGTTAAGAACCCCAAAAGTGCCCGAAAGCATAAAAAAGCATGAAAAAGCTTAAAAAAAGGAATATTAATGTTTGATGCATTGCCATGGCAACAGTATCTAAGATATCAATAATCCTTTCACAGGTCTACATCTGGCGTGTGTCTACATTATGCACATGAAGTTTGAAGCAAATCGGGTAAAAATAAGAGGGTGATTTAAAAGCATTTTGAAAGTGACACACTTCCTGCTTCCAGTTGGTGGCGCTATAACTTTGACTCACAATAGTCACATCCATGTGATCGGGCTCTTACAACGAACACACTGCTGAAGTTTCATCAAGATTAGTTAATGTATGCAGTAGTTATAACACACTTCCTGTTTCACGTTTCTCGCCATAATTTCGTTTACTCGCCACGGCCAAACCGTTCGAGATATCAAAAATCCCCTGGCAATTTTTCATCCTCAGTGTCTTGACTTCATGCTGACCGAGTTTCGTGCCGTGTGTTTGAATTCTCTAGGAGGAGTATTTCACATTCCATTGCATGTGTTTTCCAAACAACCCTTAATAGCCGACTTCCTGTTGGGCTGGGGTAAAAAGTAAGAGCATGAAGTATATATGAACCGATGAGATCTATATGTGTACTGAGTTTCATATTATTACATGCAAGCGTGTTTGATTTATGGACCAAGTGTTCAAACCCCGTTCCAGGGGGCGCTGTCGAGCCCCCCTGCCATGCCCGGGTACCAGCTTCAGCCCGGCCCTGATGGCCGCGGGTTCTGACCCGTGTGCAAAGTTTCAAGAGTTTTTGAGCACGTTAAGGCCCCCAAAAGTGCCCAAAAGGTAGTAAAATAATAATAATAATAATAAATAATAATCCTTAGGAAAACAATAGGGCCTTCGCCTTTTCAAGGCTTGGGCCCTAATAAATAATAATCCTTAGGAAAACAATAGGGCCTTCGCCTTTTCAAGGCTTGGGCCCTAATAATAATAATAAATAATAATCCTTAGGAAAACAATAGGGCCTTCGCCTTTTCAAGGCTTGGGCCCTAATAAATAATAATCCTAAGGAAAACAATAGGGCCTTCGCCTTTTCAAGGCTTGGGCCCTAATAAATAATAATCCTAAGGAAAACAATAGGGCCTTCGCCTTTTCAAGGCTTGGGCCCTAATAATCCTAAGGAAAACAATAGGGCCTTCGCCTTTTCAAGGCTTGGGCCCTAATAATAAATAATAATCCTAAGGAAAACAATAGGGCCTTCGCCTTTTCAAGGCTTGGGCCCTAATAATAAATAAATATAGCTGCGAGCAGCGATTACGGGCCCAAGCCGGTGGCACCGCAACCCTGGTTCCTTTAGTTACCTAAAGGCACCGGGGTGGCGGTGCCGCCGGCTTTGGCCCTTCATCGCTGCTCGCAGCTATATTTATATATATATATATATATATATATATATATATATATTTATATACATATATATATATATATATATATATATATATATATATATATATATATATATATATATATATTTTTATATACATACATATATATATATATATATATATATATATATATATTTTTTATATACATATATATATATATATATATATATATATATATATATATATATCTCACTTGCCTTACCTGAGAACAATGAAAACAATAAAAAAAACTAGGGAATCACTAAACCGAGAGAATTATTCTGTTTTGATGATACACTCAAAATATTACACAAGCAATTCTTTAAATTTAATGATATTCAGAACAGAACAAGAATTCAAAAAAACTATAATTAAGAATTAACCGAAATAATTGAAAGCGAAAGTGAAAGTAAGTGGTGTTTGGCTCACGTAACTCTCTCATTAGAATCAAACTGTTTCAACATTTGCGATGTATTTGGATGCTAAACTATTCTTTATTATGGGCTTTGTACTTCACTCAGGTTTCAATATGTGTGTGTGTGTGTGTGTGTGTGAGGTGCGGGTGCGATTGAACTGTTACACATAAAAACATACTCCGTCCAATAAAACACAACAAAGTGCTTTTTTCAAACTATAAACTCTTGTCAAACTGTAACCTACAACTGTCACCAAACTAAAATCACACTCTCTAAAAGCAAAAAATATTTATCCAACCCCATTTAAAACAGTCTGTGGGTGCCATCTTTTGGACATTCACCACATCGCATTGATTTTCATTTATTGTCCTCAGAGCCCTAATCTGTTTATTTTTCAATTACACATTCTACATTGATTAAAAAAGAAAAATTCAAATGTGTTTTTATTTTATACAGGAATAAATTATTTATAATTCAGATGAGAATAAAGTTAGTGTTTTACAATTTAAAGGAAAACAAATATATTGTTCTGAAATATAGCACATTCATTTTAAATTCATTCAGCTTCAATTACCAATACAATCTTAATTTTATTTAAAGCAAACTATACATTTAAAAGATCTTGGTTCTGTGCATATTTTGTAATTTAAAAAAAATACAAAATTGTTATGCAAAAAGACAAGGCCTTAGAGATTTCTTTATCCTTTAATGCAGGAAAAATCACACAGCAATGAAAGGCTTAATATCATGTCACTGTAACAGCCAGCCAGCCACACACACACATATAAACACAGACACCAGCCCTCCCTCCCCCTCCCTCCCCACACAGACAGCCACACACACACACACACATAGAATGGGAGGGGGCCCTCTCTCTGTCAAAGAGTGACAGAGAGAGATACCATTTCATGAAATCCACATTCAAACCACAATATCTGACTTTCTGAGGGTTGGAGCTATTGACTGTAAATTAGAAAGTTGTTTGGCTTGAGGAGAAGAATATACAAGCTGAGTTTTGTAACTGTAGGTAAATCTAACTAAGTTATAACACACTTTATATGTCCTTTTTTAGTCATGAAAATTCATTTCCTCGCCACGGCCAAACCGTTCGAGATATCAAAAATCCGTCAGCAATTTAGCATCCTCAATGTCTTGACTTCATGCACGCCTAGTTTGGCGATGATTGAATGAATTGCCTAGGAGTAGTACTTCAAATTCCACAGCAAGCGTTTTCCAAACAACCCATAATAGCCGACTTCCTGTTGGGCTGGCGTAAAACTTGACCAGGGGTAAAATGTTTGGCCCGATGAGATCTATATGTGTACTGAGTTTCATATTAATTCATGCAAGCGTGTTGAATATATGGACCAAATTGTCGGACCCCGTTCAAGGGGGCGCTGTTGAGCCCCCCTGCCACGCCCGGGTACCAGCTTCAGCCCGGCCCTGATGGCCGTGGGTTCTGACCTGTGTGCAAAATTTCAAAAGTTTTTGAGCACGTTAAGAGTCCCAAAATCCCCTGAAACCTTGAAATGCATTAAAATCAATAGACAAATCCCTCACACACAGAGACGGAAAGAGAGGGAGAGAAAATTCTCAGAAACATCCACATTCAAACTAAAATATCTGACTCCCTCTTGGTCTGAGCTAATGACAGTAAATTAGAAAGTTGTCCGGCTTGATCTGAACAATATGCGTACCGAGTTTTATGATTGTAGGTAAAACTATAGAACTAACACCCCCACTTTTGTCAAAAGGTGGCGCTACTGAGCCCCTGCACCACGCCCGTTTCTGAAACTTTGCACATGTCTACTGGCTAATAAATGTGATGTGTCTGTCGAGTTTCATGTTATTTCAAGTATGTTAAGAGTCTCAAAAGCATCAACAAAGAATATTAAAGTTTGATGCGTTGCCACGGCAACAGTATCTAATATATCAATAATCCTTTCACAGGTCTACATCTGCCGTGTATTTACATTATACAGATGAAGTTTGAAGCAAATCGGGTTAAAATAAGAGGGTGATTTCAAAGCATTTTGAAAGAGACACACTTCCTGCTGCCAGTTGGTGGCGCTATAACTTTGACTCACAATAGTCACATCCATGTGATCGGCCTCTTAAAGCGAACACACTGGTGAAGTTTCGTTAAGATCAGCTAATGTATGCTGAAGTTATAACACACTTCCTGTTTCACGTTTCTCGCCATAAATTCGTTTCCTCGCCACGGCCAAACCGTTCGAGATATCAAAAATCCCCTGGCAATTTTTCATCCTCAATGTCTTGACTTCATGCTGACCGAGTTTCGTGGCATTTCTTTGAATTCTCTAGGAGAAGTACTTTAAATTCCATTGCATGCGTTTTACAAACAACCCTAAATAGCCGACTTCCTGTTGGGCTGGGGTAAAAAGTAAGAGCATGAAGTATATATGAACCGATGAGATCTATATGTGTACTGAGTTTCATATTCTTACATGCAAGCGTGTTTGATTTATGGACCAAGTTTTCGGACCCCGTTCCAGGGGGCGCTGTCGAGCCCCCCTGCCACGCCCGGGTACCATCTTCAGCCCGGCCCTGATGGCCGCGGGTTCTGACCCGTGTGCAAAGTTTCAAGAGTTTTCGTGCACGTTAAGAGCCCCAAAAGTGCCCGAATAGTCGTAAGAAAAATAAAAGAGAAAAAAAAAAAAAATAATCCTAAGGAAAACAATAGGGCCTTCGCCCTTTCAGGGCTTGGGCCCTAATAATCCTAAGGAAAACAATAGGGCCTTCGCCTTTTCAAGGCTTGGGCCCTAATAATAAATAATAATCCTAAGGAAAACAATAGGGCCTTCGCCTTTTCAAGGCTTGGGCCCTAATAAATAATAATCCTAAGGAAAACAATAGGGCCTTCGCCTTTTCAAGGCTTGGGCCCTAATAATAATAAATAATAATCCTTAGGAAAACAATAGGGCCTTCGCCTTTTCAAGGCTTGGGCCCTAATAATAAATAATAATCCTAAGGAAAACAATAGGGCCTTCGCCTTTTCAAGGCTTGGGCCCTAATAATAATAAATAATAATCCTTAGGAAAACAATAGGGCCTTCGCCTTTTCAAGGCTTGGGCCCTAATAATAATCCTTAGGAAAACAATAGGGCCTTCGCCTTTTCAAGGCTTGGGCCCTAATAATAATCCTTAGGAAAACAATAGGGCCTTCGCCTTTTCAAGGCTTGGGCCCTAATAATCCTTAGGAAAACAATAGGGCCTTCGCCTTTTCAAGGCTTGGGCCCTAATAATAAGTCGGAAGAAGAATAATAATAATCCTAAGGAAAACAATAGGGCCTTCGCCTTTTCAAGGCTTGGGCCCTAATAATAATAATCCTAAGGAAAACAATAGGGCCTTCGCCTTTTCAAGGCTTGGGCCCTAATAATAATAATCCTAAGGAAAACAATAGGGCCTTCGCCTTTTCAAGGCTTGGGCCCTAATAATCCTTAGGAAAACAATAGGGCCTTCGCCTTTTCAAGGCTTGGGCCCTAATAATAATAATCCTAAGGAAAACAATAGGGCCTTCGCCTTTTCAAGGCTTGGGCCCTAATAAGTCGGAAGAAGAATAATAATAATCCTTAGGAAAACAATAGGGCCTTCGCCTTTTCAAGGCTTGGGCCCTAATAATAATAATCCTAAGGAAAACAATAGGGCCTTCGCCTTTTCAAGGCTTGGGCCCTAATAATCCTTAGGAAAACAATAGGGCCTTCGCCTTTTCAAGGCTTGGGCCCTAATAATAATAATAATAATAATAATAATAATCCTTAGGAAAACAATAGGGCCTTCGCCTTTTCAAGGCTTGGGCCCTAATAATAATAATAATAATCCTTAGGAAAACAATAGGGCCTTCGCCTTTTCAAGGCTTGGGCCCTAATAATAATAAATAATCCTTAGGAAAACAATAGGGCCTTCGCCTTTTCAAGGCTTGGGCCCTAATTACCCAAATAAACAAAATAGAATTAGCAAATGTATAGGGCAAACAGGTTAGAATGTATTTGCTTCAGATGTCATATGACCAAACTTGAGCCAGATGACTACTTTAAGGCTAGTGTGCACATGTTCTCATGTGGTCTCAGTTCAGTTCACTTTAAAAGGGATCCGAGTATGCTTAGATAGTTCCTTGTGCCCAAAACAATTATCAGTCCCACTTTCACTTTCACTTCAAAGTTCACTTTGAAGGCTGAAAGGGACCAGGTTTTAAAACACTAAGACTGTGTGTAAGTATGGATTAAATTACATCAGCCATCACTTACCACGAAGAGCAAGGTAGCCAGCGCACTTTGACCTCTGCTGCCTTCCCCTGCAGAAACACGCACACACACACATAGAGAGACACACAGACACACACACACTTAATCAGTTTAGTGAAGTTACTGTAATGATTTTAACATTCAAATAATGATGTTTTTACTTATCTCTCTATACTGGCGTTCTTACTTGGAACATCATTTAGTTAACAAGAGTACTTACGGTATGTATTTTTTGTAAGCTCAATAAAAAAATGAGAATCTGTTGTCGCATTCCATTGGCATTGTTGTTTTTGTTTAGGATTTACAGTATGTCCCTTACGAAAAATAAGTTTATTAAAGTGTTCTATTAGTAAACTTATTTTAAACAAACAATAAGAAAGTATACTTTTAGTCTAAATTTTATATAATTCTCAAAAATATACTTTATGTACTTCATAGAAATACAATTAATTACACTTAAGTGTACTTGACTTATACTGAGAGAAAAGTACAATTATATTTGGCCTGTACTTGTACTCTATCTTTTGATCGAGATATACTTAAAAGTATAATTAAGTATTCAAAGTATACTTGGCTTGTAGTTTTGTTAACTGTTTTGATCGAGTAGCCTATTAAATAAACTTTTTTTTTTTACATAGTTTTCTTATACAGTCTTATGAAACTTGTGAAATTATTGTTTAGAATATTGATATAAAACAGATATGTTTCTAATTCTGCATATCTGAAATTTTGTGTAGGCTAGTCCACTGGCATCGGTACATCGGAATTTACTTTAATTCTACTTTACTCTTTCCCCATCATTGACTGAATTTTCCAGCTATCTATGTTTTCACTGTTATATATGGTAGGGGACGTTATGACACATCTTCTAGTACAGATTCTCCGGATCAAAACACAGGAGAAGAAGAGGCTGAACCAAGTGATAGTAGATTACTCACGCAAATGTAAAATAACATGATCATCAAACATTAAACAGCTTGTAAATCAAAACTGCTTAATATTACCAAATGAACCAAATGAAGCGTCACACATGAAGAGAAAATGACTGTGAAGCTTTGGGGTTGTTGGGCTCGACCTACTCCATCTGTGTTTTGATCATCATTCTGAATCTGATAAAGGCGCAGTCTTTGACAAAAATGTGATTTTCTCAACTTCTTTGTTTAAAATTTTGCCTTTATGTAACTTACCAACATTCAAGTGTTGATAAAAAAGAAAACATGAAGCTAATAAAATGTTTTAAAATTAAAGTAGTTAAATGTATTTTAAGTATAAAAAAATAATATCTACATTTGAACATAGTAGTATACTGCAAGTGCAAAATAATATATAAATAGTAGAATGTTATGTTCACTTAAAGAAAATGTACAGGTATACTTGCAGTATAAACTTCTAAACTAGTAGTTTACTGAGAGTACACTTCAGTGTGTACTTTCATAAACTAAAAAATGTATTACTTGTATTAAAATAGTAAACTACTAGTATACTTATAAGTTCACTTGTAGTAAAGATGCATTAAAAATGAGAAACCTAGTTGTGTACTTAAAGTTTACACTTGTAGTACACTTAAATGTATACTTTTATATACTAAAAGTGGGCCAATTTAGTCCCAAGCAGTATTGAAATAGTCTACTACAAGTACACATCGATATTAGTATACTTACTACATAAAGTATACTTAAAAATATACTTGAACATTACTTAAGTATACTTCATAAAATGAACTTGAAGTATACTTCTTTTTCGTAAGGGGTAGCACTTGTGAGAGAGTTGATAGTTGAAAAAGGTTGATAACTACTGCTCAGTGTTACTGTTTTGTCACATGTGGATTGAAAGATGAGACAGACATGAGTCAAGACAAGAGATAATCAGACAGCCTAATGAAAAATATGGTTCTACATCTTACCCCATTCATCCGTCTTTCCAATATTTGATCGTATTGAAAAACTGTCTGTCGACTGCATTTGCAACCTTAAATGACAAAGGCAAAAAAAAAGTTCGGTTCACTTCAAATGGGTCTGAGTTTGCTTGAGGTGTTCATATATCACTATAGTCACTGTTCTTAGTTCACTTTGAGGACTGAAAGAGACCAAGTGTGAATACACCCTGAGTTTGGTTCAATTAAAGGGGGCTACATGCAAAAACACCTTTACACCCAACATATGGCTGCTGATATACACATTTGGTGCAAAGAATGTCTACTTGCTTTTTGTTTTCTTCTTTTTGGCCAGGGTAGAGGGTGGGGCTTGTGTGGCTCCTGTACCTGTGGCTTAGGGTGCAAGGGGAAAAGATTAAGAATTATATATTCAGTATCTTGGGGAAGTTGCTTAGTTAAAAAAGGGGGGGAAATTCACATTGGTTAACTTATTTTATATTAATACAATGATTACAAAACCATGGGACCAATTTACAGATGGGGTGCAAGGCAAGATTACTTACTTTGTCTTTTCTTTAGTTGAGGTTGGATGGATGGTGGGGCTCGTCTGCCTTGGCCTGGGGTGGATGGTGGGCCCGGGGTGGATAGTGGGGCTTAAGGTGCAAGGGAAAAAGGTTAAGAGTTGTATATTCAGTATCTTGGAGGAGTGGCTTAATTAATTAAAAGAGGTGAAATTCACCATGTGTAACTTGTTTTATATTGTGCACTGATTGCAAAAAAACATAGGACAAATTTACAGATGTGGTGCAATGCAAGATTACTTACTTTGTCTTTTCCTGGGTGGTAGAGGCTCCACATGCTGCTGAGCCTGAGAGTCGATTGTAAATAATTCAAGTGTTATAATTTGCTGAGGCTGGTCTAGGAGTAGGGGCTGCTCTAGGGGCTGGTCTTGCTGAGGCTGGTCTAGCTGAGGCTGGTCTAGGAGTAGGGGCTGGTCTTGCTGAGGTTGGTCTAGGAGTAGGGGCTGCTCTAGGGGCTGGTCTAGCTGAGGCTGGTCTAGGAGTAGGGGCTGGTCTTGCTGAGGTTGGTCTAGGAGTAGGGGCTGCTCTAGGGGCTGGTCTAGCTGAGGCTGGTCTAGGAGTAGGGGCTGCTCTAGGGGCTGGTCTAGCTGAGGCTGGTCTAGGAGTAGGGGCTGCTCTAGGGGCTGGTCTAGCTGAGGCTGGTCTAGGAGTAGGGGCTGCTCTAGGGGCTGGTCTAGCTGAGGCTGGTCTAGGAGTAGGGGCTGCTCTAGGGGCTGGTCTAGCTGAGGCTGGTCTAGGAGTAGGGGCTGCTCTAGGGGCTGGTCTAGCTGAGGCTGGTCTAGGAGTAGGGGCTGCTCTAGGGGCTGGTCTAGCTGAGGCTGGTCTAGGAGTAGGGGCTGCTCTAGGGGCTGGTCTTGCTGAGGCTGGTCTAGGGGCTGGTCTTGCTGGGGCTGGGACACATCTGTTGTGAAGTTAGCAAAAATATAAATTCAGTACACATTGTCAAAGAAATCAATGACAAACACTAATGAACTATACATAAAACTTATCTTACCATCCAGTTTGATTAAGAAGTCATATGCCCTCTTCATGCTGGTTAAGAAACGATTGTTGTTTTGCGTCGGTGGCAGATGCGTGACTACATCTGCCATTAACTTGCCTGTGCCCTTGTGCCTCTGGCTGATAAATAATATGGGCATATAGCCCAAGGCAGAAAGTTTTTGGACCTGAAATGAAACAAAGTAATTAACACATTTCCAATATATTATGTTGCTACATTACTACATGTATGGCAGTCTATCTACTATTTAAAGACCTAATCTGGCAAAAAATATTTGTTAACGCTTTCAACAAGTGTTAAGTATGTGATGATTAAAGACATATTGTAAAATTAATACACAGAAATATTCATTCATGAGTATTTCTTAAATTGCCACTGTCAGTGCTCGATTTTGTTTGAAAATAATTAATCAGATGTTGTGAAAGTAATGAAGATGGCGTATACTCCATACTGACTTTGAATCAGAAACAGAGGGCAGTTTACTTGGTGTATAAACTAGGTACTACTTGATTCATAGTTCATCCCTATCCCTAGTCCCTGCCATCAGTTACACAAGTATTTTAAAATAAGTGTATTCTAGAATATTGCCTACTTATGTACATACAATACATCAATGCATTTTCAAAAAAAATATTCACAACAGAAGTACACCTGCATAAAATGAAAGTATCTTTACATATTGTGTATGGGGAGCTTTTTTGCACACTGTTTATCAGAGCAACTTGCATGTGATGTACATTTATCACTTGAGCGTCATGTGTGCTGCAAAAGCAATAGGGATGTATGGTGTGATTTTTAAAGCGATTGTCTGTCTAAAATTTCATACTGACAAGATGTGCCAACTTCCAACATGCAGGCACGCATGTGAAGCCTGGTACACAGCACACAGCATGGCTGCTATGTCTTCTGTCCATCAACAAACATGGTACCAAATACTGTATGTACTTTGGGCTTAATATTGATAACCACTCAATTAATGAAGCATGAGCATTTTTACTTACAGCTATTTGGGCAGAGGCCACCACCCGAGATGCATTTTTGTTTTTGATGACCCTCTGGCCCCAGTCATCATTCATTTTTGCAGTTTTTAATAACCGCTTGCTTGGCAGTGAGACAAAACAAGCACTGCAGGTTTTGCGGTTGGCCTGCTGACGGACCTGGCAGCTTGGGCAAGGCCTGAATTTTGGCTTTGTCATTCTGAAATGTACACACAAAAAATATAAATATTAAATATCATACAGGGATCCGAACACACATAAGTACAAGAAAGACAGAGCTAGTCAATCTATTAGCATGTGTCATACAGCAGTAGGCTTTGCTTAACGTATCACTTTTCTAACATTATTAAAGGTAATACTAGATCTGGATGTTTGCAAGCTGGCAAATTATTTAAGTGCAGAAAAAGTGTGAAACATAAAGTCGCCAAGCGAGCTGTTTGCTTTCCTGTAGTCATAAACCATCTTTGAATACTGGCATTTCTCACAAAACTTAAGTTTGATTTACTTAGACTTCATGCCAACAGCAATCTTATATTTTAGGTCGGCCTATATTGTGCAGACTACTGCAAATTTCGGTAGCACTTCATTTTACAGTACATGTACTTACAGTGTACTTACCTAAGAAAGTACTGGCTAATATAAGGTAAGTACATGGGCTAAGGTTAGGTTTAGGGGTAGGTTCAAGGTTAGTACATAGTTATTACCCAGTTATTGTAATTACAATAATAAGTACATAATTTTACAGTCCTGTTCCCCATGTACATACTAAGTGCTACCCAAATTTAATTTGGTGCAATAACCAGGTTTTATATGCCAGTCTCTAGCCATTAAATTGGTATATTGTGCGCTTAAAACAACACCAACAAATGAATCTATATTCTCTGATCGCGACCTTTACACTTTCAGTTGATTACAGTGAGTGGAGAAGAGGCAGCAACCCAGGTCCTCCGTCCCTGTAAAAAGCAACCACCACTCAGATGGTAGGGGAGAGAGAGAGAGAACAATAACAAGACAATAAACAATACAAATAAGACAATAAACAAGACAAATGTGGCTCTTAAAAGTGCCTTTTTTTTGTTGATGTAATGAGGTGCTGTTTTTTTTAAAGGACAGGGATTAAGGAACCTGCAGAGAAAGAGAAGAACAAATCAAAAAAGAATAGATCACCAAACTACATATTACAATATGAATAACTACTAGGCTAAGAAGTTAAGTAAATGCTGCTCTTGTTCATTCGTGCAATCACAATATCATAAATAAGTAAAATAAGTAATAGTGTGAGCAAGGGTTCTATCATGATATTTTGAACACATCCTTGTTCTGCCTTAATTCAAATGGATAAACAAACAGGAATAACATGATCAGGGTACTTGTATAAACTTTGCCTTGCCAGACTTAAGCTGTTTTATATATATATATATATATATATATATATATATATATATATATATATATATATATATATATATATATATATATATATCCCCCACTAACCATTCCCCCAGTAATCCCTCAATAAGGATTATTGTAATAATAACACGTCCAAAATAAAATTATGAGTTTATTTAAAAACTATATAAAATAAAATAAACATGTTGTGTATAGCAATATATATTAGGGCTGTAACGATACACCAAACCCACGATTCGATTCGTATCACGATTTTTGATCCACGATTCGATTCGTATCGCGATTCTATCACGGGGGCGGGGCTTGAGGGGGCGGGGCTTGTGGTGAAAAAAAGAGATTTTGAGAGAAGAAAAAAAATACCGGTATTTTTATTAAATAACATTAGGAAAAACCTGTATAATCTAAACACCAAAGAACAATAATAACTATGCAAATTATGGGGGTTTGGGGTGGGGGAATCCCCCCTTAGATGATTCTCATGTGGGGGATTTTTTTTGTTTGGGGGGGAGAAAGTGTGGGGGGGGGGGGGGGGGGGGGGGGGGGGGGCATTTTTTCCAAACAAAATTATTACATTTATCTTGCCTAAATGTTTACGCTCATTGCATTTTTACAATGAGGTAATATTGTTGTTAAGAATTTACACATCACAAGGAAGCTTGATTTAAATTGTTTAATTAAATTAAAAAAAGTAGCACAAATAAATACAATAGAATAAAGATACCATTAAAGACAATTAAAGAGAAAAGTTTTTGAATAGGTCTAACACTAGTATTCACATACAGAAACTGAATAAAGTAATCAAATGGAAAATAACACTGGGTAGTATTTTAGTCCGGAATAAATTAAATACATAGGCTATTAATCCTGATTCCTTTAACTTAAAGCCGTCTTTTGTTGTTTTGACAACAAAATTAATGACAGACACATATGGCTTCCGTCACTTTAAGAGCTAGTGCACGGATCCTGTGTTCATTATACTGGCATGCGTTTTATGCCTATTAAAGACAAAACCGACTATGTTTAGAGTATAGCCTACTCACAAAGACCGAAATTGACAATTTTGCGTGTTAAAGCAATATAATCCGCGAAAAATAGTTACTGGCCAGCTATTTTTGAGGCGGATTTTCTATGAATGTGCGCATAGAAAATAATCTCTCAGAGAGCGCGCGAGCACTGATTAGTTTAAAATTGCTTGAATGTTTAAACTGGTAAGACTTAAAAAGACTTTTACAGTCTATGGTCCCGACTCCAAAACGCGAGTGTGTATTATCGCCGCATGCAGCGCCTGCCTTGCACAACACATTATGAGAGAAGAGATAGAAGACGCGCGCGGCACCGCTGAACACTCACGCTGTTTGTGAAATTGCGTCTGGAAGATAGTTGTTAAAAGAATGATTTGATTTTATCATCTGTGTGGATTACGATTGCGGGTATTTCCCGCATTATAAATGGGAGACCTGCGGGAATGATTAGAATTATGCGCAATACCCGCAATCCCGCGCCGAAATTCGAGCCCTGGTTCTGGACAGGAAGGAAATCTCTGGGAGTTGGAAGGGGTGTGATCGCGATTCTGCCTTCTCACATCGCGATACAGGATCGTGGACCTGAGTATCGCGATTTCGATTTTATATCGCGTATCGTTACAGCCCTAATATATATATATATATATATATATATGCCTACAACATGGTTTTTTTTATAAACTTGTAATTTTTATTTTATTTTGGACGTGTAAATGCTTATTCATTTATTGCTTTTTAGACTGTTAAGCGACTTACCGTGGTGGAATCGCGCTGGGCAATGGTTTCTGGGATGGTCGCACACAGTGACGTGTGCACAAAATTGCGCCAAAATATCAATCATAATGAAAAAGTACAGTCTTAATATTTTATATCCTTGCTCAAAATTTTAAAGGGGTCAGCATAAATGGCTAAGTGAAAGAAACACGGGTGTATGTAGCCATACATTTAAACACATCACTTCCCAGAATGCATCCATCTCTTTGCCAAAGGATATGTCCATATTAAGCAATATAAACATTTCTGCAATAGACTATCACAAGCTCATAATCAGTAGGCTATTGAGATGAAAGTTCTATAAAAGTAGGCTATTTTTTTTTGTGCAAAAAAAGCAAAGTTGTAGGCTATACTGTTGTAGGCTCAGTAAAGCCATTGCAAATTGAAATACCATCGACAATTATAAAATACCCCACCAAAATTAAGGCATGTTTTAAGCCTACAGCAAATAGGCCTATGCAGTCCTGCAATTATGTCGTTTTAATGTAGCTCAAAATTATATAAAAAAAAGAGAAAAAAGTTGTGATACTGATTTAATGGTTTCTGCCCCACGAAAATGTACCGCACCAATGAATGATTATAACAGTAGACCTATATGCTACTGCAAAATACACATTTGCAGCATAAAATTAATCGCCTGAAACCACAATTTCCAGCGCAAACCGCTGGATGGATAACCCCATTTCGTCCAAATTTAAAGATAAGGGATTTGCATTCAAATATCGGACGACCCCTCTACGTTATCAAGCGACGAATAGGGGGTACCCTCAACGTCGGCTTATGGACGTGAGGGGGAAATGACCAAACAGCAGAAGGCTATGTGATCTAAAATTATAAAATATCGCACCGAAATTAAGGCATGTTTTAAGCATACATCAAATATACAGTCCTGTAAATATGTCATTTTAATGTAGCCCAAAATATATAAAAAAAAGAGAGAAAAATTTCGGGATACCGATTTAGACAATGGTTTCTGCCCCACGAAAATGTATGGTCACCGCACCAATGAATGATTATAACAGTAGGCCTATACGCTAACTGTTACTGCAAAATACACATTTGCAGCATAAAATTAATCGCTTGAAACCATCCTTTCCAGCGCAGGCAAACCGCTGGATGGATAACCCAATTTCGTCAAAATCCAAAGATGAGGGATTTGCACTCAAATCTATCGGACGACCCCTCTACGTTGTCAAGCGACGAATAGAGGGTACCCTCAACGTCGGCTTATGGACGTGAGGGGGAAATGACCAAACGGCGGCACTATGTTATCGAAAATTATTAAATATCCCACCTAAATTAAGGCATGTTTTAAGCATACAACAAATATATAGTCCTGTAATTATGCCATTTTAATGTAGGCCAGAATTATATAAAAAAGAGAGAAAAAAAAGTCGTGATACCGATTTAGACAAGGGTTTCTGCCCCACGAAAATGGTCACCGCACCAATGATTGTAACAGTAGCCTATATGCGCCGCACGCTACTGCAAAATACACATTTGCAGCATCAAATTAATCGCCTAAAACCATCCTTTCCAGCGCAGGCAAACCGCTGGACGGACATAACCCATTTCGTCAAAATTCAAAGATGAGGGATTTGCACTCAAATCTATCGGACGACCCTCTACGTTGTCAAGCGACGAATAGGGGGTACCCTCAACGTCGGCATATGGACGTGAGGGGGAAATGACCAAACGGCAGTATGTGACGAATAGGGGTGAGACCGTGTTGGTTTGGAAGAGGGGTGGCGTTTCTAATGAGAAAAGATGCTTTTAAGACAACCAAAGTGGTGTACAAAGATAAGATAGGGAAATGCATGGCTGTAGAAGTAAATTACGAAGGATGTGAATTGATTTTAGTCAATGTACATGCACCAACGGAGGAGAAGGAAAAGAAAGAGTTTTTTAATGTTTTAAGAAGTATTGTAAAGAAGTATAAGGAAATAATAATGATGGGGGATTTTAACACGGTTTTTAGTAAACAAGACATGGCAGAGGGAATGGTTTTTAGAACTGATTCAGGGAGAAAAGAATTAAAAGCATTAATGGCAGAAAATAATATGATAGATGTGTGGAGAGAAAGAAATGAAAAGAAAAAAGAATTTTCAAGAAGACAAATAGTAGGGCAGTTTGTGTGCAGGACAAGAATTGATTTTGTTTTATGTACAAGAAATGTGGAGAATTTTATCGAAAATATTAAGTATGAAGACACAAGTTATAGCGATCACAAGTTTTTATTTTTTAAAATAGACTGGAATAAAGTGCAAAGAGGGCCAGGAATATGGGTTTTAAATACAAAAAAGTTAGAAAATGAAGACTATATTTTAAAGGTTAAAGAAATTGTAGAAAAAGAAAAGGAAAATGAAATGTATGAAGAAGATAAAAGAATATGGTGGGAGAATGTAAAGTTTTTAATTAAAAAATTCTCAATGAAGTATAGTAGTATAATACGCAAATGCAAAAGATACAAAGAAAAAGAAATAAAGGAAAGCTTAGAAGCAGAATTGAATAAAGAAAATAAAGATGTACAAAAGATAAAGGAAATGGAGGAAAAACTGAAAGAAATAGAGGAAAAAGAATATGAGGGAGCGAGATTAAGAAGCAAAGCTAAATATACGGTGGAGGGGGAAAAATGCACAAAGTTCTTTTTTGATTTGGAAAAAAAGAAAGGAAAAGCAGAAACGATAAAAGAGATAAGAGGGAAAAATGGGGAAATTGTAGAAGGGAATGAAAAGATTTTAGAAGAAATAAGGGATTTTTATGAAGATCTTTTTAGTAAAAGGGGTGTAGAAGAAAACAAAAAAAGGGAATTGTTGAAGCAGATAAAAGCAAAAATTAGCGAGGAAGATAAAAAAGAATTCGATCAAGAAATCAGAGAAGAAGAGATAGAAAGAGCAATACAGCAGCTAAATAAAAAGAAAAGTCCAGGAATAGATGGTTTGGGAAGTGAATTTTACATGTGTTTTAAAGAGATGTTAACAAAGATTTTAAAGGGAGTTTTTAAAGAAATTTTTGAAAAAGAAGAAGTTAATGAAAGAATGGGGATGGGGATAACAAAACTGATATATAAAAGTAAGGGAGAAAAAGTAGATTTAAAAAACTACAGGCCGATCACAATGCTAAACACAGACCTTAAAATCTTAGCGAAAGTTTTAGCAAACAGGTTAAAGGAAGTAATACCAAGTATAATCAAAACAAACCAAGCGTACGGAGTAAAAGGAAGGGATATAGCAGATACGACAATGAGCATAAGAGACACTATATGGTACATGAAGGAAAAGAATGAAAATGGATATGTAATTAGTCTTGATTTTGAAAAAGCTTTTGATAGAGTGGAACACGGGTATTTATTTGATGTTTTAAAGAATTTTGGTTTCGGGGGGGATTTTATCAAATGGATTGAGATTTTATATAAGGGTGCTTTAACAAGAATTAAATGTAATGGTTTTTTAACAGAATGTTTTAAAATCACAAGATCAATAAGACAGGGTTGTCCGCTTTCAGCATTATTATATTCACTTGTATCGGAGCCGTTAGGATTGGCTATAAAACAAAAAGAAGAAATAACTGGAATTGAAATTGAGGAAAAAAAAAGCTGAAGGGAAGGTTTTTCAATATGCTGATGATACAACGATAATAGTAAAAGGAAAGGAGAGTGTCAAAGAAGTTATGAAGATTGTAGAAGAATATTGTAAAGGATCTGGTAGTAAAGTAAATGAGGATAAGACAGTATATATGCGATTTGGTGAAGCAATGGTTTTAAGGGATTGTTTTAAGTTCAAGGAAGTGGAAGAAATGAGGATTTTAGGAATTTTAGTGGGGAAAAATGAGAAGAAAGTAAGAGATGAAATGTGGGAGCAACTGGTAACAGAAATAGAAAGAAGGTTAAATTTTTGGAAATTGAGAACTTTAAACTTGAAAGGGAAGGTTTTAATATTGAATGTTTTATTGGTTTCTAAGCTTTGGTATGTTTTATATGTGTCGGAGATGCCGTTGTGGACAGAAAAGAGGTTGAAGAAATGTTTTCTTGACTTTTTATGGGAGGGGAAGCCAGCGAGAATAGCTTTTAACACGATTTTAGGAGCAGTAGACAAGGGGGGGTTAGGTTTAATGGATGTGGAACAAAGAAAAAATAGTTTGAGGGTGAAAATAGTGAAGAAATATCTACAAGAAGAGGGCAACCCAGAATGGAAAAAGACAATGCAATTTTTTTTAAACAAATGTGGGAATTTTAACATGGGGGATGGAATTTTATGGATGAAAACGAAGATTTGGATGACAGAAGGATTACCCGGTTTTTATAGAGAAATGTTTAGTGCATGGGGAAAATTTTTAGACAAAGTCGAGTATGATCCACATGGGAGAGAAAACATTTTAAATCAACCTCTGTTCTTAAACAAAAACATTTTAAAACAAGAGAAAGAAATATTTTTAAAGAAATGGATGGAAGTGGGGATAACGAGGGTGAGAGACGTTTTATATGAATTCAAAGAAGGGTTTTTACCGACACAATTTATTGTGGATGCAATGGAGGAGGCAAAAGAGGATTACAGTGAACAAGGAATAATTAATAAATATGAATTAATTAAAAGTGCTATACCAGAAGAGTGGATTAAAAGAATAGAATGTATGGAAGGGGAGCCAAAACAGAAATGTATTAATGTGAAATTGGGTGGAAAACTGAATGATTTTAAGGAATGTACTGTGAAAATGATTTATTGTTCTTTTAGAGATGATGTTTTTAAAGAGCCAATTGTAAATGGATACTGGGTGCAGAAATTCAAAGATTTAAAAAAAGAGTGCATATGGAGAAACATGGGGGGGAGGTGTGTGTAAACTAAATTGGAATGTTTGGAGTATTTTATAAGCCATAAAGTGGTTTTTACCGAGGCAATTTTAAATAAAATAGGATTTGAGCAAAATGCTATGTGTAAAGTGTGCCAGGAAAAGGAAGAGTGGATTTTACATATGTTTTTATATTGTAAAGAGTTGGAGGAATTTTTAAAGAAATGTAAATGTTTGATTAAAGATTTGACTGAGGAGTGGGATGAAAATGTACTTGATTGGAACAGAGTGGTGATGTTTGGTTGGGAAAAAAAGTGTCAAAACAAAAGTTTTATTAATCTGTGTGTAATGTTAATGAAAAGTGCAATATGGGAGAGAAGAACTGTGGCTAAAAAAGAAAAAATTGTGTTGGATGTTTGGAGTGTGTTTAAAAGGAAAAGTGAAATATATTTTGAAAGATTGTATGTGTATTTTAAATTTGAAAATATGTTGGATGGTTTTTATAATGTTTTTACACCCAAAGTTTGTTGTGTCTTGAAAAACCTAATGTGGAGGATGCCAGGAAGTGAAGGAGTTTTTCAATTTTTTGTATGATATATGATGTAGAGATATTTGTAGAAGAGAATATGTATTTTTTATTGTATTTATTTTTGTTGTAATTTTTGATTGAAATTTCTTAATAAAAAAAAAAAAAAAGCAAAAAAAAAACAAACAAAAAAAAAAACACACCCGATCTCGTCTGATCTCGGAAGCTAAGCAGGGTCGGTCCTGGTTAGTACTTGGATGGGAGACCGCCTGGGAATACCAGGTGCTGTAAGCTTTTTAGTTGACTTCCCTAATGTTCTAACCTTTCAAATAGCCCAGGCAGCATTTTGGCAGCAGGTTTCGCTTACGGCCATACCACCTTGGTAGCGCTAGCGAGCTGAACAGGAAGTCAGTAGATTCAGTGCGGGAAAGTCCGGAAAGTTTGTTTGGAGAAATGCTTTCTTTTATTTTATTTTTTTTTCTGATTTGGGACTGTAATATAATTTAAGAAGTTGATAAGTTGGTGTGGGGTTTCTCCCCAAACAGCGCACTGCTGTTTGGGGTGATTCTGTTGGTGAAGTTACACGCGAGGAGCTACGGGCAAGATGGAGGCAAACAAAGAGAAGGACAAGGGGCCGGTGAGGAGGATGGAAGATGGAAACAAAGAAACAGGTCGAAGTTATGAGAAGAAACTAACAGTGATGGTAGAGATTATTGGAAATGAAAGAATTACGATGATGGAGTTATTGCGGAAAGTAAAAGAAGAGTGTGGTGAAGTCATTGGTTGCAGATACAAAAATCCCAAGGAGTACGAATTGACCATGAAGGAGGAGAAAGGAAAGAAGAAGTTGCTTGATGGAATAAAAATCCGAAGTGGGAGCATACTGGCAAAGGAGATAAATAACTGTGAGACTGTGGTTTCTTTTTTGAACCTACCAACATATATAACAGAAGACGAGATAATAAAGAAACTTATCGACTGGGGAGTAACACCGGCGTCTACAGTTAAAAGGAGGATGTGGCCAGGGACTGGAATTGCTGATGGGACGAGGTTCCTAAAAGTCAAGTTTACGGAGCAGGTAAAATCGCTTCCGTACTCGACAAAGTTTGAAACGGTGGGTGGAACAGAGCACTTTCGAGTGTTGCATGACAGGCAAGTGAAGGTGTGTCGCCTGTGCATCCAGCCAGGACATATTGTCAAAGAATGTCCGAATTTCAAGTGCTACAAGTGCGGCGGACAAGGACATTATGCACGGGAGTGCAACGAGGGGAACTGTAGTGTGTGCTGGAAGAAGAATGACCTGTGTGTGTGCAACGGAGCTGAAGATAGTGAGAAGGAGGAGACGGGAGACTCTATTGATCTGTATGGTGAGGTGGGAGAGACCTGTTGTGGCAAAAATTCATCTCAACAAACATCACTGCGTAAGAGACACTCAGAGTCAAATTATATAAAATAGAAGTATTTATTCTTGCAAGAATAGGAGCAGTCTAATACACAGTTGTTACCCTGTGCAGAAGAGTGACACACCCCCAGACAGACTGAACTAGCTTTTATCTTAGTTTCAAGGCCTTCTTCCCTCCAGAGCCTTCCTCCCAGTAGTTTTCCATAGACGTCACTAGTTGGCCCACTAAGCTCCCCTGCACCAAATGGCCTTCTGACATCTAGGTCAGAGGTCCTTGTTCGTCTGTTCTCTGGAGTGTCTCCCTCTTCTGCCTCCCCAGGTACATAAACAGAATCCTCTCTCACTACAAGTGAGAGGCACACATGTGACATTCTTTGAATTATCTATATTTAACTAAAGATCAATGAATATCATTAAAATTGCCACCACAACTCCTCACTTTTTATCATTCTGATTACCCATAATCACAATAATAAACAATAAGACAAATTTTAAGTCATATCATCACACTTATACTCTTCATCTCTGATTTTTGCATAAATGATCACTCTCCTTGAACTTGTGAAGAAAAGTTTAGAATGAAGAAGCATAAGGCTGTTTTTGTGGGGGAAAGGCCCCGTAATATTTTAGCTAGCAAGTAAACATTTTTACTGCGCCGGGCTAAGCGAGAAATCACTGTTCCTGCGCTCCTGTAAACAGACCCTCAGTCACGCCAGTAATGAAAAGGTAGTTATAACATAGCAAGGAAACAACCAGATAAAAGTATAATAAAAAATCCCTCAGTTTCAAACCCTATCTTTGTACGCCATCTCGTAACACGGATGACTGCTGCTTTTAACCCCCTTTAAATCTTTTGCCCTTAATCTTTCTCAGAAAATAAACAAATAGAAGAAAAACAAACAGAACATACATTTAACACATATCTCACTGTAGCTCCCGCTACCTGTGTCGTCACATAATTTTGTTCATCCTTGGGATAGACTGTCATTTTCACCAATTGAACAGACAGCAGGTTTTCACCTGTCTCTGTAATCATATTCATCCATGAATAACAAAATTATCAGAATAACACAATCCTAACTCCTATCATTAAGCCTTTTCCATTAATCTACTCCCATCTCCATATTTCATTCACTTCTAATTCAATTTAGTAGGCTCTATTGAACGCACTGTTTAACAAATCTAACCAGAGAAGTCTTATAATTTTTCCCATTCCTCTAACCAAATTAGTTGTTCAAAATTAACTCTAATATCTCCATTACGGTCCGTCTTTTTTGCTTGTTACACATAAATTAATAGATTTTCTACATTTGCACCAATCAAATCAATACCTAGTTTGATTCAATCAAACAAAATCATCAAAATCATCACAAAAGCAGATTCTTCTGTTAAACTTAAACCATCAGTTGGCAGTTGGTTCCTCCAGGTGTGTTGATCATCTCGTTCGCCCCACGGACGTTCCGTGTTCACCAGGGTGACACTTTGCATGCCGTTGCAATGGTCTTTCCCTCGTAGGTTCGGGAGGCACGTTACTAGCACGTCCTTGAATCCCTCACTTTGTGCTCTATTGGATGGTTGAGGCCTGTTGGTGTTGTTTAAGGTGAGAGGCTTGGACCCAGGTGTCACATTCTCCAACCTTTTTCTGATCCTTATAAGGTTTTCACTTAAATCACGACCGCACCCCCACTGGAGTGAACCATTTCTTGCCTGCTGTCACCTGTGAATGGAGACCTTAAGTATTTTGTTAGTGACCGCTTAGCCGCTCGTCCCCTTTGGTGTGACCTGTGGAATCAACCTGAAACATTATCACCGTATAATTTCTTGCTCACTTAATAGCACTCAGGATCCTTTTCCCCTGAAAAACAATATTTATACATTTGGAACAGAATCAGTTCTGTTTTCTGCAACCCATCCTGACATTCTGTAAAAGGAAAATTTAAGTTTTGCGCTGCGCAGGTGTGGCCTTGTTTCTTTCTGCTACAAAAACAATCCAGGCCAGGATAGTTAGTCAAATTCATCCGTAACCATTATTTTATAGGGGACATTCTCCCCTGTATCCAAAAGTCTGCATGCTCTGTAAAGAAAAACAAATGTCGAGGTTATTTTCAGATAGTAAAATACGTAGTTTCTTTTGTCTGCTGTGCTGCCACGGCCTTCGCTGCCACATCTGCCCTAGCGTTTCCTGTTGAAACAGTCCTGCAAATACATGTACAGACAGCAAATTTTGTTTGGGACCCAAGTAAACCATATTTGGCAATTGTTACCATCCCCCTTTTGATGCATGACCCCGCTCATTCATCAATTTAAACTAATTTGATTTGCCATCAACACCAACCCAAACGGCGTCCTTCAGCCAAATTTTGCCCAGACATCCTTCTCTGCCTCTGAAACAAAATATTACATTCTTCACTTAAAGCCCAATCTCATCTTCTTATCGAAGTATTTGAAGGGCAACGTCCCTGAGTCTCACAGCGAATCCTGCTTTTCAGGCCTGTTGTTTGGTCTCTCAAGTCAGCCATCACAAACATTTCTAAAGTCATCAATTTTCCCTATCAGGTCAGGTTGTGCTGTACAGACTTGGTCAATGTCAGTCAATCATTTCTCCCCCTTTGTTCACAATTATCATAAATGTTAAGGGCTCTCTTGATACTTCGAAATTGACTTAGCCAATATGTCATTTTGTTGTTGCCATCAAATCTACAACATTTTCATTTATCTCAGCCCATGCCAGATGGTGATCTACAACTACACAATTCCAATTTACACAAATACTTAAACTGATCCAGAACATAATTCAAATCGACATCCTGCATGACAAAAGTATTACTACCAGACAGAGCTTGATGTCCAATCAACTTAAAGCTCGTCCCATGTTCTGTATTGTCTTTTCAACCGTTCCACTCAGAATTATCGGCTTCTTTAAAATTTGTCATTTGCCTTAACCCATCTGTAATGATAAAACTGTTCTGTTCTAATTTCAATACTGTTCTAATATTAGTACCCCAAACTAATACATACAAGACATAAAGTGCTGTCACCATCACACACACACTCATACTAGACACACATATGTTAACTGCTCATTCTCAATGTTTGCCCTTTCCTTATATCATCGTTAAAAGGATTTAAATTTTAAATAAGATTTTAAACTTCACATATTTTCTGTAACTTTTCCCTAATTTTACATGGTCTCTTAACCAGTTCCAAAGCATGTCTTGTTCATTATTCATTAGATTTTTTAGACAAGTCAGCTGGGTTGTTTTGGTTCATTATCACTATTTTCCTTCAGCTTGCTCTAGCAGGCCGATAACAGAAAGACAGACACAGTTACCATTCCTTCCTCCGCTCAAGCAGTCTCTCTCACTATAAATACATTTCTTATACAAAATGTAATATTAAATTCATTACAATAACCTTTGACCATCCACCTTTGTTATCCAGACTTTAATCTACAAAAGCTGTCTTCATCTTTAGTCACCACCATGTCTAACGACCTTCAGGAGTTAGAACTATGTTATAAACTTCTATACATTTTCCTTGCCCATAAGGCAACCGACATCAAAAAGTTTTATTACTGTCTCCACAACAATTAATAATGGCAATCCCCTCACGGTCTCAGCTGGCTCTTGAAAGCCCATTGCCATTAGCTCCTTGTCTATAATTTTCTTCTCCTCAGGGTGTTGTCCCCCCTGGTATAGTTGCAGACACTTGTCACAATGAAAAACAAGCCATACAACTAATGCGGTTTCTTCTGGCGAGTGGTATATATAGAGGAGCTTTGCTTTATTGGGGAGACATGCCGTAACTCGTCACCGCGTCATCTCCCCTTAACGGCATAAGGACGCTGCTGGCCTCACAGCTCCTGCTCAACCCTCATACCTGTCTCACATAACACACCTCCATTCAGGAGATGCCCAATGACTTTGCGTGATCCACTCTGGCTTAGGTTGCCCCCTGTCTGGCCAAAGAAGGTCTTACCCGTCATAGAGATGGTCACTCGTGCCCACTGGTGACCGCTTTTTTCCCATCACAGAATCTTTGACCGTTTTCTTCAACAAAATCTGTTGTTCTCTGGAGCTTAGGAAAGACACAATCAAGAGTCACCAGAGCCATTCCCATTGCCTAATAGTGTTCACACAGGGAGACAGGTTAATAACAGCTGTATTTAATCACTTAAATCCATTAACCATTTTAAAAGCAGAAATCTAGCTGCTTAGACTATACTCAGCGAATTTGGATCATCCGTACGCTCAGTGAACTTTACCTGTAGACGGAGCCATCGGTCCTGAATGGTGGAGACTAAATGAGACAAAGAAGTTACTGGTCCTAAAATAAAATAAAATGTCTTCAAGTTCTGCATTATTATTTTAAAGACTTCTTTAAAGTCATTCAGTTTTACATTTAAAACATTTACAAATACAAATTGCCCTTTATGGCAATTGTTTCTTTAAACATCTCTGTGTCTATGATTCTTCAACTGAAACTGTGCTTTACTACAAATAGCTTATCACAGATAACAGCTTTGAGCTGACATTGAATGAGAGAGACTCTGAGGCATTCAGGACTGGCACACTGCACTCTCGTAAACTTCTAACATCAAACTTTTATCTACCATCCTATAACTCTATCCCAGCTTAAGGCACATTTGCCAGAAATTACATGTGTTTCCAAATAAACATAATTTTTATAGTTGTCTTTATTTAGACATTACAAATTTCCACTCAGATTGAGTCTCTGTTGCACTGGCAGTTTCAGCCACAGCACACATCAGATTTAGATAAGCAAACTGTTTCATTACAGCCAATAACAAACGTATCTTTTGAAAGCAAAACATCAGCTTCTAGTTCTTTCATGGTCAACTTTTCAAGCTGTTTGTTTAATCAGCATTTAGCAACTGTTAATCCAGTATTGCTTCTGCTTACTTGATCTTAAATAAAAATAATTATTCCAGTTCTCAATAACGTTTCACATTTCTCAATCAGCATTTTAGTTGTCAAGTTCTCAATTACGTTAACTTTGACAAAGCTAGCACTCTCTGCTTGATACATCTTTGCAATTATTATAAATCATTCGTGAGATTAGTCTCTCTCCTTAATCTAAACCCTTTCTAAAATGTTTAATTAAAACACAATCATCCTGTTAGTTACTTTGATATATTTTGCAACTCACATTTGTTGGAGTCATTAATTTTACATCAACCTGTATTCATCAATTCACTATTATAGATCTTTTCTTCAAAAGGATTCACTTTAAGACTTCAATCTTTTGACCTTGTTTTCTATCTCTTATTTCTCAGACAAAATGTCAATGTCGTCGTTTAAACACTGATCTACTTTCAAACCCACATTATTATCAGAAATGTGTCACTATCACATTTTCAAACACCTTCTCGGTGGGCATTTAGTTACGTGTTAAATGGTCCTGATGACCACCATTAAAAACACTCTCTGTCATCTGGTGGGTTCATGTGTCAGCCTCAATTACAGCATCAGACACCTTGACTATAGTTTGATCACTGTGAGCTTGCAAACGGCTCCAACTTACTGCACACTCTTGAAGCAGTGTGTGTCCCATTTCAGGAATGTAAACAGAGCCACTGATAAGCAGTCCTCTGTATTCTTTTACAGTCCACCAGTCGCGGATTTAATCACAATAGCCAAATCATAATCTTCATCATTTTATTGGCGGAACATAATTTCATGAGCAGCACAGAAAATGCTCAAAATATTCGAATTTGTTTTCTGTCTTTACACATTTCTCCCAGCTTATCTTTTACAAACATCATCTGCAAATCTCTTCAAAGTGAGATCTTCTGAGCAGAGCTGTTTACAGCATTTGCTCTCTTCTGTCTCACTATTTATTTATTTATTTATTTTCCCGGACTGTTCCGTTACTCTTCATAAAGTGTAACAATTTGTACATCATTATTTTCATTACAACTGGTTTGAAGCCTTTTCCCTTCCATCACATGGTTAGTCTGCAGATTCAACTTAATATTATCATTATTGTCTCAGTCTTATCTCTACTGTTTCTCCAAAGCAGATTATATTACTCAGTCCGTAAATTACACAGACAACCATTATAGCTACTTGCTTCAATACCCTTATTTTCTTAACATTAATAAAATAAAGCAGATATATCATCATTTCATCCTTATTTTATCAAAATCTAGACTTGTTCCCCATTCTGCTTAAAACATTCTTCATATCATGTTAATCCCTGTCAATCATACAATGCCTTATTTTATTCTAAAACTTTTCATATCATTTAAACAGTTAATTTGACTTCCATAAATTCTGTCAGACCATGTCTATTTTCATCACATATAGTTTTCTACTATATTTCTCCTTTCTTTTCTCAAACATGCCAGTTCCTTCATTATCTAACCAGTACACGCATGTCTCACACACCAACCTTTTTGTTTTTTCACTTCCCTCTTCCACCAAGTCTCACTTACAGTTCCCCCTATTTCACACAGACAGCCTTATTGCTTCTTGCTACTTCAATCCTTGTTATATAAATTTAAGTTCTATAGACATCTAATGTCATGCATCCATTTACTGGATGAAGAAGTAAAAAAAAACATTATTTCTCCTGGCAGTTCGTCATTTTATCTTCAAGCCAACAATCCATTATCTGTTCACATTTTTTACACACATGTTGAACGCAGACACAACTTTTGTTTCTCACTGCTCTGTTCAACTGATTCCCGCACCATCTTTAATGTTGTGGCGCTCAATACCTCATTTGACAAAACACCGCTGTACCAAATTTCGCAAGCTTGCTTTTGAGACATCCCCATACCGGCTGTTTTCTGTTCTCTGTGGATTTCTCTTCAACGCGCGTTTTCTTTAATCTGTTAGGCGTCCCTAACAAATCCGACTCTTTTCTTTTAACCCAAATCGGTCGGGTTGCACTATTAGTGCCCTCCTAATTATGGTTTACCAAAAAAAATTCTTTTCTGGCTCCCCCTAATTAGCCTCAGCACCTAAAAAAAATTTGCTCCGTGGTGGAACAACTGATTTTCAGGGTACCTATCTGTTTGAAATCTCTTGATCTGTTACAGACCTCAATTAATCTCAGATCATTTTCTCTCGTATCTGTTTGAAACCTCTTGATCTATATATAGATCTCAATTAATCTCAGATTACGTACCACAGAAACAGCCCTCAGCCAATATGGTTCAATTTCACTCTTCCCCCAATTAAACCGAATTTAAATGACCCTTACCAGAGACGTTGTTTCATGCCACTTGCGGGTTCTTTAGATTCCAGTGGTCGATTCTCCCGGCCCTGATATCGGTCGGCCCCTCTCTCTCAAGTTTACGAGGTAGAGCTGGAACTTACTTAGTCCAGGTGGCCAAACACCGTCCGATCTCAGGTCCAGGAGGCACGTCCAAGGAATATCACTTCTGACACCAAAACTGTTGTGGCAAAAATTCATCTCAAACAAACATCACTGCGTAAGAGACACTCAGAGTCAAATTATATAAAATAGAAGTATTTATTCTTGCAAGAATAGGAGCAGTCTAATACACAGTTGTTACCCTGTGCAGAAGAGTGACACACCCCCAGACAGACTGAACTAGCTTTTATCTTAGTTTCAAGGCCTTCTTCCCCCCAGAGCCTTCCTCCCAGTAGTTTTCCATAGACGTCACTAGTTGGCCCACTAAGCTCCCCTGCACCAAATGGCCTTCTGACATCTAGGTCAGAGGTCCTTGTTCGTCTGTTCTCTGGAGTGTCTCCCTCTTCTGCCTCCCCAGGTACATAAACAGAATCCTCTCTCACTACAAGTGAGAGACACACATGTGACATTCTTTGAATCATCTATATTTAACCCTCTGGGGACCAGAAACGCGCCGGCGCGTTTTGCTCGTTTTTTTTCACATAGCAGAAAAATAGACTTAAAGTACTACCATCATTTCTGTTCATATAGAGTTAAGAAATATGAGAAAATAATCTGTTAAATGTCTACTTTTTTATGTGCCCACATACAATCGAAATAAAATATTGTGCTTTTGTAAAATAAAGAAAATAAACAAGGTGTGCGTTCTGCCTCTCGGTCACCGTGAACTTTTTTTCTTGAGCACGTCTCTAATCTTCAACACAACTCAGCTAATACTATTCACCCAGCCATAAGCAATATATCTTTTAAATCATTTGAGTTTGTACTTTTAAATGATCCGATTCAAAACTAAAATTATTATTCTCCGTTTATGTCATCTATATAAAAAGAGAGACGTGTCAGCCCGTCTCATTATTGTTCTCTCAGCTGATTATCTCCGGTAATGTGACACGCCCACGGAGAGCACGCGCTATTCAAGCGCAAATATGTGAAGCAACACATTGAGACGCGTTAACGCCCATAAACTCTGAAAACACACATTATTTTTTAGTCAGATTAATCTACTGTCGTCTTGCGCGGCTATATGAGGAACAATCCTGGGACATTTACCACTGGGTTTATTTTCACTTCGAGGATGAACAGATTCAACTGAGAAGTAAGTGTTTTTTGCAAGTGCTTTGTTCTAATCGCGATATAGAATAACGTTAGTGTCTGTAAACAGAAAAATAGCATACTGTTAAATGTGAATCATGTTTGTGTGTGTGTGTGTGTGTGTGTGAATGAATGAATGAATGAACGCACAGATACGCACTGTTACAGACTAAATAACAGACAACATTTCGTTGACTCGTTTTGGATAAAGTTTTTACTCTAAAATAGACATCAAATAAGCTTTTTTTAGGAGTTTCTGCTCATATGTTAAATATATAGTATGTTTTGTCAATAAACTAATCAACTAAGATGTTATAGTGTTTGTTCAAGCTATATCAAAATAATGAATCCTCAACTTTGAAATATGTATGATCAAACTAAGACATTTATGGAGAAAGACAATTTTCTTTTCAAGATTTTTCCAACTCTAACTTTGAACTTTGAACTGAAATAAAACCATGTCTATATGGTGAAGGGTGTGTGATAGAAGTGTCCAGACGTATGCACCCTGTATTTTCCTTATATAAATCCAAACAATCTAAAAGCCATTCTTTTTTAAATCTCCTCATTCTTTGTGCAAGGCTCCTGTAATGATATGGCCTGATAGCACCTAATAGGGCCATTATGGGGAGGGTCTTTGTCTTTCTCAGGTGTGGAATGCCACACATATTAATGAGAGATCACGCCTCCTGCATAAAGCTTTCTCAAACAAAACACGTCATTAAAAATGTAAAAGACTTTATTGACTTATCTGAATGAGTAGTCAGGATGATTCTCACATTGTTTTGGAGCAAATATTCTAGGCTATGTGATACAATTTTCAAAAGTCTTGTGAAGAAATAATCAATATGTGTTTTGTGGTCTTATTTCAGCAACTTTCATTTTTATTTTTTTCTATAACCACGCATAAACATTATTCTATTAAAAATACAAACATGTACATACATGTTGCTCAGATCTCATGGTAGCCAAGTTTGTGCTATATAGAGTGAATTTACACCTTTTCCATTAACATGTTTATAAATAACTGAAAAAAGCACAAATGTCAGTGCATGTCAAAACATCCCAAGGGCCCCAAAAACATTCTGGTCCCCAGAGGGTTAACTAAAGATCAATGAATATCATTAAAATTGCCACCACAGACCCAAATATCAAGTGGTGAAGATGGAGGCGAGGAGTGGCGCGAGCTGGAAGGCATTCTGGAAGCAGGAGGATCTGGGAGAAGTAGTGGAGAGCGGAATAACGTAAGAGCTGGGATGGACAACGAAAGGTCAACCAACGGTGGTGGTAGAGATAAGAGGGATGAGAGAAAAAGCCAACAAGGAAGAGGATTGAGAAAAGGAGCATCGGCGGGAGTACAAGGTGGAAAAGGAGAAGAGGAAGAGGAAGAGGAAGAGGAAGAAGAGATGAATGTACAGTAGGCTATCTTGGTGGACATAATGGACACAACAGGGACAAAATAAACGGTCTCAAACGTGCTTAAGAGGAAAAAGGGGGAAGATGGAGAAGGCAACGCCAAAAAGTAAGACGTCAATCTAATCATGAGATATATTTATGTTTATGTTATTATTTTCTATTATTTTCATGATGAATGAAGTATTAAGCATTGCATGCTTGAACTGTAATGGGGTGAGGGACATGGACAAGTTTAAACAAGTGATGAGTGTAATGAATGCACAAGTAGTATGTCTGCAAGAGACGCACTGGACAGATGATATAATGGGCAATATAAAGAGGATTTGGGACAAAGAAATATATGTTAATCATGGCACACAAAAAGCCCGTGGAGTAGCGGTGTTGATTAGAGAAGGGTGGATGTGCAATATAAAACAAACACAAAATGATGGTGAGGGGAGGGTATTAGGGATTGATTTTACACTTCAAAATGATAAATATAGACTAGTTAACGTGTATGCTCCAAATGTGGAAACGGAAAGAAAAGAGGTTTTTATGATGTTGAAGCCTTTATGTATTGGGAAGTGTATAATGGTGGGTGATTTTAATGTGAAATGTACTAGATTAGACATGGCTAAAAATATGGTGTTTAAAGAAGATACTTCTAGGAAATGTTTGAAAGGTTTAATGCAGAGAAAAGATATGGTAGATGCCTGGAGGGAGGAAAACCCTTTTAAGAGAGAATTTTCAAGGAGGCAAATGGTAATGGGTGAACTAAAGCAAAGTAGAATAGATCTATGTCTGGTTAAAAGGGACATTTTACAAAATATAAAGAGTGTATGTTATAATTTTAAAGGTATAAGTGACCATGCAGTAATGACAGTCAAATTAGGGGGAAACTCAAAAATAAAAGGTGGGGGTACGTGGTGTCTAAATTCTGCCTTATTAAGGGAAGATGCGTACAGAAGAAGAATAGAGAAATGTATTAAGGATGAAATGGAAAACTACTTATATGAAGAAAATATATGTAAATGGTGGGGTATTTTAAAAAAGGAAATAAAAAGAGTAAGTATTAGATACTCTAAACAGAGGAATCACATGAGAAAATGCAAACTAGACAATATGTATAGGTTATTGGAGGAAGAAGCCGGGAAAATTGAAAATAATCCTGAATACACAAAGGAACATTATTGTCAGATAAAAGCAGAAATTGAGGTGTGTGAAAAAGAAAAATGTGAAGGTGCAAAAATAAGAAGTAGGGCACAATATGTTTTAGAAGGAGAGAGATGTACAAAATATTTTATGAATTTAGAGAAGAAAAAACAGGGGAGGAAGTTCATTACGGAGTTGGAAAATGGAGAGGGGAGAAAAGTTACGGATTATGTAGAAATAATAGAAAGGGTAGAAGAGTTTTATAGTAATTTATTTAAGAAAGGGAATGTAAAACAAGAGGATATAGATAAGGTATTAGATCATGTAAATATAAGTCTTAAGGATGGGGATAGGGAGTTATGTGAGGGAGACATAACTCTAGAAGAGGTAGAAGAGGCAATCAGACAGACAAAGCCAAATAAAAGCCCAGGAGCGGATGGTTTAACACATGAATTCTATCAAACTTTTATGAAAATTTTGGCACCGATATTGTTGAGAATGTATATGGAGATGGAGGACAAAAAAGAAGTACCAAAATCTATGTGTACAGGGATGATAACGATTCTTTATAAAAATAAAGGGAGTCCGCTCAAATTAGAAAATTATAGGCCTCTAAGTCTTTTAAACACAGAGTATAAAATTTTAACAAAGATTTTAGCAAATAGACTAAAGAAAGTAATAGGGACCATAATAGCACCAAATCAGGCCTATAGCATCCCAGGAAGGGATATAACCGACACAGTTTGCACAGTAAGGGATGTCGTGTGCAGGATGGGGGAGGATGGGGAAGGCGGAATAATTTTATGTGTAGATCTAAACAAGGCATTCGATAGAGTGGAACACGACTTTTTAGAACAAACAATGAGGAGATTTGGGTTCAGGAATAGAATGCTGGGATGGATAAGTCTTTTATACAGTAAAGCGCAAAGTTGTGTGAAAGTAAATGGAGTTTTAACAGACCCTTTTCCGCTCGAGAGATCAGTGAGACAAGGATGTCCCATGTCTGCATTGCTATACTCAATCTCGGTTGAACCGTTAGCGATAATGGTACGAGCAGATAAAAAGATAAGGGGCATTAAAATTCCAAACAGTTGTGAGAGTGTGATACACCAATATGCGGATGACACGACATTTACGATTAGGGATGTAGAGAGTATAAAAAAGATAATGGAGCACATAGAAATGTATGGGAAAGCGTCAGGAGCAAAAATAAATGTAGAAAAGTCTGAAATAATGAGCATAGGAGGGGTAGACTTAAGAGGGTGTGATATACCTTTTAAAACTACATTGGGTTATGTTAATATTTTAGGTGTGCAGATTGGAGAAAATGCTAAGAATGCAAGGGATGCCACATGGACAGGGGTTTTAAATAAAATTAAACAAGTACTCCAATTTTGGAAATTAAGGGAAGTTATGTTAAGAGGGAAAGTCATGCTGGTGAACTCTTTGTTGCTTTCCAAATGTAACTATATTGTAGGTGCAGTTGATTTGCCACAATGGGTAATGAATGAGGTGACTGAAATAACGAATGATTTTATGTGGGGAGGGAAGGGAGTGAAAATAGCAAGGAAAACATTAATCGCGAGCAAAAAAGAAGGAGGATTAGAATTAATTGATTTAGAAGTTAAAAAGAAGGCAATAAGGGTGAAAGTGGTGAAAAGGTATTTATGTGGGAAAGAGGAGTATGGATGGAAGGGTTATATGAAGGAGGTGTTGGACAAATGTAGTGGGTGTGGGGAAGAAGGGCTTTTTATGGTGCTAAAAAAGCCAATGTATGACAAAGTGCTGCTGTTTTACCAGGAAGTGCTTAGTACATGGGCAGAAGTTTTAGGAAATGTAAAATTTGAATGTGAGAATATAAATCAAGTCTTAAATCAGCCAATTTTTTTAAATCCAAGAATTAAAATGAAAGAGAGAATGTTTTATGACAAGTTGTATATAAAAGCAGGAGTGAGACAAGTAAAAGATCTAGCATACGAGTACGTAAGAGGGTTTTTACCTAATAGAGCGATATATGATTGTGTTGCGGGATGGAATGATGATATCGAAATGTCAAAAGTGGACTCGATGTGTGAAAACATCAAAATGAGCTTGCCCAGAGCCTGGACAAAGAGAATTGAAAACGAAACTGTTAAACCTGGGGAGTGGGGATTGCCAGTTTTGTATTTTGATGGAGGTAATGGGGAAAAATTACTGGAAGGAGTGTCCGCTAATATGATGTATAAGTTCATGTTGAAAAAGGAGATAAAAGTACCAGCATCAGAAATTGTGTGGCAGAAGGTGTTCCCTGGTTTAAATGTCAAAGAAATTTGGAAGAATCTGTGTGTGAAATACAATGGACTTGAGTGTGAAAACTTGGACTTTAAGTTAAGACACAACAGAATTTACACAAAAGTGGTACTTCACCAGATAAATAGGAACATAGAAAGGGATTGTGATGTGTGTAAATCTGCTCCAGAGACACTGATTAGGGCTGCACGATTATGGCCAAAATGATAATCACGATTATTTTGATCAAAATTGAGATCACGATTAATTAAAAACAAATTTTATTGTCTAATTATAACTGCATTCACATCCATTTTGTGCTACATTCCTGCTGCTGAACAAATATGTGCATTAAAATAAAATAGGTCTTCTTATTTACCAAAATTCAGCGCATCTCCTTAAAGAATAAATAAAAACAAAATAAAACCATAAAGAAAATGTAAAAAAAAAAAAATCAACAGGGCACTATTTTCCATTGTGTAAATATACAGTATTTAAGGAAGCAAAATATTAACTTGCATTGTACCTGCAATGGATGTGAATAAAACAAAATATACAGTCGATAAAAAACAAATATAACATAACAGAATGTAAACAAATGAGAACATTTTACGGCAGAACTATGAAGAAAAGTCTAGTTTACAGGTTTTTGGAAAGAAACACTAGCCTATCGACATTTTCTGGCTTGAGGGATGAGCGAAGGCAGGTCACCACATTCCCCCCTGTGCTGAACACCCTCTCAGAGGGAGAACTTGTAGCCGGGATGCCCAAGTACTTCTTCGCCAGTTTTGAGAGACGTGGGAAGAGTCTCTGATGTTCCCTCCACCAGTCAAGCGGGTCCTCCTCACTGTCTAGGTTACCTGATTGTAAGTACGACTGAAGCTCAGAAGATATAGCTTGTTGTTCTTGGAGAGGACTGAGTCTTTGTGTGGCTCCCTCAGCACCAGCAGTCTTAAAGAAACTCCCCAAAGTCTTTTTCTTTTTTGTTGTGGGTGCATTGGCATTCTCAGCAGTCTCACCATGAGGATCAGTTGGGCCCATCTCCTTGAAGTGTGTAGTAAATAAGATATGAATAATGAATAGCCCTAATAATCTAAATCTATTCAAGACTCATTTCTAGAGAGTACATTACACCACTGGATTTCATATCATTTTAATCCACTTAAAAAAAATAATTAATTTATCATACATTCTGTGAATCTAAAATCAATATTATTACTTACAGCCATGGTTGCAGGTGCAGTCCTCGCCATTTCAGAAGTCAGTCTGGCATGAATTTGTGCAACATTGTCCTCCCTGACGTAGCTCAGCTTGAACCGTGGATCAAGCGCAGAAGCCAGATCAAGCAGTTCTTGTGTCAGAGGGTCATTGTATTTTTCATCCAGATAGCTCAGGATTTTTGTCTTGATGGTGCAGGTTAGGTCTGTCTCATCATCGTTCACTTTCAAGATGGAGGATCTGAAAAGGTGGAGGACTGGCTTCACAAAGGAAACGCTGACATACTTCTCACTGGAAAGCGCATCAGTAAATTCTGACAGAGGGCTGAGGGATTTATTGATGGCAAGTGGGGATGAGGTGTCGGGCTTTTCTGTCATCGGACAAGACCTGAGATATTGCCCTCTGCTGCTCCAGGACTCGTGCAATCATAGCCTGCCTTGATCCCCACCTTGTGGGACACTCGGTCTTCAGTGTATGCTCTGGAAGCTTCAGTTCTATTTGTGCCTTTGTTAGCTGCTTTTTACGTCGCCAGCTGTACGAGAAACTGCTTACCAGCTTTTTGCAGAGACCCACTGCTCGGTCAATCCGAGGATCTCTCATTGCATACTCTAAGAAAGAACATGAACAAATAATATGCCAAATTAAACCAAATATTTGGTAAACAACCACAATCATATTATTCAAGATTTAAGTTAGTTCAATCCTATGTCAGACAACATGAGTAAAACTGTTTGGTTTCTCAACACTAGCAGAAATAACAGTTGTTATGGCTATATTGTTATTATCAGTAACATATTCACACACATTAACATAATAGGCACTGATTAACTAAAATTAATTATCACAAATATAGCATAAATGGTTAATTAATTATATATTTTTAATTAATATACAATTATTTTAATTCATTTTGCTCCTCGAAATGAAACCAAAACCAACACTTCTGAGGTAAACTTCTCCAGTATTATTATTAATATTAGGCTATTCTTATTCCTCAAAGCATAAAGTACATGAATCTGATGGATCACCTCAGATAATTTGCGTTTGAATAGCGCGCGCTCTCCGTGGGCGGTTTCACATTAGACTGACATCTCTCTTTTCATACAGATTACATAAACAGAGAATATTTGTTTTCACTTTTAATTAGAGAATTTAAAAGAAGACAATTACATGTTTATAACGATATATTGATCATGCATGTTTGCAATTTTACAAAAGCACAATGTTTTTTTTTATTGTAAGTAGATACATACAAAAGTAGACATCTTACAGATTATTTTTTCATATTTATTTTATTCTGTATGACCATAAATTACGGAGTAATTTAAGTATATTTTGCTAAGAATATATTGGAATATATTTTGGAAAAAAATATAAATTTATATTTTAAATTTATATATTTAATGTAATAAATATTTACAGCAGGGACAGCAGTTTGTAAGGGTTAATATAACTTTTACTCACCTATTGCTAGATGTAGTCTGTGGCCAAAGCACTGTAGCCCAAAGCACTCAAAGCACAGTTATTTAGAGAAGCTGCCTTAACCACATTAGCTCCGTTGTCTGTTGTAATGCAGACAAGCCTCTCCTCCTGCAAGCTCCAAGAGGCCATCGCCTCCCTCAGACCCTGGGCAATTGACTCTCCCGTGTGATCTTGCGGGAAAAAAGACGTTTGCAAGCATCGACTCTTCATTGCAAAATCCTCATCGATGTAATGAACTGTCAAACTCATGTACGGTTCCATTGTCCTGCTTGACCAAAGATCCGTTGTAGTTGCAAAGTACTGTACATTGGCAAGATCACTCTCTATTTCCCCTCTGCGTTTTTTGTACATCGCAGGTAGTGCCACCTTGGAAAAATAATTGCGCGAGGGGATCACGTATCGTTTATCCAGAGTGTTGACCAAGAATTTGAAGCCTTCGTTTGTCACCGTGTTTATTGGGCACATGTCTTTGGCCAAATAAAATGCGACTGCATTCGTTATTTCACTGTGTCTTTGGGAGGTGGATGGGTATGGCGATGCGCTAAAAAGGCTTGCTTCAATGGATGTCTGAGTTGATGTGGGATGATTAGTCTTTGCAATGCATTTCTTGTCCCTTATATATTCATCGTATTGAACTTTATGGGTTTTTTTTAAGTGGTTAAAGAGGTTCGTTGTGTTGCTTTGTGGCGCCAACACAACTTTACGGCACTCTTTGCATATAACCTGTTGTTGTTTTGTGTCACTTGCCTTGAACCCAAAATGCTTCCACACAATGGATGACGATCCGATTCTCGGTACAAGCTCCTCAGCCTCGCCCTCTGCTACGTTAGACATTTTTTTTGTTTTCTTTGTTTATAGCCTTATGACCCGCTATCTGTTATACGTTACTCTGTTCTCTGTGACTGTCAACCAAGCTGCGCGCGCGCGGTGCATGGAATCACGTGATCAGACAGTGGTTTACAGAGCCTAGATTCGCTTACAAAAAGCTTTGATAAGGAACGCAATGACGCATTTTAAATATCGCTCGATCACGCGAATTTGATCGTGGGGAGCCAAAATCGTGATCGTGATTAAAATTCGATTAATCGTGCAGCCCTAACACTGATGCATATCTTTTTAGAGTGCAGAGAACTTGAGGACTTCCATGGAAAGTTAAAAGAAATATTAAAGGAGAACTGGGGGAAAAATGTTGGGCAAGATGAGTGGAAAACACTGTTTTTATTTGGAGATTCTGTGGGTAATAAAGATAAGAAAGTGAATCTTTGTAACTACATATTGAGCCATGCAAGATACGCAGTATGGGCAAGGAGGAAGTTAGCGTTTAATGAAGGGAAAAATGTGGAAATATGTACAATGTTCAAACAGGTGCTGAGGAAAAATGCTTACCTGATGTGGAAGTACGTGGAGAAGGAAGTTTTTGAAGAGTATTTTTTAAAGGATTGTGACCTGATAAATGTGGATGATGGAAAGAAAATGAACATCAACTTTTGAGCAATTACCAATGTATTTAATGTATCCTGCTAATTGTTGTAATGATGTATATTGTTTGTAAAATGTAAAATTATTTTGATATTTTTGATAATAAAAAAATAAAAAAAGAGTCAATGAGCTTCTTCAAAAAGCCGGAAATAGTCTCTTTGTTTCTTCAAAAAGCCTGAAATAGTCTCTGAGTTTGTTCAGAAAGCCAGAAAGAGTCTCTTATTTTTTTCTTCAAAAAGCCCAATTTTGGCAGCAGATTTCGCTTACGGCCATACCACCTTGAGCACGCCCGATCTCGTCTGATCTCGGAAGCTAAGCAGGGTCGGGCCTGGTTAGTACTTGGATGGGAGACCGCCTGGGAATACCAGGTGCTGTAAGCTTTTTAGTTGACTTCACTAATGTTCTGACCTGTCAAATAGCCCAATTTTGGCAGCAGATTTCGCTTACGGCCATACCACCTTGAGCACGCCCGATCTCGTCTGATCTCGGAAGCTAAGCAGGGTCGGTCCTGGTTAGTACTTGGATGGGAGACCGCCTGGGAATACCAGGTGCTGTAAGCTTTTTAGTTGACTTCACAGACCTCAGAGGGTTAATTTCGAGAGAGACCCGGCGGGCGCAGCGAGGGAGACTAAATAAACTTGCTAAAAAGAGATCCAGCGCGAGAGAGGCAAAGAAAACGTATGTTTTTAATTTAATTAGGCTATGTTGCTTTGGACAATTTTCGTTTTGTACTGTTTTAATTGTTTACAGTTTTTTTCAATCGCTAACAAGCGCTTACCCATACTTCAGATACATTTTCTAAACTCTTAACACAGACTTATACCTACAAAACACAATTGGCCAAATGGATAATTTTCTTCTCAAAAACACATTTTGTTAAATTAATACTAACTCTTCATTTCAAAATAGAACACATCTTTCTCTGCACACACTAACTTTACCAAAACACTGGAAATCTGATTCAAAATGAAATTATTCTGTCAAAGAATAACACTTGTTTTCACTTCACAAGGTACATGCAGTCAATCAAAGTACACCAGGTTTCAAAATACTGGCTATTGTTGACATTACAAAAACTGCATAGACTTTGATGTTTCAGTTTTACAGGTATTTGCATGCAAAACATGCAATCCATCGTTTTTACACTAAATTTCTTGGTTGGGAACTGTATGTCCACATGTACAGTCATGGTCACATTCAAAAGCATTCCATTAAAAAGCAAATCAGTTTTTTTTTCACCTCTCACTGCTCCTGCACCTCTCACTTCTCACTGCACCCCTCACTGCTCCTGCACCTCTCACTGCATCTCTCACTGCATCTCTCCCTGCTCCTGCATCTCTCACTGCAACTGCCAACACATTCTCATCCTTTGGCGTCATATAGGTGACGCCATATGACATTTCGTCGAAATACGACCCACCCTTTAGCGTCAATATAACACGCACTGTTATGGGTAGGTTTAGGTCTGGGGTAGGGTCTGCGTCTCATATTGACGCTAAAGGATGCCAGTCACCTGTATGACGCCTTGGGTTCTGCGTCTCATATTGACGCTAAAGGATGCCATGTGCGTAGGATTTCGACGAAATGTCATATGGCGTCACCTATATGACGCCAAAGGATAAGAACGGGCTCCAACTGCACATCTCACTGTATCTCTAACTGGGCCTGCTCTTCTCCCTGGGCCCCTTTCTCTTACTCTTCCTCGTCCAGACATTACAGTGTTTGTCTTTTTCTGTTTCTGTTTCCAAAAAACATCACTCCTCAAAGTCCTCCTTTTACTGTATAAGTGTCAATGTAATAGAAAAAAACTGGAATCAGCTGTGGTTGGCCCAATTTACCCAACATAAATAAGCTGTGGGTCAATTATTCAATTGTTTGTTTATTATCAGCAGAGATATATTGTTTCTGAACTGATATCATTGCAGAAGAAGAGGTTTCTATACTATCTAAGGTTTGGAATATTGTTTTTGCCATTGTGGGATTGTGTGTGTTAACATTTGTAAATACTACAAAAACAATCCGTAATTTTGTTGGGAGGTATAGCTTGTCTGTTAAGAAAATGTAAGCATTGAGGAAATGTGTTCAGTGACTGCATATTGTGTGAAAATGACTTGAAATGTGTGAATGGTATGGCCAGAAAAGACAGATGATGTGCTAATTGTGTTTAGAGTTTTGAAAATGTAATAACTGGTTGGACAAACGCTTTTTAGCGACTGAAAAAAACTGTAATTTAGCTGTAATTTCTTTGGCAATACAAATTTAAAATGTCGCAAGAATAATATTAGCCTAGTGTTTCTTATTTTGCATCGCAAAAGAAATGAACTCTAAACTCGATGCAATCCTGTTTAAAAAAAAAAAAAAAAAAACTGAACCTTGAAATGTTCGAACTTGGTTTCAAACTTAAGTAATTTTAGTGTTCTTTTACATTACACAATAATTTAGCAGACTAAAGACGAGCTTCTTCATTTTCATTTTCTGACGCAATCGGCTGACAATCTTCCTTCATCAGTTTTTGTCGTTTGTGCAGCGGCTGCGGTTCTACGGGAATGTAGCAAATGTATGTTGTAATGATAATTAAACAAAACTCTTGACTTTAAATAAGTAAACAGTTATAAACAGTTACCTATTTAAGCATCAAGGTGGTAAAATATAAACGCCGTCGGCCAACATCGGTTAAAAACATGTATGCTACATTGAGATTCGATCTCGGGACGATTGAAGCTCCTTGATTCTCGTGTTGTTGCGTTAACCACTGAGCTACCGTCTGTATGCTGTTAAAGGCAACGTCTTATGCTCTTGGAAAGCCTCATTGATGTAGCCTAAATGTTTTTATTGCAATGTTTTATATTGAAATGTATTCATTATTTATTCAATTTAATTTTAGTAGCCTAATTTCAGTATTGTGATTAATTATTTTAACTACATTTCACTTGAATTCATATGCTACCAGCTTTCAATCGCTCTGAATGCGCGGCAGCAGATTACGCAATAGAGAGAATAAACGAACACTTTTCAGAGTCTATGATTGTAGCGCCTCTTAGCGGTAAAAGGCAGCAAATACACCACACATTTTACCGCCGCGGTGGAACGGCTGATGTTGGCGTTGTCATGGCTTGCCTCAACATTTGCGTTTGAATAGCGCGTGTCAGATTAACGCGTAATGAAGTGTAATGAGCTGGGAAAAAAATACTGAAATCACTCTCTTTTCATACAGATTACATAAACTGAGAATATCGTTTTTTATATAAATTACTTCATTGAAAAGATGAGAATTCAAGCGTCATAAAGAAAAATCTCTCGTGCCTGTATGACAAATATTTGCAGAGTTATAGTTAATTTTAGGACGCATTTCAGAATGGACTTCACCGACAGAGAGAAGGCAGAACGCGCATCATGTTTATTTTTCTTTATTTGTCGAAAAGCACAACACTTTGTTTTTATTGTAAGTATACAAAAAAATATTTATATTTACTTATATTTAAGATCAAAATCAACAGAGTATTTTGAGTCTCTTTTGCACTGATAAGAAAAAAAGCGAGACAATCGCGCCGGCGCGATAGCCGACCTCAGAAGGTTAAGTAGATGAGACTAAATTGTTACATTTGGCATATAATCTAAATGAATAGCTTTGAGTAAAGTATCTATAAATGGGAGTCACTGGTGTTACTGGTGTTCCCCATAAGAAAGGTGACACCAGTGACAGTAACACCAGTGACAATTTTCATGAAAAATTCATTTTACAAAATGGCAGCTGCAAGGTATCAAACCACATGTGGTACATCATGATATACTAACTAAATTAAGTAGTTTAATCCATTTGTATTCTCATTTTTTTTACAATTACCTAACAATAAATTAGGTCATACCAGTGAATTCAACTAAAAGCTTCATATGAAATCATGAGATAAATGGGAATATTTCTGATAACTGAAAAGAGACAGAGGATTTATTATGGCCTTTTCTTCATTGAAATTCAGGAAAATGGAAGAAGGAAGTCAAGTGATGTCATCAGTGTGATTTTTATTTCAAAATAAGAGATTTTTGTTTAACGGTAACACCAGTGACACAACTCCAGGGGACCACTACTTTCATTTTAAATGTTATAATATTTATTCTGCATTCCGTTTTTTTATGTCATTTACATAATATAGTAGATATTTATGTATACATTATTGTATTTTAAATGGTGTAAAAATCAGAATATCCAATATTTGTTGTTGTCCATTTCAGTTTCCTCCTTAGGATCTTCAATAGACATGACATCCTCAAGTACACTAGCCAAACTCTTTGGTAAATGGTGACATGGCCAATATTGTGTTAGCCTCTGGAGGGATTTAGGCCGGGGACACACTGGCTGCGTGGCGTGAGCGTGGCGTTTCTGTTGCGTGTCAGCTGCGTCGCGTTTTCTGTGTCTTTGCACACCAGAAACATGTCTGACGCGGCGCTGCTGCTGCTCGGTGATACAGGGAGGACATATTGTGGAAGCCCTATAGGCTACTTCATGTTAAACAAATATAAAGCCTACTGATAAAGACACTGTCAGCAGTATTGACAGCAAAATAGACTAGGCCTACATAACATTTCGTTCTGTATTGACAGGTGCAATATTTGAAAATTTATCATTATTTATTTTTTAATTATATGTATATCTGAATTTATGTCAAAACCTAGACTTTCAACCATCAAAATGTAATTTATTAATATGTATTCGTGTACAAAATAACATATAAACATCTTTTCCTATTCTATTTTGCCTGGAAACGCTTCCGACACGCTTGCGTGTCACGTGAAAAATAGGCGTCGGTTCTATTTCTAGCATGCACGCGTTTTCCGCACGGCGCATGCCGCGCCTGAGACGCGCGTTTCACGGAGGCAGTGTGCAAGCTCTAATCTGTTAACATGGGAGCCGAAATAAAAACGGACACGCCACGCAGCCAGTGTGTCCCAGGCCTAAGTCGTCCATTGCCATGTTCTCATCCCGTGTATCTTCTGGAATTTTTATTACACTAAAGTGGTCATGAAGTTTTTGAAGACACTTATTTACACACGGTGTGTTTGATTTGGTGTAAAAGGCATGGCACATGCACTTAAAAATGTCTAATGCCCTCTTCAGACTTGTGGTGTTCATTAGTTGTTCCACACAGTGAGTAGTGACCTCTTTCAAGCCCTTGTCTGTTGTTTTTATCTTAATTATATGGGCAGAACATAGGTGAAGAACAGTTAGTCTCCTGAATGGTGTTGTTTACTTTAACTAAATTGTAGCTTTTCTGTGACCTCTAGGGGGCCTTTTTGAACCAGTCACAAGTTGATAGCCAAAAGTCAGAATTTTAGATGTTTACCACAAATTACCAGCAGGCTATCCAAATAAAGGGAAATAAAAGGAGAGAGAGGGACTGGAGTATTAAAAATAAAAAACAGTTTATTTTATTTTACTCAAGTTAGACACATAAAACACAGACATTAGGCCTCTGGGTAACAAATTCAGGGCCGGGGATAACACAGTGTAAAATCAAAACGTTTGAATAAATAGCACTCAATAAAAACTCAGCAAGACTCAATTAACAAACACGGAATAAATAGGGCACATCAAAAATTACATGCACAAAAAAAACAACAAAGAAAGTCAATTACATTCAGCAAACCAGTGACCACACAACAAAATTGTTGTGAGAGAAGACTGTAGCAATCGCTTCATTCCGTCTGGTTTTTACTCGTACATTCCCAGACCAAACTATAATACAGACATGGCGAGTCAACATGACTACATACATATGAACAACCGTTCCCTAACAAAGATGTGCACACGTGAGGGAGCACTTGCATTCTCAGGTCAAGTCATCTTCATTTATATAGCGCTTTTAACAATGGATTGTTTCAAAGCAGTTTTACAGAGATAAACATATAATTTAAGGTAACAGATTGTTTTGGCGTTATAGCGGTTCTTGAATAATGTTAATTCCAGCTAAAGTTAACTTTGATTGATTCACCTCCGTCGAAATGATCAGACTTCCACTATGATTCTCAAAGTTGTTTGAGTCCATTCTTGCCCTCCTGGGACTGAAAATAAGCCCTGCTGTGCTGAAAAGACGTTCACAAGCTGCAGAGGCGGGTAAAGCAGTATTGAGCTTCAAAGACAACTTACAGACTGATGGGAAGGACTTGAGAATGTCTTTGTCATCAGCTTTGCAGGCAAGGTAGCCATCTAACTGCTTGATACCTTCCTGACCATGAGTAGGCTTTATGCTCGCAAAGAAGTCCTCTTCCTCAGAGCCACTGGAACCATCAACTGGGAGCTGATTCAAAGTCTCTTCCTCCAGATGGTCCTTGATGTAGTCCAGGCCTGAAATGGACATTTCCATAGATGCTTAGAATCAAAACTTCACTGTCATCATACATTTCTCCAGATTAAAATATCCAAAGAACAGTATTGCGCCATGTATTTCCAAGGTGCATTTAAAACAAACCTAAACAAATTGAGAATGTCAAGATACAATTTTAGTTGGATATCTTAAAAAAAAACAAAAAAAAACATTGGGCTTAGTTTCTCTGATTCTTTAACTAATGACACTTTTCAAAAATAAAAATAAAATAATCTTACCTAGTTTGACAATGTTTTCATCCGATGTCCAGGATGTTTTAAATTTCGGGACAAGGATTGCAGCCGCAATAAACTCTGGCTCTACCAGCATGTTTCCAAAGCGCTGCTGCAGGCCTTTTTGGAGGGCATCAACCAGAGGTTTGCAGTACCTGGAGGTCATGTCAATTCGGTCAAGTTTCGAAATGAGGAGGGTCAGAGTGGGCAGAAGCCATCTCATCTGAACATCGATTTCAGCCTGAAGAATGTTGAGGGCTTTGGCAACGGGGCTCATGGTTCTGGCATACTCCTCCAGAAAGGTAATTTCAACTGGACTCAACCTATCACACATTGAAACAACAACAATTAATAATTTCATGTCATTACGATTTTAAGTGTGTGTGTGTCATTTTACAAACAGTGGAATTACTAGGCCCTCAGGGGCCTGTTTCTGAAAGGAGGTTAAGTGAAAACTCTGAGTAGGTTAACCCTGAAATGAGGGAAACTCTGAGTTTTCCGTTTCAGAAAGGGAGGTAAGTTAAACCTGAGAAAGCAGGGTAAGTCAAGCCCGTTTCTGAAAGAGAGGTAACTTATACTCAGAGTCAGTTACTATGGCAACTTACTCTGTGAACCTAACCTGGTCGGGAGCAGGTTTTCTTCAGAAAACCCAGAGTTTATTTTGGTCTCCTCCCCTTTTTTAAAGAGGAAGTGGTGTTTAAACACCTCATTGATTCTTTGGGAACATATTTATTGCGCACATTTCAGTCACGCAGAGCGCATCAAAGGGAATGAAATGGCATGTCCTTTTATGGATGATCCTGTTGACGAAGAGGCTGTATTACTTCGTAGGGAGTTACATTTACGTCGGGAGAGGATTTTGAGGCCCAGAGTGGATTTTTTGTCATATCCCTATCCATTTTTATTTGAGCGTTACCGTTTTTCTTTACAGTCAATAAGATACATCCATAATCTCATCCATCCTTACATCAGACACATCAACCATCGCGGCCGTGCTCTTACATCCGAGCAGATTCTTTGCGTTGCCTTACGTTTCTTTGCGAATGGAAGTTTTCTTTATAACATCGGGGATGCAGAACATTTTAGTAAGGCTACTGTTTGCAGAGCGGTAAGGAAAGTGTGCCTCGCTCTTAAGCGCTTTCTGAGAATTTTTGTATTGTTTCCTGGGCACAAACCAGTGAGAGTCATCAAAGAGGAGTTTCACAGGATTGCAGGTCAGTGGTGTATAAATCGGGTTAAATGAGGCTAACCTGATAAATTACATTCAGTTAAGAATATCTTGCTGCGACCCCTGGAAGTAACCTAATAATTAGAATTCCCTTTAGGATTTCCGAATGTGGTTGGATGCATTGATGGCACACATATTCCGATCATTGCACCTTCTGAAAATGAAGCGGACTATGTGAACAGGAGATCCATCCACAGTATTAATGTGCAGGTACACTGACAGCCTACTGTTTCTAATGGTCAAAGACTACATCACAATACTGTAACATGACTCATTCTTTGCACTGTCAAGATCATATGTGATGCTGCACATTTAATCACAAATGTGGAGGCCAAGTGGCCCGGCTCTGTTCATGACTCAAGAATCTATCGGGAGTCAACCCTGAGCAACAGACTGGAAAGGGGTAAGTAAATGCTATACACATATTTCAATGTATGCTCTAAACACTTACAGGGGAATTTCTATGCAGCTCTAAAGCAATGTGAACTTTCTTACAGGAGAGATTGATGGCTTTCTGCTGGGAGATAGGGGTTACCCATGCCGACCAAATCTTATGACCCCTTACCCAGAACCTGAACCAGGCCCACAGCAGCGCTTCAATGTGGCACACTGCAGGACGAGAGCCCGGGTGGAGATGACCATAGGCCTGTTGAAAGCACGTTTCCAGTGCCTACGTCACCTCAGGGTAACCCCTGAAAGGGCCTGCGACATTATTGTGGCATGTGTTGTTCTCCATAATATTGCCATAATTAGAGGGGAGCAACACCCTGCCCTACAATTACAAGACCCTGAGGAAGACCCTATCAACCCTGCAGATTTCCAGGATGGAAGGGTAGTCCGGGATATGATATGCCGCAATGTCTTCTCAGATTAATACACATGATATCCACCACCACAAAAAAATGAATAAACACAAAATCACAGCAATTTATGGTGTTCTTTATTTCATACAAATGCAACCAATAATGAATAAACAAAATCACAGCAATTTATTTATTTCTTCTTCATTTCCTAAAAAAAAAAAAAAAAAAAAAGATTTTATAATAGTTTCAATACTTAATTCACCTGTGACCATACACTCACCTCTAGCTTTAGTTTCAGTATGTCGATTTCCAGATCTGCCTTTTGGATCTGGCGGTCCAAGTATACAACTTCTTTGCTGTTTTTTTCTATCTTTTTAATAAGAAGAAGTCTATATAACTCCTTAACTGGCAACTGAAAATACATTAGATTAGAGTTACATCATGAAGTCTAAAATTCAGAATTAAACTGTGGCATTTACTGTAAATCACTGAACTGTGTTCATCTGTGCACCAGAAGTTGATGGACCGTCCTCCTGCTGTTCTTCCACACTCTGGGGGGTAGAGATAAGAATGACCATTTATATAGATATAAACTTAGATTCTATAGGCTACTCCACATATAAATGTGAATGTGTAGACATATAATATTAAAATTACCTCTGTAGGCCTGTCTGTGGCAGCAGAAATGGTTTCTTCATCCCCATCATCCTGTGAAGATGAGCATTTCATAGTATTATAAAGTGTACTCTATTTGTCATAATTGTGTATTGTGATGGTGTATGGAGTAGGCTACTGACAACTGTATGGGGTACTGTTGGGACAGGAGGCTCCAAGAGGCAGATATTACCATCTGAATCTGTTGGGACCAACAAAAAACCCAACCCAAAGTAATATAAATGGAAATATCACATTTAGTCTATATAAAAAAAATTAACACATACTGTAGGTAGACCTCTTACATTTTATGAAGGCACTTAAATCTTCTGGAGTGACTGGCTCTGATGAAGTCCCTCCAGGAATTCCCTCAGCCATTGGCCTTCCAGCATTTAGGCTCAGGGCCATCTCTTCTGCATCTGTCAGAGGTGGTGGTGCAGGTCCTCCCCCTGTTTTACGAGCCTCTGCCTTCTTTCTGTTGGCTGAGTAGAGGTCAAATGAGAATGAACATTTAGACCTATGTCAAAAATGCTGCTGCACTGATAGACACTGAATGCTATTAGTCATTTAATATGTCAAATGTTTGTAAAGCCAGGTAGCTACTCTAATCCTATGATATGCTCAAGGCTTACCTGCTTGAAGTATGTTTTTATATTTCATTTTCAGCTGCTGCCATGTTCTTTTGATGCCTGCAGGATTGCACCTATCCATGAAAATTAAATTAGGTTTAATAAAATACTGTTCTTCCAGTTTCACCTCTGATATTATAATAGTTGGGTAAGTTACTCTAAAATAGTTCTTAATTACTAACTACAAAGTTTATCTTCAACTAGTCTAATTAGATTAATGTAATAATTACTATCTCTAGAAAGTATTGGTCTACTTACTAATTTGTTTTACTTACTTATTAAGTACTTTCTAAATCCCAAATCAACCTCAACCACTTGAAAAATACAAGGAGAGACAAGAAACTGCACTTCTAATGCTTTCAACTAAACAATATACAATTGCATCAATTATTCTTAAATTGACCAAGTGTGTAACTAGGGAGAAAGTTACATTAAAAATATACCTTTTAAAATTTGATATTAAATCCACTATTGTTTTTTACAGAATTGTTTTATAGTCTTTAATTTAATTACAATATTTAGATGACTTAGTAACTTAATTCATTACACCCAACACTGTATAAAAGTAATTAAAATGTAAACTTACGCATTGACTCGAGCAGCTATTTTCTCCCAAGCTAACTCTCTCTCCTTCGCCGCTGCAGCCGTGTTGCTTTTTTTTAAAAATACATGTTCAAATTCTGCATATGCTTGCATAAGCACATCCAGTTCTGCTGGTGAGAAATATGCACACCTTTTTTTGTCTGGCGCTGTTGCCATGGTGACTCGTAATATCTGCGCTCCATTGATAATGGCTTTTTATAGTTGTGGTGCACGCGCTTAACTCCGAGTCAGTCAACTCAGAGTTGATTGAACTAACTCATTTCAGCTGTTCTGTAACCGAAAACTCAGAGTTTCCCATCTCAGGGTAAGTCAACTCAGAGTTCAAGCTTTAACTCAGAGTTGGTTGAACCTCCTTATTGAAACGGGCCCCAGGAGATAAATTCTTGTTTCCCTTTCGAAGGGAACTCAACAATACGTCATCGACGTTATGGGGAACGCCTCAGGCGTGACAGGTGTCTGAAATTAAGTATCAACTCACAGCAATCATGTTGACCGGCGACAGCCCGTGCATCATCAGCTCGAATGATGAGCGCGCAACCTGGATGTATAAAAAGGGTGCCTTGAAACCATGACAACATCTTTTTGTCTTCAGGGACTGTTTGTCTGTTTTTTGAGTAGTCAACAAAAAGAAAATGAAGCGTGCAGAGAAGGGGAAAAATACTTTCCGCAAGTGTGCCGACCCGTGTCCTAGATATTTGACACCGGAGGATTCACACGATCTGTGCGTTTTCTGCCTGGGAGAAGAGCACGCGCGGGGAGTTCTCGAGGGAGCTTCCTGCGCAAACTGTGAGCGGTTTTCTCTGAAAACGCTCCGTTCTCGTCTGTCCCACTTCTCGAGGGAAGTGGGCGCGGCATCTGAACCCCGCGGTTTTGGTCCCGCTCGGGCTGAGGCTCGGCGGCGCTTGAGCTCGTGGGGCTCTCAGATGGAGCTGGCAGATCAGCTGGAGAGGGGCGTTAACCCTCTGAGGTCTGATGTGTTTTCTGGGTCCTGGAGGTGTTCTGACATGCTCTGACATTTGTGCTTTTTTCAGTTATTTATAAACATGTTAATGGCAAAGGTGTAAATTCACTCTACATAGCACAAACGGGGCTATTGTAATTTGTAAACATGTATGTACATGTTTGTATTTTTAAGAGAATAATATTTATGCGTGGTTATTGAAAAAAATAAAAATGAAAGTTGCTGAAATAAGACCACAAAACACATACTAAATATGCGTCCACAAGACTTCTGACTAATGGATGTTGTCGCTTCGAGTTCTGGCTTCAAAATGATGTGAAAATCATCCTGCCTAATCGTTCACATAAAACAAAACATTGATTCAAACTTTGAAAATCAGTTTTTTTTGTCAGAAGAGGTTTATGCGTGGGAGTGGTAATGGCCGATCAATATGAATGAGATTCAGACCAGGGGTGTGACAGACACTCCCCCAATGGTTAATGGCCCATCAAGTGTGGCAACCTGAATACTGAATGAGAGGAGATTCAAAGGTTTTGTTTTTCAATCTGTTTTATTGTAATTCCTCTATGTGGAGGAACTCAATGTTCTAAATTTGCTCTAAGCAAATCAAATGTGAGCAAAATAAAAAAAATAATCAGTCGGCTATAAACAAAGCAATTGCACCGCGAGTATCTGTTGATGCCGCGAGTATCTGTTGATGGGCCATATAGACCGCACGTATTTAGCGAACGACACATCACTAAATTTCAAACATTATTTACGCATGATAAGTAATAAACTGAACATTTATATATAAAAATATATTGTATTTAGACAGTATTGCATATTTTACTGGAGGCTGAAATATATTTGCACTAAATCACATTGTATAACCTAAGCAGATATTCGCAAACAAGATATATTACGGATAAGACAGTATTTATGCATGATATGTAGTCATAGGCTAACCAAAACAGAACATTTATATATAAAAATATATTGTATTTAGACAGTATTGCATATTTTACCGGAGGCTGAAATATATTTGCACTAAATCACATTGTATAAACTAGCAGATATTCGCAAACAAGATATATTAAGGATAAGACAGTATTTATGCATGATATGTAGTCATAGGCTAACCAAAACAGAACATTTATATATAAAAATATATTGTATTTAGACAGTATTGCATATTTTACCGGAGGCTGAAATATATTTGCACTAAATCACATTGTATAACCTAAGCAGATATTCGCAAACAATATATATTACGGATAAGACAGTATTTATGCATGATATGTAGTCATAGGCTAACCAAAACAGAACATTTATATATAAAAATATATTGTATTTAGACAGTATTGCATATTTTACCGGAGGCTGAATATATTTGCTCTAAATCACACTGTATAACCTAAGCAGATATTCGCAAACAAGATATATTACGGATAAGACAGTAGTATTTACGCATGATATTTAGTATCATAGGCTAACCAAAACAGAACATATAAAAATATATGGTGTATATATTATATATATACTAAACAACTTACTCCGAACTTGCATCCTCGGCGGGATCAATCCGTTCTTGAAAATGCAGCCGTTCGTCGTCTGAGTTGCAATCTTCCTCTGAGGAAAAGGTGAATTCTTCCTCGCTTTCCAGAATCATCTGAAGGGCATCTTTACCGGAGTAGCGTGTCATCCTCAAAACGTGATGAACTATCAGTGAATCTGATGAAGAAACTTCGTGTTTTTGTGGCATTGATCGGGGGGCGTGTCCGTGTGTGCGATGCATATATCATGTATTTACCATGTGAAAAGCGCCGGGGGCGTGGCAGCCTCAGCTCATTAAAAATAATGAAGGGAGAACGAAAAACTGTACCTCTCCTTGGTTTCAAACGGATTACATGAACTGAAAATATATTTTTTTTTTTCATAAATTACTTCATTTAAAAGAAGAGAATGCAAGCTTCATAAAGAGAAATCTCTCGTATCTCTGTGACAAGTATTGACTGAATTACAGTTAATTTTACGGACGCATTTCAGAATGGACCTCACTGACAGAGAGAAGGCAAAACGCGCATCATGTTTATTTTTCTTTATTTGACGAAAAGCACAACACTTTGTTTTTATTGTGAGTACCCACAAAAATAATAGAGACTTAACATGATCTAATGATGTACAACACTTATATGTACGATCAAAATCAACAGAGTAATTTGATTCTCTTTTGCACTGATAAGGAAAAAATCGAGACTATCGCGCCGGCGCGATAGCCGACCTCAGAGGGTTAACCTCGCGGATGATCTGCCAGCTGACGAGGATGAGTTACAGGTCGATGTAGAAGAGGTTCTTTCTCTTTCTGATGGGTCTGTAACTGGTTCTCTTCGGGCCGGGCAGGAGGTGGGAGTTGATGATGTTAGTTTGGTTGAGACCGAACCATCTCAGCCCTCCTGCCCAGTGTACGCTGAGCTGGTGGATGTTATGGGGCGCGCCACCGACAGATTGCAGCTGCAGTGGAGGCGCGTCCGGGAGGAACCTGTTAGTGGTATTTTGGACGATCGGTTCCTCCCCACCCGTAAGGCACCGGCTCGGACGAGCCTTCCATTCCTTCCCGATCTCCATTCTGAGATCGAGAAGGCATGGAAGAACCCGTTCTCCGCGCGTCTCTATCTACATCAGCGAGCTAGTTTCGCTGCTGTGGAGGGAGCCGCGAAGCACGGGTATGTGTCGATGCCGCCAGTGGACGAGACGTTGGCTAACTATCTCGCCTCTGGTCGGTCGTCTTCACTAGAAGCTCCGACCCTGCCATCCAAGCCGCTCAGGACAACTTCGCGCTTGAATGGCAGAGCGTACACGGCAGCAGGTCAGGCGGGTGCGGTTCTGCACACCCTCGCGGTCCTTCAGGCCTACCAAGCCGACCTGCTGCGGGACCTCGATCAGGGGGCCGGCCTGTCCCCTGACGCGGTAGCGGAGCTGCGCCGCACCACGGATTTGACTCTCCGGGCCACCAAGCAGTCTGCGGTTTCCATCGGTCGTGCGATGGCTGCTATGGTGGCCACGGAGAGGCATCTGTGGCTCAACCAGGCTGACATCGGGGAGAAAGAAAAAACTTTTCTCCTCGATTCGCCGGTTTCGCCTTCCGAGCTTTTCGGACCTTCTGTCGAGACAGTGGTCGATAAGTTCAGGGAGGCGAGGGCGCGCTCTGCTGCGTTTAAGAGCTGCATACCGCGGAGGTCCTCGGGCCAGCCCAGGCAGGCGGTAGGGCCTGGTGCGTCGAGGTCTGAGGATCACAGACGGACCCAGAGGGCCAGTGTCGCTTCCCGTGCACCCCCTCCTCCTAGCAGGGGGAGCAGGGCGCGCAGGAGGCGTAACTCCCGCGGGAGGCAGGATCTCAGGGAGGTGATCCAGAGTAAGCGTTCTCAGACTGAACGTTAGACATCACCTTCCTGGATCTTGTCTCCTAACCACCATCGCTCCCAGGCTCCTCCTACATCAGGCCTGGGGCGGGGCCCATGATGAGTTCAAGAATTCTCTGATGGCCCGCTTCAGCTTGGTTGTTAGGAGCGCCTTCCCTTGGCTTGTGAAACAGTAGAATTCAGGTTTCTGAGTTCCTGTGTCCTGGTGTGCTTCATTTCGCACGTTGCAGGTTTTATGTTGAGTGAAAATGTTTTTTCTGCGCAAATAACATTTTTCTCTTCTTTTTCAGAACTCGTCTCCTGTACAGAGCCGGGGACATGTTGGTAAGCAAAGGTAATGTATTGTAAGGTGAGCTGGGCTCCCACATGTTGTGGTCGCCAGGTTACAGGCCTCACCAGGCCTTCCAGGCTATGAGCTTCCATATGTCAGGTCACAGGCCTTATCCAGCCTTCCTGAATATGAGCTCCCACATACTGTGGTTATTAGGTTACAGGCCCCACCCGGCCTTCCTGATATGAGCTCCCACATACCGTGGTCGCCAGGTTACAGGCCTCACCGGCCTTCCTGGTTATGAGCTCCCACATACTGGGTTTCAGGTTACAGGCCTTACTAGGCCTTCCTGAATATGAGCTCCCACACACGGTGGTCGCCATGTTACAGGCCTCGCCAGGCCTTCCTGGTTATGAGCTCCCACATACTGTGGTCGCCAGGTTACAGGCCTCACCCGGCCTTCCTGATAAGAGCTCCCACATATTGTGGTAGCCAGATTACAGGCCTCACCGGCCTTCCTGGTTATGAGCTCCCAAATACTGGGTATCAGGTTATAGGCCTTACCAGCCTTCCTGATGAGAGCTCCCACATACTGTGGTCGCCAGGTTACAGGCGTCACCCGGCCTTCCTGATATGAGCTCCCACCTACTGTGCTCACCAGGTTACAGGTCTCACAGGCCTTCCTGATATGAGCTCTCACCTTCTGTGCTCGCCAGGTTTCAGGCCTCACCCGGCCTTCCTGGTTATGAGCTCCCACATGCTGTGGTCGCCAGGTTACAGGCCTCACCCGGCCTTCCTGATATGAGCTCCCACCTACTGTGCTCACCAGGTTACAGGCCTCACAGGCCTTCCTGATATGAGCTCTCACCTTCTGTGCTCGTCAGGTTTCTGGCCTCACCCGGCCTTCCTGGTTATGAGCTCCCACATGCTGTGGTCGCCAGGTTACAGGCCTCACCGGCCTTCCTGGTTATGAGCTTCCACATACTGGGTTTCAGGTTACAGGCCTTACTAGGCCTTCCTGAATATGAGCTCCCACACACGGTGGTCGCCAGGTTACAGGCCTCGCCAGGCCTTCCTGGTTATGAGCTCCCAAATACTGGGTATCAGGTTACAGGCCTTACCAGCCTTCCTGATATGAGCTCCCACCTACTGTGGTCGTCAGGTTACAGGCCTCACCGGCCTTCCTGGTTATGAGCTCCCACATTCAGTGGTCACCAGGCTTCAGGCCTCCTCGGCCTTCCTGGTTATGAGTTGTCACATGTCAGGTTTCAGGCCTCACCAGGCCTTCCTGAATGTGAACTCCCACTCACTGTGGTCGTTAGGGTGTGGTTGTGAGCTTTTGACTATCAGGTTACAGGCCTCATCTGGTCTTCCTGATTATGTTAAAACCATACTTATGGTAAGTCACACGACGGAACGTCTTGTGTACTTTCTAAAATCCATTTTCATGGTAAGGGTCATGCGCTGTATGCTTCGGTCCCTTCCTATGTGGCCCAGACCCAGGTTTTTCACCACGGGTCCCACTCTAGATACGTCCTGTCGTCAAAGTTTGCTACGACAGACGCTTGTTTCTGATCCAGGCCTTCCTGGATTCGGAATTACTAAGTACATGCACTTTTGTTTCATGTACTTTCTAAAATCCATATTTATGGCCTTTCTGAAAGTAGCCCCCACATGGTGTGGTTGTCAGGTTACAGGCCTTGTCAGGCCTTCCTGATATGAGCTCCCTCCTACTGTGGTTGTCAGGTTACAGGCCTCGCCGGCCTTCCTGGTTTTGAGCTCCCACATTCAGTGGTCACCAGGCTTCAGGCCTCCTCGGCCTTCCTGGTTATGAGTTGTCGCATGTCAGGTTTCAGGCCTCACCAGGCCTTCCTGAATGTGAACTCCCACTCACTGTGGTCGCTAGGGTGTGGTTGTGAGCTTTCACATGTCAGGTTGCAGGCCTCATCAGGCCTTCCTGAATGTGATCTCCCACACATTTTGACTATCAGGTTATAGGCCTCATCTGGCCTTCCTGGTCATGTCAAAACCATACTTATGGTAAGTCACATGATGTAACATCTAGTGTACTTTCTAAAATCCATTTTTATGGTAAGGGTCATGTGCTGTAGGCTTCAGTCCCTTTCTATGTGGCCCAGACCCAAGTCTTTAACCTTGGGTCCCACTCTAGATGCGTCCTGTCGTCAAAATATGCTACGACAGACGCCTTTCTGGCTAACTTCTTCATTCTGATCCAGGCCTTTTCTGGACTCAGAATAATTAAGTACATGCACTTTTGTTTCATGTACTTTCTAATGTAGCCCCCACGTGGTGTGGTTGTCAGGCTGCAGGCCTTATCAGGCCTTCCTGGTTATGAGCTCCCATATTCTGGGTATCAGGTTATAGGCCTCACCGGCCTTCCTGATATGAGCTCCCACACACTGTGGTCGCCAGGTTACAGGACTCACCCGGCCTTCCTGGTTATGAGCTCCCACATACTGTGGTCGCCAGGTTACAGGCCTCACCGGCCTTTCCTGATGTGAGCTCTCAGGCAGTACTTCCTCAGTGTTCAGGAGGAGCACTGGGTAGACCCATGGATTGAGTGGACGACTTCCGTCTTTTCTTGAGGTTGAGTTACACTCTCCGGGTAATCCCGTCTCTGTGATCCGGAACTGAATGATTTCTGCCAGCTTTGCAGGCCTTCAGTTTTGGATGCCTTTTCCAAGGCAGTTTCCAGAGGCTCTGTCTCGGACAGACAGGCAATGGCCAGTCTGTGCGTCTTAGTATAGATCACCAGGCCAGCCTGGTGGCATGTCAGGAGGCATGCTCTCCTGAATAGTGACTGGCTGGGAATCCCTTGAGTCCCCTAGCCACACTCCCGAGAAGGGACCCCTTCTATTAGGAAGTTGTGGTCCTAAGCCTTTGAGCTGGCCCAGATATACCTCCCATGAACTATGTTCTGGCAGTTTCTCGGTTCATTAGCTTGGGCTATGACCGGTAGGGAGTGCTGTCACTGACAGCCCAACGTGACCTAGGGTGAGTGGTTTTAGTGTCCTTTGTATTACTGGTTCTGACAGTTGTCACTGCCATTGGGCATGCACTCCCCTCAGTATAGCAGCGTGGGTATTTCGTTCCCCATAACGTCGATGACGTATTGTTGAGTTCCCTTCGAAAGGGAACGTCTCAGGTTACGACTGTAACCTATGTTCCCTGAGAACAGGGAACGAGACAATACGTCTCCCTGCCATACCTCGGGGCCTGCCTGCAACAGTCCCTTCAGACGATAGGATGTTGTCACGGTTTCAAGGCACCCTTTTTATACATCCAGGTTGCGCGCTCATCATTTGAGCTGATGATGCACGGGCTGTCGCCGGTCAACATGATTGCTGTGAGTTGATACTTGATTTCAGACACCTGTCACGCCTGAGGTGTTCCGGTCGATGACGTATTGTCTCGTTCCCTGTTCTCAGGGAACATAGGTTACAGTCGTAACCTGAGACGATTTCTCCCTTTATCTACTCCTATCCGATCCTTACTGAGCATGGAGTAGTCAAGCAACTATTCAAAGGAATGCATTTTAAAAAAGCAGTTTTACCATTAACATTACTGGAACATGAATTTAAAGAAATTAAAAGAAAAAAAAAACATCAACAGCACTTACATTGGCAACTTGAGTGAAGAGCAGACAGTTCTGATAGCCCCCTCTCCCTGATCTTTAATTATTCGAAGCATTCTCTCAATGGCGAGAAATAAGGAATTCCACCTTGTTGCGTTGGGGCGGATCTTCTATAATCTCTGCAGCAGCAGCAGATCTGCCACACTTATTCCATAGTGCATGACACTTAGAGAATGCTTATCGGGACAGCTTCTTGTAGGCTTCATTTGAACAGGCTTTTGCTGTGTCCACTGTGGAAACCAAGTTTAATAAGCGGCAGGCACATCGATGATGTTTCGGAAGTTGGAATTGTAAGCCATCATCTTCATCTAAAACAGCTGTGACCTCTACAAAGTCCACCTCAACACCATCCACATCCTCATTATCACCACACATCTCGTCATTGATCTCATCATCTTCAGCCTCGCCTGAAGCAGACTTGTTGTTCTCATCTTGCTCTCCATATATACGAAATGCCTTTAAAAAATTTGACCCATTGTCCGTAGTAGTTCGAACAACCTTGTTCTGTATGCCGAATTCAGAATGTATGTCATTTAGTGTGCAAGCCAAAACATCAAAAGTGTGTGGACCTTTGAGCTGTCTGCATGCTAGTGCTACTGAGCACCTCTCCAGACTGTTAGGATCAACCCAGTGGCCAGTGACACCGATGAAACCTCTTCTCCTTGAACTCCAACAATCTGTTGTCGTTGCTATGAAATCGATCCCCAACACTGCTTTTTTCATATTGTTCTTCATTTCAAGTGCTGCCACATCCATCTTACGTCGCAAAGTGGTCCTTGACATGAGAGAGGCGTTAGGCTGAAGTTCATGCAAGAAAGCTTGAAATGATGGCTGGTCCACCACACTAAAGGGTTGTAGACTCTGGGTCACAAAATTCAACACTGCATGATCAACATTCTTCTGTGTGACTAGCTTGGTTTCTCTCAACTTCAACTGTCTCCAGGTTGAAGGAGCCTCCTCACTCTCCATTTTTCTTTTCCTTGGTGCCGTTAGGGCAATATATCTCTGCATGTGGCTACCATGTTTTCTCTGCAAAAAGGAAACATTCAAAACAATAACTACATCTCGCGCACGCGCGAGAACTTAACTGAAGTAGTTGAAGGAGATCGCAATTCTCGCGCATGCGTCGTGGAAATCTCTTGAAGTCTCGTTTCAGGCCTACAAGGAAGAAAAGGAATAGTCGAATAAAGTTGTTATTTTTGTTTGTTTTTTCGCACAAAAAATTAATTCTCGTCGCTTGATAAACTTATAATTGAGCCACTGTTGTGACATGGAATATTTAAACATTTTCTTTAATGACTTTCTGGGCCGTCCAGTGTCATTGCCTTAGTCTATGTAGCAGTCATAAACCTCTCAGATTTAATCATAAATATCTTCATTTGTGTTCCGAAGAAGAACGAAGGCCTTACGGGGTTGGTACAGCATGGGGGTGAGTAATTAATGACTTAATTTTCATTTTTGGGTGAACTAACCCTTTAAAGTTTCTGAAATTAAGGCCATAAAACACATACTAAACATATGTTCAAAGTTAGAGTTGGAAACATCTTGAAATTGTATTTCAAAGTTAAGGATTCATTAGTTTGAATATACATTGGAACAAACACTATAATAACATCTTAGTTGATAATTCAATATACTTTATTTTTGACAAAACATCCCATACTATGTATTTAACATATAAACAGAAATAGGTTAACAAAAGCTCATTTGATGTGGCAGTAGTCTATATTACTGTAAGAACTTTATAATCTATCCAAAACTAGTCAACAAAATCTTGTCTAAACATTCATATTTCATCTGTAACATAATTTTTTATAATATATTAATATAGGGCATTTAAATGTTATATTGCAGTTTAATACGTTGCTTATACAAAGACATTTTATTTCAACATATGGTAGTCTATTTTTACTCATCTCAGCAATATAGTTTGGGAAAGCCAAGGCTTCTCTTCAGGAGGACTTAACTCCCACCGACTTCATTGCTCTGATATAATAGAAAAAGTGTAGTTCACCATGTTAGCAAAACACAGTCAGGAATTTCGGTGCCATCTCTTCAATTACATTCGTTCCATTAATTTATTTCATGACAATTTTACCCATCTTTGTGTTTTCCCTTCAGCTGCTTTGAAACAATCTGTATTGTATAAAGCGCTATATAAATAAAGTTGGCTTGACTTGACTTACTGTATTATAATCCCTGGATCTGCTTTGGAAACTAAATCTAAGACAATTTTCTTTGATATCTAGCTAAAGCAAAAGAGATTATGTTGAATTAACAGTGCAGTCATATTTACACCACAAGAGGGCAGTATACACCAAAATATTGCAGTCTTCTTAACTGCATGTTTACATACACAGACAGCTATTAAGTAGGCTAGACTCAGGTAAATGGACCAGAAGAGGTCAGAGTGTTAAATGTTCTTGACATTGTTAATAATTCTATACTTCAGTATAACTAAATACTTCAGTTTGCACCAGATTCAAAGAAATGCAATTTAACATTGTACACAGAGCTTATATGCCCCCAAATAAAAACATCTCCCCAGTGTCCTAAATGCCATAACAGTATCGGTCTTTGGGAATGCCCATTCACCTCAGATGTGTTTGTGAGAAGCTGTATATAAGTGGAAGGTTACAGCTGCACCACTTGTGTGTTAACTGTGCACATTACTCTCTTCATTTCTGGAGAATTCAGATGTTTTTAAAACTTTACTGATGTTGGGTTGGAAACTACTTATGATTAAATTGTGGGTAAATCGCTTAAAGTGTCTTGGCATTGATTACAAGTTTACAATGTATCCTCAAATGCTACTGTATTTTGATTATCACATGCTTGTACTCTCAATGCTGATTATTCTGAAAATGCAATACACATCATTATAATTATAAAAATAAATAAATAACCCCCTCTGAAATCAAAATCACTTGCTCTCCCCTCAAACACATATAAGTTTAGTACATACAAGTTTGTGTACAAACATTCGTGTTAACACAGAAGAAGACATTTGCAAAATGCATTTTTGGGATTTAAAAAATATTAAACATGACTTTCTGGGACAGCAACATGCCGTGAATTATTGGACGCAGAAAGCATTAAAGCAAAACAACTATAGAGACTTTAGAGGAATTTTTCCTCTTCAGCCTATGTCATGTTTTTAATTCTGCTCATTAGTGAATTGTAGTGTTTGGTGTAATAGAGCTGCTGTTCAGCTGTGAGCTGCTGGTTATCTGTCGGCTGCCGGGAGGCTTGAGATCCGCGTGTTTGGTGTGTTATCAGAGGCCCAGGGTCGTGTTCACCGGAGGGAGTGTGTGTGCTGGAGGGAGTGTGTGTGCTGCCGCAGGACACTTCGATAAGCTGCTCTGATAACTGACACAGTAAACACAATTAATGAGCCCCAGAGAGAAGCATTCAACTGTCTAACACTTGGTTTAAATTCACGAAATACATTTAAAAATGTAGTTTTTGAAATGTAAATAAGGTTGTGGACACTTTAATGATTTTAGATTTGCAAGTAAAAATATAAGTTTTGGGGGGTCACGTGGCCAGGACCTGGATGGCAGCTTAGCGGAGAGGCTCCGAGAAACCGTTCACAATTTAATATAAAAACCCCTTATAAATACGGTCAATATTCGAGCAAAGTATCTGCGTTGATATGTCAAAACCTCTAGCAACTAAACAGTGTGACATCTTTACTCGAGCACGCAAGGGCAGCGTTAAAACAACTTTGTTGAGTTCACCAGATGAAGTGGAAGCTAACCACATGGATAGCTTAGCTGAAGTTTTAAACGAACTGAAATCACTTCGAGCAGAGATCGGAACGAAGTTGGACAGCATAAATACCCGTTTGACTGATATGGCGAACTCAATGGCCGCGTTGGAAAGCAAAGTGTCAGATGTAAAACGAGATGTTTCTTCTAATGCAGCGCGTATTGAGGAGGCTGAAGGCCGCATACACGATGCAGAAAAGACACTTGAGAAAACAGAAGCCGCACTCGATTCAGCCATCAAACGAATCGTTTACCTCGAATCAAAGACTGATGACTTGGAGAACCGGGGCAGAAGGAAGAACCTATGGTCTATGGTATTCCAGAGGGCGCCGAGGGTCAGAAAACTCTACTCGAATTTATAAGCGAGAGGTTAACTGGCTGGGACCAGACAAATCATTCACCCTAGAGCGGGTTCATCGCACACTCGCATCTGGGAAGCCCAACCAAAACAGAGCAATACTCATCCGCTTCTTAAAGTTTCAGGAGAAAGAATTTGTCTACCGTGAATCAAGAGACATCATGCACGACGGGGTCAAGATATCCTTTGCACAGGATCTCTCAGCGGAGACGGTACGGATTCAACGGGGATTTAATCCAGTCACGAAATTGTTTGTTGATATCAATGCTTTCCGTGGATTTCAGCATAACCCTTGCAAGCTTTGAGTGCTACACAACGGCAAGATCCATCTCTTCTCCACGCTGCAAGAAGCTGAAAAGTTCTACAAAAGTATCCCACAGTCAACGTAGAATCTACACAGCTGGGTGATCTCTACGGTATTAAACCAACATGTAACCATGTTTAAGCAGCTGTGGATAACGGCGGACAATCGAGATGTACAGCATGAGTGAGTTTAAATAACTTGAAGTATGCTTCAGTTGGAGTGTGCGAAGTTTTAAGTATCCCTATTGTAATCATTTTCAGCGCGACGCGTCGGGTACAACTGTTTTAACTTTGTTCTATATAGTTCTTATGTTATGGATATTAGATAAAGAAGTATTGTTTTGAAATGGTCAAATTACATAGGCTATTCTTATAGTTAAAAGGGGGAGATTAATATACTAAATTGAATGTGCATGGTTGACAGGTACTGACTGTTTTGTTGGGATCTTGGGCTGAGCTACGCTGGCTAGTTGCTCCTCAAATATTGTGGATCAGCGTCCCTCAGATTCTCATTTAAGGGGAGGGGGGGTAGGCACTTCAGTTGGAAGTACCGGGGTTAAAATTCGAACAGTTCGATGTTCTGACTGTGGGTGTGTGCCTGTAGGGTGGGGGTGGGGGTTCGTGTACACTTGCATACCTTTTTTTTTTATGTTTTTTCCCTCTTCATTTATATTTCAAAATATGCTATGATAATCAATGGAGAAAACAAAACTAACAAACAATCTGGACATTAAAATTACAAGTTGGAATGTCCGTGGAATGAGAAAATTGACCAAACTGAGGCAAATATTCAATAGGGTAAAATATCTCAAATCTAAAATAGTCTTTCTACAAGAATCACACTTGGTTGCAACAGATATACACGACTTAAAAAAAAGATGGCCAGGCCAAGTGTTTCACGCAAATTTTAAAGGGTTAGTTCACCCAAAAATGAAAATTAAGTCAATAATTACTCACCCCCATGCTGTACCAACCCCCTAAGACCTTCGTTCGTCTTCGGAACACAAATGAAGATATTTATGATTAAATCTGAGAGGTTGATCACTCCTCCATAGGCTCCCTAAGGGAATGACACCGGACGGCCCAGAAAGTCATTAAAGAAAATGTTTAAATATTCCATGTCACAACAGTGGCTCAACTATAAGTTTATCAAGCGACGAGAATACTTTTTGTGCGAAAAAACAAACAAAAATAACGACTTTATTCGACTATTCCTTTTCTTCCTTGTAGGCCTGAAACGAGACTTCAAGAGATTTCCACGACGCGCACGTGCGAGAACTTAACTGAAGTAGTTGAAGGAGATCGCAATTCTCGCGCATGCGTCTTGGAAATCTCTTGAAGTCTCGTTTCAGGCCTACAAGGAAGAAAAGGAATAGTCGAATAAAGTCGTTATTTTTGTTTGTTTTTTCGCACAAAAAGTATTCTCGTCGCTTGATAAACTTATAGTTGAGCCACTGTTGTGACATGGAATATTTAAACATTTTCTTTAATGACTTTCTGGGCCGTCCGGTGTCATTCCCTTAGGGAGCCTATGGAGGAGTGATCAACCTCTCAGATTTAATCATAAATATCTTCATTTGTGTTCCGAAGACGAACGAAGGTCTTACGGGGTTGGTACAGCATGGGGGTGAGTAATTAATGACTTAATTTTCATTTTTGGGTGAACTAACCCTTTTGGGTGAACTAACCCTTTAATAGTCATGCAAGGGGTATAGTTATCCTCATTCATAGATCATTGCCATTTCAAGTTACAAAAACTATACAGGACCATTCAGGAAGATATACTATTGTTCAGGGGAATATTTTGACACAAAAGCTAAATCTAATTCATATTTACGGTCCAAATGATGACAGCCCATTATTTTTTGAGAAATTATTTTTAACTGTATCTGCTTTGGAGGGATTTAATATTATCGCCGGAGATTTTAACTGTACCCTCGACCCTGTTTTGGACAGATCCACTCAAATTGATACAACTCATATACAAACTAGAAAAACAATAATTGATTATATGAAGGATCTAAGATTAATCGAAGTTTGGAGAATGCTAAACACAAATAGAAGAGAATATTCCTGCTACTCAAGTTCTTATAAAACACACTCGCGCATAGATTATTTTATAATCTCAATGGAACTACTGTCTAATGTAAAAAAAAAAATGCTGGTATAATAGTATAGTAATTAGTGATCATGCTGAAGTATCTATGGAGATACATTTGAGTGGATATCAGCATTGTTCTAGATGGAGGTTGCAAACATATTTATTACAAGACGCAGCTTTTATTAAATTTGTGGAGAATTGTATTGATAAATATTTTGAACTAAATACGAATGAAACTACAGCAAGTATTAGATGGGAAGCATTTCAGGCTTACATAAGAGGAGAAATTATTAGTTATACAAGTGCTAAAGCCAAACGAAATAATCAGGAATTACAAAAACTAGAGGATCAAATTAAAAAAGTTGAAATTGAAATAAGTATTGATAATAATCCTGAAAAGTTACATAACCTGTCTGTCATGAGAGCTAACTATGATAAATTAACAACCGACAAAGTGGCTAAAAGCTTAATGTGGACTAGGCAAACATTCTATGATCAGGGAGAAAAAGCAGGTAAGCTATTGGCTTGGAGAATAAAGAAAATGCAATCTGAAAGAACAATTAACTCTATAAAGCTGAAATCTGGTAATTTAACTATGGACTCAATAGAGATAAATAATACTTTTAGAGACTTTTATCAGCAGTTATACAAATCAGAATATAAAGCAAATAATAAAACAGTTCAGAAATCGTTTCTTGATCAGCTGCAATTTGAGACTTTATCAGAAGATGAGAAAACAGCACTAGATAGTCCATTAACTATAGAAGATCTTAGTGCAGCTATAGGGGATATTAACAGTGGTAAAGCGCCAGGGCCAGATGGGATTCCAATAGAATTCTACAAAATATTTAAAAGGCATCTTATAAGACCCTTACTTGACATGTATGAGGAATCATTTACTACTGGAAGGCTCCCAGATTCATTAAGACTAGCTATAATAACTATAATATTAAAACCAAATAAACCCCCAACTGAATGCTCATCATACAGACCAATTAGTTTAATGGGATGTGATACAAAAATACTTTGTAAAGCACTTGCTTTACAAAGTAATATATATTTGGCTGTTATATACGGACCCAGCTGTTGAGATACTAACTAATAACACCATCTCAAGATCATTCAATCTACAGCGATCCACCCGTCAGGGGTGCCCTTTGTCCCTGTTGTTGTCCGTGTTGGCAATCGAACCCCTAGCTATGGCAGTGAGAGCACATATAGGAATATCAGGTATTAAAATTGGGGAGAAGGATCATCGTATCTCTTTATTTGCAGATGATATTATATTTTTTCTCACTAATGTGAAAAGTAGTATTTCCAATTTGACGAGATTAATCGAAAGCTTTGGAGATTTTTCTGGATATAAAATTAACAACTCTAAATTAGTATTATTATTTCTTAATAAGGAAGAAACGACATAGACCCATAATAAATACCCCCTTTATGACAACTACGAAAGGATTTAGGTGTTGAAATTACTCCCGACCTTAGTGAAATCCTCTCAATAAATTACGATCCCCTGGTGGAAAGAACCACAGAAGCATTGAAAAAAAGGTCAAATTTACCAATATCCATGATCGGACGAATTAACATAATTAAAATGTCTATTCTACCCAAATTCTTATACTTTTTTCAAACACTCCCATTGCCATTATCAAACATGTTTTATGATAAACTAAACAAACTAATTGCACAATTTATTTGGAATGATAGAAAAGCTAGACTTCGCCTTAAGCTATTACACCTGCCCTATGAAAGGGGAGGGCCTTCTCCAGCATTACAACAGTACAACAGTGCCTCCAGCTTGTGTAGACATTGAACAATAGTTCATCCCAGATATACCATTAAAAATGTATCTATAATCCTCAGATATTAAGTCATTGAAGAAGAAAACAAAAAACCCTTTCCTCAAAAACACTGTTTCAATCGGGCACGCTGCACATAAGCATATTGGTGATATGCCAAGATTATCCCAATTTACTCCTATTTGGGGTAATGAACAATTTAAACCAGGTAATAAAGATGGAGGATTTAAGTTCTGGAATATAAGAGGCATTCAGAAAATTATGGATCTATATGAAGATGGTGTTTTACTTTCATTTGATCAGCTGTGCCAGAAATATACAATCTCCAAAAAGCATTTAAGTATTTGCAGTTGAAAAGTTACATGTTATCAAAAGAAGAACAGATAATCTGTATGCAATCTTTATCAAAATTAGAAGAAATAACTCTTGGAAATTTAGAAGGCAAAGGTCACGTATCTGTGTACTATAATTTAATGGTCAAACACAGTACTGAATCAACATTGGACAAATTACATGCCTGGAAAATGGATATACAGGAAGATATAGATGAGGCAGACTGAAAATATGCATGTCTTAAAGCACAAACACAAACAATAAATACAAGGTTTAAATTACTGCCATATAAATGGTTAATGAGAACCTATATAACACCTGTCAAACTCCATCAAATGTCCGGTAATATTCCAGATGTGTGTTCTAAATGCTTGGATAATAAAGGGACACTATATCATTGCCTCTGGGAATGTCCAAAAATACAAAACCTCTGGAAGGAGGTTATAAAATGTATGTCAAACTAATTATAAGGTATAAATACACTAAGAAAGGTTCAAAACTTGTGTGTTTAATTGGTGAGTTTGGTTAATGAGTTTGGTAATTAATTAATTAAAAGTATATAAATAGGGAGCTGAACTCGTTTCCAAACTTAACCATGGCGTGTCCTTTCATAGATGAGGTGGATGAGGGAGCTATAGTCTTGCGGAGGGCATTTCAAAGAGAGAGAACTTTCAGAGACAGGTTAGACCCATTGGCTTTTAACCCTCTGAGGTCTAAGGATTTTTGGGGTCCTTGAGGTGTTCTGACATGCTCTGACATTTGTGCTTTTTTCAGTTATTTATAAACATGTTAATGGCAAAGGTGTAAATTCACTCAATAAAGCACAAACTGGACTACCGTAATTTCTCAGCAACAATTATGAAACATGTTTGTATTTTTGAGAGAATATTGCTTATGCATGGTTATTGAAATAACTAAAACTTAAAGTGTCTGAAATAAGGCCACAAAACACATACTAAATATGTGTCCACAAGACTTGTGACTAATCAGTGTTGTTGCCTAGAATTTTTGCTTCAAAATGATCTGAAAATCATCCTGCCTAATCATTTACACAAACACATACACTGATTTAAATTTTATTAGACACCTTTTGTTTGGAAAGGCAATATGCGTGGAGGCGTGTTCACACCTGAGAAGACAAAGGCCGGATAATGTGCCGCATAATGAGCTGCATATTAATTAGCCCTTTCACACAGGTGTGTCACAGGATCCCAAAGAATGCAAGGACAAAAGAAATTATCTATATAGCCTATACATATTTTACAATTAGAAATTGTAACCAATTACAAATAGGTTACAATTACAACAACAATTACAATTTTAACAATATTTCAAGTGTATTTCTTTGTAAAAACTATACATTTTATCATACGTATTAAAAAAGGTAAGGATTCATTAGTTTGAATATTGGAACAAACACTATAATAACATCTTAGTTGATAATTCAATATACCTACTTTATTTTTGACAAAACATCATACTATAGTATATTTAACTATGAGCAGAAATTGGTGAACAAAAGCGTACCTATTTAATGTGACAGTAGTCTTTTTTTACAGTCAAAACTTTATAAGCTATCCAAAACTAATCACAAAATCGTGTCTAAACATTCATATTTAGTCTGTAATATATTGTGTATGATATATTAGTATATACATGTGAATTTGCAGCTTGTTGCTTATACAGCCATTTTATTTCAACATATTTCAGTCTATTTTTACTCATACAAACTATATTGCTATAGCCTACTAAGATGTGTTTATGTAAACATAACGTTTACTAATGTAGGTGCGAGAGTGAATGAACAAGGCACAGACACGCGCTGTATAACTGTAAACAAAGCGCGCGCGCCTTTGCCGTTCACTCATCATTTAGCCTACACACATACACGCAATTCATATTTAAACAGTCTTTTTGCGGTTTACAGTCCGACACTTCAATATCACGATTAGAACAAAGCACTAGAATAAATGACTTACTACATCAGCTGGATCCGTTGCTCCTCGAAATGAAACTACCAGCACTTCTGGTACATTTTCCAGGGTTAGATATTCCTCACAGTGAAAGGATACGCTGTGTACACAGCTGTACAAGATAGCCTACTTACTAAACACGATGTGTTTTATAATCCAGCTGGTGGGCGTTGGCATGTTTGAACGGCTTGTCTAAAATCATTTGCGTTTGAATAGCGCGCGCTCTCCGTGGGCGTGACACATTAACGCGTAATTAGGTATAATGAGCTGGAAAGAAAAATACTGACATCTCTCTCTTTTCATACAGATTACATAAACTAAGAATATTAGTTTTTTTATATAAATTAACTCATTTAAAAGAAGAGAGTTCAAGCTTCATTATGGAAAAACACTCGTGCCTGTATGACAAGTATTCGCGGAATTAAAAATAATCTTAGGACGCGTTTCAGAATGGACTTCACTGACAGAGAGAAGGCAGAACGCGCATCATGTTTGTTTTTCTTTATTTGGCGAAAAGCACAACACTTTGTTTTTATTGTGAGTATCCACAAAAAAAATAGACACTTATCAGGATCTAATGATGTACAACACTTAATATGTAAGATCAAAATCAACAGAGTATTTTGAGTTTCTTTTGCACTGATAAGAAAAAAGCGAGACTATCGCGCCGGCGCGATAGCCGACCTCAGAGGGTTAATGACAGCTACCTGTATGAGCGATATAGGTTCTCAAGAGATGGGATTGCATATATTTGTAGATTACTAAGCCCACACATTGCAAATAATACACGCCGCAACAGAGCGCTCACAGTCCCACAGACGGTGTGCATTGCACTTCGCTTTTTTGCCAGTGAAAATTTTTTTTACACAGTTGGAGATGCAGAGAATATCAGCAAAGCATCAGTTTGCCGCTCTGTACGAACCGTGTACCTTTCTTTAAAGTCCCTGTAAAGTCAAAATTAAGTATGTGTTCTGAGTTTGTCACACCACAGAAAAATGTGTTATTAGCCATCCAGCCAAATTTGAATGATAAAAAAGCCGGCAAGTACATAAAATAAGCTATCAAAATCTTGAAAATATGAGCATTATTCTCTGCTCTCAAACGCTGGGGGCGTGTCCGCTGGCTGCGCTGAAACCACGCCCACTAGCAGGAAAGCTGTCGACGGCGATATTAGGTGATACTGCTTTCGGGACGGGAGGATGAACTCTGGCGGGGGATAGTCGTTTCGGCCCCGTTCACCAGTAACAGCAGATTATCAGTGAATCCCAGTTGTCTCTGAGGAAAGTTTATAAAACGATCCTGTGTAAAATGATCACTATAGAGGCGGGTGTTGGCGGTGATCCTCAGCTCTTCATCAAGGTTGGCTCTACACAAAATTAATCCACCTCTTCTTGATGTGATCGTTTTTAGGAAATTTAAATAAAGACACCGATCTGTTTTGTACATGATCGCATCCAGGTTGTAGCCAATGCATTTCCGTGTTGAAGGCATAGCTAGCTAGCACACAGTAGGCTGTAGTAACTAATAGTACTGACAGTAACTCGCGTTTGAGCGGCGAATGCGAATGGGGTCGGGAGAGATCAGCCTCAGTGGCCTCGGTGTGTCATCAAGTAGGGGTGTGTCCGCGAGCTCATGGGCTCCAGTGCGTCATCGAGCCCTGTTTTAGCCCCGCCCAAAAAATCCGTAAAATAGCAATGGTGAAAAACTGTTTAACGGTCTAACTCCGCATTTCAGTACTTCACAGTTCACAGTCTTCGTAATATGTTTTAGCAATACATTTGTAACATTTATAATGTGTTTAGAACTTTTTTGTAGAATTGCCTTTACAGGGACTTTAAAAAGACTACTCAATGTGTTCATCACATTCCCTGGCCACAAAGCTATTCGTACCATTAAACATGCCTTTTATGGAATAGCTGGTAAGTTCAAATAACTATAAAACATGGAAATATTTCTTGACTTGATTTTACATGGGACATATTTAAAACAAACAAATAATTTTCCGAAGTTTCCCAAATGTTATCGGTGCATTGGACTGCACTGCACCAATGTGCGTATTAAGTGTCCGTCTGGTCCACATGAAGCGGACTTTTTGAATAGGAAATCAGTACACAGCATCAATGTACAGGTACGGTCCCACTGAGATGATATTGAAGGCTATGCTTTAGCACTGAGTGTTCTGTACTAAGCTGGGCACCAGTGTTTAGTTCATTGCAATGTAGTGACCTACAGGTTTAATTAATTTTAGATGATTAGTGATGCAGATTGCATCATCACAAATGTAGAGGCCAAATGGCCAGGCTCTGTACATGACTCCAGAATCTTTAGAGCCTCATCTCTCTACCAGCAACTAGCAAGAGGTATGCTAGTAATCACTTAAAGTCCCTGTAAAGGCAATTCTAAAAAAAAATTCTAAACACATCATAAATGTTAGAAATGTATTGCTAAAACATATTACAAAGACTGTGAACTGTGAAGTACTGAATTGTGGAGTTAGACCGTTTTTCACCATTGCTATTTTCCGGATTTTTTGGGCGGCGCCAAAACGGGGCTTGATGACGCACTGGAGCCCCTGAGCTCCTGGACACGCCCCTACTTGATGACGCAGTGGAGCCCCTGAGCTTGTGGACACGCCCCTACTTGATGACGCACTGGAGCCCCTGAGCTCGTGGACACGCCCCTACTTGATGACGCACTGGAGCCCCTGAGCTCCTGGACACGCCCCTACTTGATGACGCACTTAGGCCACTGAGGCTGGCCCCTTCCCTAACAATAGAGCACATTCACATCAGTTTGCCGCTCAATCGCGAGTTACTGTCTGTACTATTAGTTACTACAGCCTACAGTTTGCTAGCTAGCTATGCCTAGCTAGGACACGCCCCTACTTGATGACGTACTGGAGCCCCTGAGCTCCTGAACACGCCCCTACTTGATGACGCACTTAGGCCACTGAGGCTGGCCCATTCCCTAACAATAGAGCACATTCACATCAGTTTGCCGCTCAATCGCGAGTTACTGTCTGTACTATTAGTTACTACAGCCTACAGTTTGCTAGCTAGCTATGCCTTCGACACGGAAATGCGTAGGCTACTACCTGGATGCGATCATGTACAAAACATATCGGTGTCTTTATTTAAATTTCCTAAAAACGATCACATCAAGAAGAGGTGGATTAATTTTGTGAAGAGCCCACCTTGATGGAGAGCTGAGGATCACCACCAACACCCGCCTCTGTAGTGATCATTTTACACGGGTAGTTTTATAAACTTTCGTCGGAGACAACTGGGATTCACTAATAATCCGCTGTTACTGGTGAATGGGCCGAACCGACTATCTCCCACCTCGGCCTTCATCTCCCCGTCCCGAAAGCAGTATCAGCTAATATCACTGTCGGCAGCTTTCCCGCGAGTGGGCGTGGTTTCAGCGCAGCCAGCGGACACGCCCCCAGGGTTTGAGAGCAGAGAATAATGCTCATTTTTTCAAGATTTTGATAGCTTATTTTATGTACTTGCCGGCTTTTTTTATCATTCAAATTTGGCTGGGTGGCTAATAACACATTTTTCTGTGGTGTGATAAACTCAGAACACATATTTAATTTTGACTTTACAGGGACTTTAAATCGCAAAAAGTCTTAAAAAAAAAGAAGAAGAAAAAAAACTACATTATATATTTATATATATATTCATTCTGTCTATGCAGGATAATTCTCAGGAGTTTTTGCTGGGAGACAAGGGATACCCATGCCTGCCTTACCTCTTGACTCCCTATCAGGAGCCCCAGACAGAGGCACAGCACCGCTACAACATTGCCCATGCACACACAACAGGTCGTATAGAGATGGCATTTGGGCTCATAAAGTCAAGGTTTCAGTGCCTGAAGCACCGCAGAGTGACTCCACCTAGGGCATGTGACATTGTAGTTGCTTGTTTAGTGCTCCATAACATTGCTTGTCTGAGGAGAGAGAGGCAACCAAGGATTGTTGAAGAGGAAGACTGGTGCAATGAAGCAGTATTAGAAGAAAACGAAACAGGCAGACTTATACGAGACACATATGCAAATAATTATTTTGCTTAATATGGTCTAAACCATGTGTACCCTTTAAAATTTTCCACTGGCCCCTCAACTTTCTCCTTAGTTGAACAAACACACAGAAGTCAAAGTATTTAATGCAATTTGTCTTTATTCAGAGTGAATCTGCCTGTTAGTTGTGAAAAAACACAAATAAATGTTGTGGAAAGTGATCAAAAAGGTAATGTTTGTTTTTTTTCTTTTCCTTTTTAAAAATGGTAGTTCTACTTGCATTTTTCTGTAGCTGTTGAATTTCCAGCTCCAACTTCCTCATCTTCAGTTTTTTATACTGGATGTCGATATCAATCGCTAACCATTTGTTTAAGGAGGATTTGTTTATACACTCCTTTTATGTTTTCTGGATTCTGTATAGCAACATAGATTTAAGTTATTTCATTGAATACTCTTGTCACATTGTTTTCATTTCTTAATACTCACTTTGTCACATGTGGTCCCAGACTGAAAGGGCTCTAGAACAGTGTCAGCACCCTGAAAACACATTATGATCATTTTATCACACAAGTACAATTTTTAATATTCAATACAGTATAGCATGGAACCTGTGAGTACCTCAGGCAGGGTCGGCCCGTGGCATAGGCGGCATTGGCATCCGGCGCATCAATCTTCCCCCGCCCAGGGAGTGCTTGAAGTTCGTCAGAAACAGAGCGCGCGATCAGTTTACTGTTGGTCGTGGTTGTGTAGTAGCGTCGCCCCTCGCCGCATCCAATGTAGACAGCAGGGTGAACAGGGTGATTGTATAATTTTCGTTTGAGGGCGCTTAACCCTCTGGGGTCTGAGGTGTTTTGGGGCCATTGGGATGTTCTGATATGCCCTTACATTTGTGCTTTTTTCAGTTATTTATAAACATGTTAATGGCAAAGGTGTAAATTCACTCTATATAGCACAAACTGGGCTACCATAATTTATAAGCAACATGTATGTACATGTTTGTATTTTTAAGAGAATAATGTTTATGCGTGGTTATTGAAAAACATTAAAATGAAAGTTGTTGAAATAAGGCCACAAAACACATATTGATTATTTCTTCACAAGACTTTTGAAAATTGTATCACATAGCCTAGAATATTTGCTCCAAAACTATGTGAGAATCATCCTGACTTCTCATTCAGATAAGACAATAAAGTATTTTTACATTTTTAATGACGTGTTTTGTGTCAGAAAGCTTTATGCGAGGAGGCGTGATCTCTCATTAGTATGTATGCATTTCACACCTGAGAAAGACAAAGACCCTCCCATAATGGCCCTATTAGGTGCTATCAGGCCATATCATTATAAGGAGCCTTGCACAAAGAATGAGGAGATTTAAAAAAGAATGGCTTTTAGATTGTTTGGATTTATTTACAACACAACATAATCCAAAGATACACACATACCTGTCAACATAGTACATAGTACATAGAAACATAGTACATACCTGTCATTTCCAAGGTGTTTGATTTTTCATTTTACCATGTTCATGTACAGAGACTGTTGAATGTTGAAGTCAGCAGGACTCAGTGGCATCTCTCCCTGTAAAAATGAAATAAAAAAATAAACACCTTTGAACATGCTGATATCAAGAGAAACTATATGGCTGCACGACTTTGGGCATGCATTGTAGAAAAAATTGCGATTTAATATATATATATATATATATATATCGTCTCGGTTACGTATGTAACCCTAGTTCCCTGATAGGGAACGAGACGCTGCGTCGAACGCTGCGGGAACGCCTCTGCGTTGTGCGTCATGAAGCACGTATGGAATCAGCCCAATGGAGAGATGAAACGTCATAGGCGGGTGACGTCATCGACCAGGAAACTATAAAGCACCCCAAAAACATAAGCGCAGTAGCTTCTGATAGGCCTGAAGGAAGCGCTAACGGGAGTGCCGGGAGTATGGCGGAACGACGCAGCGTCTCGTTCCCTATCAGGGAACTAGGGTTACATACGTAACCGAGACGTTCCCTTTCAAGGGAACTCGAGCTGCGTCGAACGCTGCGGGAACGCGAATACCCACGTCGCCATAGGACCAAATGACCGCCATGTGAGAACTAGCGCACAGAGGACGAGAGCACTTGTGCCCCAGGGGTAGAACTTAAGTCTAGGTCATAGAACTTAATAAAAGTATGCGGTGAAGACCATCCAGCCGTATCACAAACGTCACTCAGGGAAACCCCCGACAATAGAGCTTTGGAAGCAGCCATACTCCTAGTAGAGTGGGCTCGAACAGCCAAAGGTGAAGGCTGACCAGCCGACTCATAAGCAAGTGAGATAGCCTCGACCACCCACTTGCTCATTCTCTGTTTAGATGCAGGGCATCCTTTCCTGGATGGCCCGAAACATACAAATAGTTGTTCTGATTTCCTCCACAGGGCAGCTCTGTGGACATAAGCGTCTAACGCCCTAACAGGGCAGAGTAAATTCAGTTTCTCCTGGTCCGATGACATAAATGGAGGAGGACAGAAAGCCTGCAGAACCGTAGGTCTAACAACATTAGTAGGGACCTTGGGAACGTAACCTGGTCTAGGATGCAGAAAAGCCTTAACCATGCCAGGCGAAAATTCCAGGCACGAGGGTGACACCGACAGAGCCTGCAAATCTCCGATTCTTTTTAATGAGGAGATAGCAAGTAAAAAGATAGTTTTAAAAGTGAGAAACTTCTCAGGAACTTCTTCGATAGGTTCAAAAGGAGCTAGGGAAAGACCTTCCAATACAATGGCCAGATCCCAGGTCGGCACCCTCGTACGAACTGCTGGCCTCAGCCTCAAAGTGCCACGGAGGAAACGAGATACAAGCGGGTGTCTCCCAAGAGAAACTCCACTGAAAGGGACGTGGTAAGCAGCTAGTGCCGCCACATACACCTTTAGTGTGGAGGGGGATAACCCTGTGGAGAAGCGCTCCTGCAGGAACTCCAGCACTGCACCCACTGGGCAGTTAACTGGGTCCTGCAGGTGTTCTCCACACCAAGAAGTGAAAAGTTTCCACTTCAAGGCATAAAGCTTCCTCGTGGATGGAGCTCTGGAGTGAAGAATGGTCTCAACAACCTCGGTTGAGAGACCAGACTCTATGAGCTGGGCCCCCTCAGAGGCCAAGCCCACAGTTTCCACAATTCTGGGCGGGGGTGACATATCGTGCCGCCCGCCTGAGAGAGTAGATCCCTCCTGACCGGGAGCTCCAAGGGAGAGCCGTCCAGGAGAGAAATCAGGTCCGCAAACCATACTCGGGCCGGCCAAAACGGGGCTACTAATAGTAGGCTGACCCCGTCCCGGCGAACCCTCTCCAGAACTCCTGGTAGCAGAGCAATCGGGGGAAAGGCGTACAGGCGTGACCTCGGCCACGGCTGCACCATAGCATCCAACCCCAGGGGGGCTGGATGACTGATGGAGAACCACAGATGACAATGCGTGGTCTCCCTGGAAGCGAATAGGTCCACCTCGGCGCGACCGAAACTCAACCAAAGGAGCTCCACCACCTCGGGGTGGAGTCTCCATTCCCCTGGCCTCGGCCCCTGCCTCGACAGGGAGTCCGCTACCACATTTAAATACCCGGGAAGATACATTGCTCTCAGTGATAGTAGCTTCCCCTGGGACCACAGGAGGATCTGACGGGCCAACTTGTAAAGCCGGCGAGACCGCAGGCCCCCCTGATGATTTATATAAGAGACCACCGACGTGTTGTCTGATTGAACTAACACATGATGGCCCCTCAGGTCTGTTAAGAAGTGTTTCAGAGCCTGAAACACAGCCAACATCTCTAGACAATTTATATGCCACGATAGATGATGGTCCTGCCACAGACCTTGGGCTGGGCGGCCACTCATGACCGCCCCCCACCCTGTGAGGGAAGCATCCGTCGTTAGCGTTATGCGACGACAAAGAGCCCCCAGCACAGGACCTTTGGATAGGAACCAAGTTTCTCTCCACATGACCAGAGCACGAAGGCAGCGCCGCGTGACTTTGAACGTGCGGAGCGGATTTCCCCTCGGGGAGAATCCCTTGGTCCTGAGCCACCACTGTAACGGTCTCATGTACAACAGGCCGCAAGGTATAACGTTGGACGCTGCTGCCATCAGACCCAACAGTCTCTGAAACTGCTTCACAGTGAGTAGCTGGCCTAGCTTTACTTGTTTCACAGCTGAGAGAATCGAAGCGATGCGGGTCGGAGAGAGCCGCGCCCGCATCGAGACCGAATCCCAAACGACACCCAGAAAAGTGGTCTTCTGAGAAGGAGATTTTCTTTGCGTTCAGCCTCAACCCCAACTTTCTGATATGAGCGAGGACGACATCTCGATGCCGAACCGCCATCTGCTCCGTCTGAGCCAAAATCAACCAATCGTCGATGTAATTGAGAATACGAATGCCCTGAAGCCTCAGAGGCACTAGTGCTGCATCCATGCATTTCGTGAAAGTGCGGGGTGATAAAGCTAGGCCAAACGGAAGAACCCTGTACTGGTACGCCTCGCCCCCGAAGGCGAACCTCAGGAACTTCCTGTGTTGTGGAAGGATGGAAATGTGGAAGTATGCGTCCTTTAGATCTATCGTGACAAACCAGTCCTCGGATCTGATTTGAGACACGATCTGCTTGATAGTGAGCATCTTGAATTTTAGCTTCCCTACCGAGCGATTCAATAGGCGCAGGTCTAAAATTGGACGCAACCCCCCATCCTTCTTTGGAACGATGAAATATCGGCTGTAATAACCTGACTCCAAACTGGGAGGAGGAACCCGTTCTATAGCCTCCTTTTGGAGGAGCGTTTTCACCTCTTGTTCCATTACCAGAGCCTGCTCGGGGCCCACCACTGTGTGCAGAACCCCTCTGAATTTTGGTGGACGACACCTGAACTGGATAGCATATCCTTTTTCTACTGTCTGCAGGACCCAATGAGATATTCTTGGAAGGCTTTTCCACTCTGCCAGAAAATCTACTAAGGGTAACAGTCTCTCGAGACTGGCCTCTGGTGTAACTTGAGCAGCAAACACAGCGCCCTGTAACGGCGCACCGGCAGGGAACGACTGGTTTGACTGCTGTGAGACCCTCCTCAGAGGGAGCGAGCGTCCCTCGGGAAAACGCTCGCTGGGACCGCCTACACCCCGGCATGAAGGCGGGGTTGGCAGAACGGCCCCCTGAGGGCACCGAGGAAGAATGGGCACCGTAAAGAGAGGTGAACTCCTTTCCGCCTCGGTGGGGACCACCCTCAGCATCCTGAACGCCTCGGCGTCAGGACCTCTTCTTAGCTGAAGCCTTCTTAGACAATATCACTGTCCTCAGATCAGGTCTATTGCTAGAAGACTTCGGCTGAGAGTGCCGCGCCTGAGCCCACTGTCCAGCAGGGGGAGCACGAGACGCGACACTCTGCTTCTGCTGCGCCCTATGGGATGAGCTTGTAGACGGCCGGGGCTGCTCCCGCCCAGCAGCCCCAGGGACGTGAATTTTTAACGGGAGAAATTTTTTGAAAGCTGCAGCTTGTTTTTTTCTCTTCCTGGAATTTGTCTATAACAGAATTAACAGCTTCGCCAAATAACCCCGATGGAGAGAGAGGAGCATCTAAAAGAAAAGCTTTTTCTTTCTCTTTCATATTTGTCTGATTTAACCAGAGATGTCTTTCTGCGGCCACCAGAGCTGCCATAGATCGACCCGCTAGCTTGGCCGATTCTCTGGTGGCGCGCAGGGATAAATCAGCAGCCTGACGCAGTTCTCGAACTACGTCAGTACTGACTGCCTCACTCTCACTCACGTCCCTCAGCAGGTCAGCCTGGTATGCCTGCAAGATTGACATTGTATGCAGACATGACGCAGCCTGACCTGCAGCCGAATACGCTTTACCCACCAAAGCAGATGTATTTCTGAGGGGCTTGGTGGGTAATACCGGTGTTTTAAAAGATGACGCCGCCTCGGGGGAGAGATAGCTCGCGAGCGTCTCTTCCACGCGAGGCAAAGCGCCATAACCATATGATCTAGCCCCCATTATATTTGAATATGTTGATGTCTGGGGACTAAATATTCTATATGAAACCGGTTTCTTCCACGATCTCGACACCTCAGTGTGGAGATCGTGAAAGAACGGCAGACACCGGCGTGGAGGCTGAACACGTGAGGGCAAAAATCTTTCATCCAGTTTCGATTTTGACACAGACTCCTGTCTAATCACTGGCCATTCAATACTGAGTTTTTCAACAGCTCGTGTTAAAACCTCCATAAGCTCATCACTTTCGGGAGAGTGAGGTGGCGAATCCTCAGTCTCTCCCTCCACACTAACAACATCCAGCTCCTCAGAACTGGATAGCTGTAGTACGGGTGGCTCATCCTGAGCGGAAGAAACCGCAGCGTGTGCTTCCGAACCCAGGAATGAGGCACTGGATCTCACAGGTGAAGGGAGAGATAAGGCAGCGCCCGTCTCAACCCCCGCTGAGAGATCCATCTGCGATCCCCACGATAAGCGCCGCCGCTCTGCCTCGGCAGAAGCGGGACCCAAACCGCGGGGAGCGCGCACCGAACCGCTCTCCTCAAAGAGCGATCGGCGGGAGCGGAGCGTCCTTAACGGCAAACGCTCGCAATGCTCACAGTCTGCTCCCTCGAGAGCAAACTGGGCATGCTGAACTCCCAAACAAACAACACAAAGATCATGTGTATCCCCGCTCGTTAAATAACGCGAGCAGGGAGGAACACACTTTCTAAACTGCTGTTCGTCCGCCATAATCTCTCAATATATATATATATATATAGGATAAATTGTTTGTGTGGTGCAGGGTATGTAAGACAAACAATATCAGACAGGGACAGATTCACATGTAGCGCGACTGAAGGCACAGAAGCTACTGCGCTTATGTTTTTGGGGTGCTTTATAGTTTCCTGGTCGATGACGTCACCCGCCTATGACGTTTCATCTCTCCATTGGGCTGATTCCATACGTGCTTCATGACGCACAACGCAGAGGCGTTCCCGCAGCGTTCGACGCAGCTCGAGTTCCCTTGAAAGGGAAATATATATATATATATATATATACATACATATACACACACACACACAGTGCTTAGAATAAGTGAACACACCCATGCCAAAGTTGACTACCCTTCACAATATAGACATGGTTTTATTTCAGTTAGCCTAACTGAACATTTATACATAAATAATATATTGTATTTAGACAGTATCACATATTTTACCGGAGGCTGAAATGTATTTCACTAAATCATTATAACCTAAGCAGTTATTCGCAAACAAAATAAATTACGCATAAGGCAGTATTTTAGCATGATAATCAGTGTCATAAACTAATCTCAAAACTGAGTGAAATATATGTAGTAGGCTAATATCACATTTAAAAAGTTTACACGAGCGTATAGGGATATTGTGACTGTGAGGTAATCTTTCCTATGTCAAAAGCTAGCCAAAACTAGGCAAAAATATAGTCTGAAAATTCATTTGAGCTCTATAATCAGAAAAGGAATTATATAACACTAAACAACTTACTCCGAACTTGTATCCTCGGCGGGGTCAATTCGTTCTTCAAAATGCTGCCGTTGGTCGTCAGAGTTTCAAATTCCTCTGAGGAAAAGGTGAATCCTCGCTGTCCAGAATCATCTGAAGGGCTTCTTCACCAGAGTAGCGTGCCATCCTCAAAACGCGATGAACTATCAGTGAAACTCATGAAGAATCTTTGTGTTTTTATGGCATTGATCGGGGGCGTGTGCGATCACCTGAACTATTTACATGTGAATAGTGCCGGGGGCGTGGCGGCCTCAACTCATTAAAAATAATGAGGGGAGAAAGAAAAAATGGACCTCTCCTTGGTTTCAAACGGATTGCATAAACTGAGAATATTTTTTTTATATAATTTAAAAGAAGAGAATTCAAGCTTCATAAAGAAAAATCTCTCGTGCCTGTGTGACAAGTAATCGCGGAGTTACAGTTAATCTTAGGACGCGTTTCAGAATGGACTTCACTGACAGAGAGAACGCAGAACTCGCATCATGTTTGTTTTTCTTTATTTGGTGAAAAGTTTGACAACACTTTGTTTTTATTGTGAGTATCCACAAAAAAAAGAAACTTAACAGGATCTAATGATGTATAACACTTATATGTAAGATCAAAATCAACCGAGTATTTTGAGTCTCTTTTGCACTGATAAGAAAAAAACCGAGCAGATCACGCCGGCGTGATTGCCGACCCCAGAGGGTTAACACACTCAAGCACTCCCGTAGAAACGGGCCTGGCAGCTCGCGCCAGGTCTAGACACGGTGAAAGTTTCCTCATTGTGACGGATGGCCGAATTTTGGCCGCAGCATTATAGTCAGCATTATAGTCTGCGATAGATACAGTGCCAAGAGAAGAGGATACAAGGGGATAAAGACAGAGGTAAAGTGATGTAATGAATGAACAGTTTATCTAATTGCAAAATAGTAAGATACTATAATTTAATGGCAGTTATTTTTACCTTATAACTTTATGTAGTGGTTCTGAGTTCTTCAGAGCCCCCAGACAATGCGATTTGTAACAATCATGCCAGTTTTTTTAGACGCATTAACTATCACTTTTATTATTTAATGTTTTACTATACAGTTGTGCAGTTTTGAGGGGGATACTATGGCATTTTTTTTTTTATTTGCCAAAATTATTAACGATATTTATAGCCTACAGGTTTATTAAAAGTAGCAATGTTTTATGTAAAATTCACATTAAAGAAGACATTTCGCAGTTTCATTCATTTTGAAAACATGAAACGTGCCATCATTTAGTGGAAGGTTACTGCCATCAACTCCCAAACAAACACAAAAAAAAATAAACCATCACTGAACATACTTAAGCTGGATTATGACACTATTTTCTTCTAGATCTGCTGTACAGGAGAAGCAAACTTTGTTCCATTATTTTCCTGTTATCACTGTAAAGCTGCCTTGAAATAATCTGTATTGTAGGCTAAAAAGCGCTATATAAAAATAAAGCGGACTTAACTTGAATGCTAGATGTAATGCTCTTGCTATATATATATATACACTCACCTAAAGGATTATTAGGAACACCATACTAATCCTGTGTTTGACCCCCTTTCACCTTCAGAACTGCCTTAATTCTACGTGGCATTGATTCAACAAGGTGCTGAAAGCATTCTTTAGAAATGTTGGCCCATATTGAATGGATAGCATCTTGCAGTTGATGGAGATTTGTGGGATGCACATCCAGGGCACAAAGCTCCCGTTCCACCACATCCCAAAGATGCTCTATTGGGTTGAGATCTGGTGACTGTGGGGGCCATTTTAGTACAGGGAACTCATTGTCATGTTCAAGAAACCAATTTGAAATGATTCGAGCTTTGTGACATGGTGCATTATCCTGCTGGAAGTAGTCATTAGAGGAGGGTACATGGTGGCCATAAAGGGATGGACATGGTCAGAAACAATGCCCAGGTAGGCCGTGGCATTTAAACGATGCCCAATTGGCACTAAGGGGCCTAAAGTGTGCCAAGAAAACATCCCCCACACCATTACACCACCACCACCAGCCTGCACAGTGGTAACAAGGCATGATGGATCTATGTTCTCATTCTGTTTACGCCAAATTCTGACTCTACCATCTGAATGTCTCAACAGAAATCGAGACTCATCAGACCAGGCGACATTTTTCCAGTCTTCAACTGTCCAATTTTGGTGAGCTCTTGCAAATTGTAACCTCTTTTTCCTATTTGTAGTGAAGATGAGTGGTACCCGGTGGGGTTTTCTGCTGTTGTAGCCCATCCGCCTCAAGGTTGTGCGTGTTGTGGCTTCACAAATGCTTTGCTGCCTACCTCGGTTGTAACAATTGGTTATTTCAGTCAAAGTTGCTCTTCTATCAGCTTGAATCAGTCGGCCCATTCTCCTCTGACCTCTAGCATCAACAAGGCATTTTTGCCCACAGGACTGCCGCATACTGGATGTGTTTCCCTTTTCACACCATTCTTTGTAAACCCTAGAAATGGTTGTGCGTGAAAATCCCAGTAACTGAGTAGATTGTGAAATACTGAGACCAGCCCGTCTGGAACCAACAACCATGCCACGCTCAAAATTGCTTAAATCACCTTTCTTTCCCATTCTGACATTCAGTTTGGAGTTCAGGAGATTGGATTGACCAGGACCACACCCCTAAATGCATTGAAGCAACTGCCTTGTGTTTGGATGATTAGATAATTGCATTAATTAATTAGTTCCTAATAATCCTTATATATAGGCTATATGACTAAATAATCACCAACACAATGATGGGGTGAAATGGGCTGTAATGCATGGGGCACCAGGTAAAATCTTGCCTAGGGCAGCAAATTGGTCAGGGCCGGCCCTGACCTCAGGCCTCCTTGAACATACAGACACAGTCTCCTCATCCTCCTCAACTGATGGGCCTTTTCCCTGTGACCACTGATTAAACTCAGTTAAACTCATTAGCTTATATGACTGATTTAAAAGGTCTCATACTCACAGGGAACATGATGTCTGGTGGATCCATAAAGCATACAGAATCTTGATAGAATTTTTTTAATTTTTTTTACCAAAATGCACCATTACAGTAGCACAAGTACCTCTACGTGACATTACTGCTATGATGTACTTAGGCTTACAATGCCTAAGGAAGGAGGAAATCAGTTAGTCAGGAAGGAATAATGATAATAAAACACACACACACCCCTTTTATATACTCACTCCTTATACTACGTGATATCATTTTAGATGATGTCCCCCCCTCTATTCCCTCAAGGACGGGCCTCCCTTTATTAATTTCCAAAGCCAGCTCCTCTGCAGGAGTGAAGCTGGCTGGTGGTTGCCCTCCCCCAGTGCCAGCAACCTCAGTCTTCTTTTTGGTCGCTACAAAAAAAAAAAAAAAAAACCTGAATAGTTGTAACTTCAAGCTGGCATTGATTACATATCTACATACCATTAGATTTACTTACCATTCTGAACTATATTTTTATATTTTATTTTCACCTGCTGCCAGTTTCTTTTTCCTTCACTTAAGTTTCTGCTGCGAGAAAGCAATTAACGTTACTGTTATTCACACACAAACTTTGCAATGTATTGTGACACACATTCAATGTTGATAAAGTATTTTAAATAGTTTACACCGCTACTTACGCATTGAGACCATCAGCAATTTCCTGCCAACTTTTCTCTCTTGCTTTATTTATTGCCGCTGTATTGCCTTTTTTGGTGATGACATCTTTAAATTCTTCATATGTTTCCAATAGCAAACGCTGTTCCGTTGCCGTGAACATCGCTGCTCTATCTTTTCCTTTTGTTGCCATGGTAGCCCACAGTAAATCGATTGACCCATGCTCGACTTTTCAGGACTTTTAAACAATGGCGTGCACGCGCAATTATCTAGACTATTTAAACCTGACTCAAATTAGTAAGATCACATGATCCTCAACTTACTGTTATGGAACCAATTTAAGCGCGGATGTTTAGCTTGGCTCATTCAAGTCAAGTTTTGGACTTTAATCCCCGCTTTTCTAAGCGGCTTTTATGGAACAGCCCCCTTGTCTCATAGGAAATACGTACCTCTGCACACTTTTTTTCAGCGCCACAAAAATGTACCACCCGGTACGTATTTCTACAGTTTTGAATCACAAACGTCCACTGGGGGCGCTAAAGAGTGACATTCTTTATTCTCACGGCAGTTCGTGAGATAGTCACGAAATATAATCTATTGTGTTCGTGAATTTCCCCTTTTTTTCGTGTTAAAGGAGCTGTATGTAAGAAATGTATTTAAATTAATCATAAAATGGCATTGATATGTCACTAGACATTAAGAAATCATGTTCATTTCAAATACTTATATCACTAACAACAGTAGTCCGGCCAGGATATTGTCATTTAAAAAGTGAAGTTGCAGTCCTCAACTGATGTTGATGTTGTCATGTTGTGTTTTGGTCTGATGCGCCACCCTCCACCTATCTACCAATCACAAAGTCAGTAGTGTTGCGGCATCCGGGTTGCCAGCTCTGCTAGTTACCACAGCTGCAGCTACAAACGTGTCGGAATCGGATAAAAAAAAAGTCTAACGTTGCGAATCAGATAAACTGATAAACTCATGAACTCGTTATGAATCAGAAATACTTTGTGACAAAGTCCGAAATAAAACAAGGATCTGTATAGGAGATGCCTTTGAAAGATGGAGACGGCTGAAAACGGAGAAGAATTTCTGGACAGGTAAGATTCATCTATGTTTGGCTAACTTGTACTTGATGTAAATGGACATTTCAAATATTCATGACAGTCGAACAAAGTTATGCATGTTCGTGCAAAGTAACGTTACGTTAGCTCATATGGAGGAGGTGGGTCATCGAATTGGAAGCACTATAGGCGCAATTTCACGGTAAAATAACTTTTTCTAACGTCCATAACACCAATGAAAAGCACATTGTAGCCTATGATGTGAATAATGTGTCCCACTTGGAACGTTTTGTAGCCTACTTGTTTATCATGCAAGTTCTACAGCCAAAAATAATAGAATGACATGCAATCTTTCACATCACATATTTTAGCGTTATGGACGTGTACTGCAGAGTAAGTTAAAAAATACAGCTGGTCGCTTTCACTTATAGCGTCAGCTAAATGAATAGCTGTATCTTTGATATCTGTTACACACAATGACAGAGGCTTGTGCTTGTACTTACATTAATGACAGATACCTACCGTTAGTATACTAACTGCTACTGTTCTAACAATGTACTGTCACATACGAGCGTACATCTTTACTATTATATTTGGCTAATCGCCATTAGTAAATTTTTGTGATATATAATTACTTTGCAAAACATCTCTCATTTGAAACATAAACATAATTAACAGAAAAAAAAAAACTTAGCCTACTGTGTAGGACTCATCACTTGCCATTAGAAGCTTCTGTAGCAGCCTACGTTCCTGCTGGATCCTGCAGCCTATCTGGCAACCTCGAGTCAGGGAGGAGGGAGAGGGGATACACCGCTCTACAGTAATTTGAAGGTGATTGCAGTACCAGTTTTGGCCACAATCCTACATACTGCTCCTTTAAATCTAACAGTAATCTACAGTACCCATGAGCCTTATCGACCGTTATGACCATCAGTTTTAATTGTTTGTCCTTCGATTGTGAGAACGGGGGATTCGTTTTGGATATTAATTTAATTAAAATAAATAAATTAAATTAAATTAATTAGTGCCTTAATTAATTGTTAATTGTTTAATTAAATTAAACAGCATTACCTGTGATCCTAAGCATCCATTGCTATGGAGACGGATGTCATTTTCTCTCGAACGTCATTGTAATGTGTCAGTAATAACAATATCACTTGGCCTAACGTTACTGCACATAAATCTGGGATGAGAAACCCCAGATGCATGTCACGCACCTTTTAACAGTCGTACAGGAAATAGGAAAAACATGACTTTACATGGGCTTGCAGCACTGCTGCTGTTGCATCAGTCAGTGGTTAGATAAGCGTAGCAGGCAATAAACAGGACAAGGGACGTATTAGCCATATTAACGTCCCGTATATTGGCCCTAATTTATTTGTCCTGTACGTGACGTCCCGGCTAATACGTGACAGTTGGCAACCCTAGTGGCTAGGCTAGCCAGTAGTATTACCTGCCTTTATAGTAACAACCTAGTTTTAAATAATTGTAACGTTATAATTGTGCCTCTTGTTACTGGATCTCATGTTACAAAAACAAGTTGTATTAAGGTTTTAAACAACAGATTGGAGATTAAAATAATATCAGGTTTGTCTAATTTTAAATAAATACAAAAAATAGAGATGAAAAATTAACATTAGTAAGAAATGTACTTTTGCTATGGTTAAATAAATGTTCAGTGATATCTTACAAAGATTTCTGAATTTTGGCGCAATTTTTTCTCTATATAGTGTTGAAATGGCAACTAGTAAATACACAAAGTTTCGTCATGCTGGCATGTGTGGAAGTATTTAAAACAAGTGTGTTACAACTGGCCCAGCGTTACGTTGTGCCCCGCGCTCCCCTATTGGTAAATTTAGTATAGGGTGTGAAAATTGTACAGCTGTGAATTTTGTATAGAAGATTTTGTAAGAGGTAAAGAGATTGAGCTCCTGACACTCTGACAGCAATGTCTTGTGTGGCTCAAAAATGTGTTGAATACATGCTGTTCATGTGTGTCTTCTGTAGTCTGTTGGCTATTTAGGTTTTTTTCTGGCATAAGTCACTTACACATTTTGCACTTACTGCGGAGTATTGTGTAGACTGTTTACATATTTGTGCCCATATCTACATTTTATGTAGCTACTGGTGTTATTGTTGAATACATTTTCTAAAATTGTATGTTTTTGTTGAGTTATTATTACACAATAGTTTTTTCAGACCTTTTTGAATCTTGCCCCTGACAAATAACCCAAATCACAAAAAAAGACTAAAACTAACACTAAAACTAATAAAAACTAAACTAAAACTAAGCATTTTCAAAAAATAAAAACTAAACTAAACTAGCAAACCCACTTTAAAAACTAATCAAAACTAAACTGAATTTGAAAACAAAAAGTCAAAACGAAATAAAAATAAAAACTAATGAAAAATGCAAAACTATAATAACCTTGACCACAAGGCTCAGTACTAGGACCATTGCTGTTCACTCTGTACATGCTACCATTAGTAGATATCATTAGGAAACATGGAGTTAGCTTTCACTGTTATGCCGATGATACTCAGCTGTATATTTCTTCAAAACCCAACGAAACTTCAACGTTAATTCACAAAATTAACGGAATGCATAGCTGATATAAAAAATTGGATGACTAGTAATTTCCTACTACTAAATTCTGATAAGACAGATATTCTAATTATTGGACAAAAAACTTCCACACATAATAACCTAGAATACTGTCTAACACTTGATGGCTGCTTCGTCGTCGGTTAGGAACCTGGGTGTGCTCTTTGATACCAACCTTTCTTTTGAAAGCCACGTGTCTAGTATCTGTAAAACTGCATTTTTCCATCTTAAAAATATATCTAAAATACGCCATATGCTCTCATTGGGAAATGCGAAACAATTAGTTCATGCGTTCATGACCTCAAGGCTAGATTATTGTAATGCTCTACTGGGTGGTTGCCCTGCACGCTTAATAAATAAACTACAGCTAGTTCAAAACGCCGCAGCTCGAGTTCTTATCAGAACCAGAAAATATGACCATATTAGCCCGGTTCTGTCAACACTGCATTGGCTCCCTAATAACCCTCTGAGGTCGGCTATCGCGCCCGCGCGATTGTCTCGCTTTTTTTCTTATCAGTGCAAAAGAGACTCAAAATACTCTGTTGATTTTGATCTTAAATATAAGTTTTATACATCATTCGATCATGTTAAGTGTCTATTATTTTTCTGTATACTCACAATAAAAACAAAGTGTTGTGCTTTTCGACAAATAAAGAAAAATAAACATGATGCAAGTTCTGCCTTCTCTCTGTCGGTGAAGTCTATTCTGAAACGCGTCCTAAGATTAACTATAACTCCGCAAATACTTGTCATACAGGCACGAGAGATTTTTCTTTATGAAGCTTGAATTCTCTTCTTTTCAATGAAGTAATTTATATAAAAAACAAATATTCTCAGTTTATGTAATCTGTATGAAAAAAGAGTGATTTCAGTATTTTTTTCCCAGCTCATTACACTTCATTACGCGTTAATCTGACACGCCCACGGAGGACGCGCGCTATTCAAACGCAAATGTCGAGGCAAGCCATGACAACGCCCACATCAGCCGTTCCACCGCGGCGGTAAAATGTGTGGTGTATTTGCTGCCTTTTACCGCTAAGAGGCGCTACAATCATAGACTCTGAAAAGTGTTCGTTTATTCTCTCTATTGCGTAATATGCTGCCGCGCATTCAGAGCGATTGAAAGCTGGTAGCATATGAATTCAAGTGAAACGTAGTTAAAATAATTAATAATCACAATGCTGAAATTAGGCTACTAAAATTAAATTGAATAAATAATGAAAACAATTCAACATAAAACATTGCAATAAAAAACATTTAGGCTACATCAATGAGGCTTTCCAACAGCATAAGACGTTAACCTTCACAGTATACAGACGGTAGCTTAGTGGTTAACGCAGCAACTCGAGATTCAAGGAGCTTCAATCGACCCGAGATCGAATCTCAGTGTAGCATGCATGTTTTTAAACGATGTTGGCCGACAGCGTTTATATTTTACCACCTTGATGCTTAAATAGGTAACTGTTTATAACTGTTTACTTATTTAACCCTCTGGGGACCAGAAACGCGCCGGCGCGTTTTGCTCGTTTTTTTCACATAGCAGAAAAATAGACTTAAAGTACTACCATCATTTCTGTTCATATAGAGTTAAGAAATATGAGAAAATAATCTGTTAAATGTCTACTTTTTTATGTGCCCACATACAATCGAAATAAAATATTGTGCTTTTGTAAAATAAAGAATATAAACAGGGTGTGCGTTCTGCCTCTCAGTCACCGTGAACTTTTTTCCTGGAGCACGTCTCTAATCTTCAACAAAACTCAGCAAATACTATTCACCCAGACATGAGCAATATATCTTTTAAATCATTTGAGTTTGTACTTTTAAATGATCCGATTCAAAACTAAAATAAATATTCTCCGTTTATGTAATCTATATAAAAAGAGAGATGTGTCAGCCTTTCTAATTATCTTTCTCTCAGCTCATTATCTCCGGTAATGTGACACGCCCACGGAGAGCACGCGCTATTCAAACGCAAATACGTGAAGCACCACATTGAGACGCGTTAACGCCCATAAACTCTGAAAACACACTATATTTTTTAGTCAGATTAATCTACTGTCATCTTGAGCGGCTATGAGGAACAATCCTGGGACATTTACCTACCTCAGAACAAGTGCTGGTTTATTTTCACCACGAGGAGGAGCAACAGATTCAGCTGAGAAGTGTGTAAGTGTTTTATGCTTGTGCTTTGTTCTAATCGCGATATAGAATAACGTTAGTGTCTGTAAATGGAAAAATAGCATACTATTTAAATGGGAATCATGTTTCTGTGTGTGTGTGTGTGTGTGTGTGTGTGTGTGTGTGTGTGTGTGTGTGTGTGAATGAATGAATGAATGAATGAACGCACAGATACGCACTGTTATAGACGAAATAAAAGACATTTTGTTGACTAGTTTTGGATAGAGTATAAAGCTTTTACTCTAAAATAGACATCAAATAAGCTTTGTTAGGAGTTTCTGCTCATATGTTAAATATATAGTATGTTTTGTCAATAAACTAATCAACTAAGATGTTATAGTCTAGTGTTTGTTCCAATCCAAGCTAAATCAAAATAATGAATCCTCAACTTTGAAATATGTATGATCAAACTAAGACATTTATGGAAAAGACAATTTTCTTTTCAAGATTTTTCCAACTCTAACTTTGAACTGAAATAAAGCCTTGTCTATATGGTGAAGGGTGTGTGATAGATGTGTCCAGACGTATGCACCCTGTATTTTAAAGAAGAACATTTAATTATTTGTGATAAATTTTTCATTCACAAAGAATTCAAGGACATTATTCATGTCCCTAAAGGTTGGAGTTTTCCTCATTTTTTTAATTAAGGCATTACGATTTTTTATTCCTCTTTTTAGTCAACTTTAGCATGGGTGTGTTCACTTATTCTAAGCAGTGTGTGTGTGTGTGTTGTAAATAAATCCAAACAATCTAAAAGCCATTCTTTTTTAAATCTCCTCATTCTTTCTGCAAGGCTCTTCATAATGATATGGCCTGATAGCACCTAATAGGGCCATTATGGGAGGGTCTTTGTTTTTCTCAGGTGTGAAATGGATACATACTAATGAGAGATCAAGCCTCCTCGCATAAAGCTTTCTCAAACAAAACACGTCATACACATTCTAAAAGACTTTATTGACTTATCTGAATGAGTAGTCAGGATGTTTCTCACATAGTTTTGGAGCAAATATTCTAGACTATGTGATACAATTTTCAAAAGTCTTGTGAAGAAATAATCAATATGTGTTCCCTTTCGAGAGGTCTCTCCTATTGCGTAAGTAGCTTACGCTATAGGAAAACTCCTTGTCTCGAGAAATATTGAAGTCTTTATGTAAAACGCATTGCAGCTGCACAGCATACAGCAGTGAGCGAGGCAGCTCGGTCATTGGCTGTGCTGCGGCAACTGCACGAACCTATGACGGGGCGACTCTGAACCCGCTTCCAATGAGCGTGCTTCGCGCCCGCCACCCTGGGCCTCACCGAACTGCGCGCTCGCTTCGCCGCTTTCGCCGCGAGAGAGCCCACCACCACCGTGCTACCATCCCCTCTAGCTGAGCCGCGCAAGAAGAAGCGCCGCTCGCAGAGGCCACCAGAGCACGCGGATTGTAGTGACGTCACGCCGGGCCAATCTCCGCGTGCTTCACCGCCACCCGAGGATTCCCCGCCGCCAGTTCAGTTCACACAGGCGGACCAGCACCCCTCCAGCAGAGCGATGGGTCTCGTCTCGTTTGGCGCGTCAGGGGATGACGAAAAGGATGACAGCCTTTCCCTTGATGCTGCATCCGACGACTGGCCGGGCTCTTCCTTCGACCCCGCGCCATCGACGCTAGCGGACACGAGTGTGGGCTCCAGCATGGATTCGGAGATCGTCCGCATCTTGTCTAAGGCCGTGGAAGACCTCGGGCTCGATTGGTCTTCCCCGGAAGAACCCGCCCGCAGCGGACTGGACGAGTGGTTCCTGCAGGGGCGCCGGCAGGCCCCCCGACAAAGGCCCTCCCCGTTCTTCCCGGAGGTTCATGACGAACTTACTAAGTCGTGGAAAGCCCCTCACTCCGCTCGCCTGAAGCCTTCTTTCTCTTCATCACTCTCCTCTGTGGACGGCGCGAAAGAAAGAGGCTACGAGGGAACCCCGCCCCTCGAGGAGGCTGTGGCCAACCACCTGTGTCCACCATCCAGGTTGGAAAGCCAAAGCTTCTCACCCCTCGAAGCCCTGCCGATCTACCTCAGCTCTCGCCGGTCGCGCATACGCCGCCGCCGGCCAAGCTGCGTCAGCGCTTCACTCCATGGCTGTCCTCCAAGTCTATCAGGCCAAACTTCTCCGCACCATGGACGAGTCTGGACCTGATCCTGAAGCGTTCAAGGACCTGCGCAGCGCCACCGACATAGCCCTGCGAGCCACGAAAGCCACCGCCCAATCCATCGGCCGTGCGATGGCGAACTTGACTGTCCTTGAGCGCCATCTGTGGCTGACGCTAACAGAGATGAAGGATGCAGATAAGGCGGCGTTCCTTGACGCGCCTATCTCCCAAAGCGGCCTGTTCGGACCGGCGGTGAGAGAGTTCGCTGAGCGCTTCACCGAAGCCCGGAAGGATTCGCAGGCTATGCGTCACTTCCTGCCCAAGCGCTCCAGCTCGTCGCAGAGCCGCCAAAAACCGCCTCAGCAGCAGCGAGTCAGGACGGCACCTCCCATCTCTCAGCCCAGACCGGAATCTGACTTCCGACGCCGCTCGCGCTCTGCCAACAGGAAGCAACCGCCCGAGCGACGGGGACCTCGGCCCAAGATTGTGCTGAACCCGGAGCCTCGTAAGTCTTCCTAGCTATAGGGAGAAAAAGAGAGAGCGCGCGTCTCGCAGAAGCCGGACCACTCTCTCCAAAACGTCTAAAACATTACCCAGTCCCCTTACAGGCGGCTGGAAATGTCTGTACAGCAGCCAATGGGCCAGCCGCACAGCTCGCTCACCTGCAAACAAACGCCGTTTTAACGGCGACACACAGAAATCACATAAAGAGTAATTTTCTGCCTGTGTCATTAAAGGGTCACGTGTCCACACTAAAGTGCGCATTCCCACATTTCAAAATTGTCAAAACAGTGCCAAATGCTTCCCCGGCTCAGGCTGGACGCCCCATAAATGTAGATCGTGTGCCCACTGTCATGTATGCACCACTACACATAAGCACTGTCCCCACAGTTATAAACACTTCCCCAGTAAAAGCGGGAAATCCTGTCAAAGTAGCGCGTGTGCCCGCTGTAATGCACGCACCCCTACTCACAAACACTGTTTACATGGCCAAAAACCGACCGCCACGAGCGGGGGGTTTTATGAAAGTGGCGCGCGTGCCTACCACAGTTTATGCACCCCCACCCATAAGCACTGCCCATACAGTCACAAAATTTTCTCCAGCCCGCGCTGTGAGCATTACAGATGCGGCGAGCGTGCCTGTAATCTCACACGCACCCCTGCACTCGGCACTCAACAAAGCTGCTCAGCGCGTGCCCGCGCCTCTGAGAGCCGTAAGCTCGGTGTTAGCACAGAGCGATTCGCCGGCGGGAGCCATACGTCACTGCGACACGCCCCCAACCAGCATTCAGCCCATATCTGTGCGAGCGAAAGCTTGGGAAAATATCCCCGACATGCCGAAATGGTTTCTGAACATAATTAAACACGGTTACTCGCTTCAATTCGCTCGCAGACCACCCCGCTTCTCAGCGTTTTTCTCAGCATTTATCAGGTTTTATAACCTACAGGTCCCCTCATTACATTTCAACATACTGTCGGTCTAACTATAAAAAAAAAGTATAGACTGGAGTGTGTACATGCTGAGCATTATCTCCTCCCTTATAGGGTCCGTCTCTGACTGACTTAGAGGGTTTTTTATGCATATCAGTACATAAAGGTGCTTGTGTGTTTTTCCACTGGACGGCCATTGGGCCGTTCTACATTGTCCCGTATAAAGCCCGCCTTCGGCCGGCTCGCTGGATAATTACTTTGCTTAAAGGCTCAGGCATCTGCCTCTAGCTATAATAGAGCGAAGTCAGCATGCATGGCGTTTTACATGGTGTTCCCATAGCGTAAGCTACTTACGCAATAGGAGAGACCTCTCGAAAGGGAACGACTCGGTTACTAACGTAACCTCGGTTCCCTGAGAGGAGGGAACAAGTATTGCGTAAGCTGCCGTGCTTGTGCTTGGTCAGTTCGCTTCAGTCGATTGAACCTAAAGGACTCAGATGACGGGGCGCCCAATATATAGCCCTTAGCCACGCCCATCTTGGCGGGCTCTGAAGCGCGCGGGCGCGAAGCACGCTCATTGGAAGCGGGTTCAGAGTCGCCCCGTCATAGGTTCGTGCAGTTGCCGCAGCACAGCCAATGACCGAGCTGCCTCGCTCACTGCTGTATGCTGTGCAGCTGCAATGCGTTTTACATAAAGACTTCAATATTTCTCGAGAAAAGGAGTTTTCCCATAGCGTAAGCTACTTACGCAATACTCGTTCCCTCCTCTCAGGGAACCGATGTTACGTTAGTAACCGAGTCGTTTTGTGGCCTTATTTCAGAAACTTTTAGTTTTAGTTTTTTCAATAACCACGCATAAATAATATTCTCTCAAAAATACAAACATGTACATGCATGTTGCTAACATATTATGGTAGCCCCGTGTGTGCTATATAGAGTGAATTTAGACCTTTGCCATTAACATGTTTATAAATAACTGAAAAAAGCACAAATGTCAGTGCATGTCAAAACATCCCAAGGGCCCCAAAAAACCTTTGGTCCCCAGAGGGTTAAAGTCAAGAGTTTTGTTTAATTATCATTACAACATACATTTGCTACATTCCCGTAGAACCGCAGCCGCTGCACAAACGACAAAAACTGATGAAGGAAGATTGTCAGCCGATTGCGTCAGAAAATTAAAATGAAGAAGCTCGTCTTTAGTCTGCTAAATTATTGTGTAATGTAAAAGAACACTTAAATTACTTAAGTTTGAAACCAAGTTCGAACATTTCAAGGTTTAACCCTCTGGGGACCAGAGTGTTTTTGGGGCCCTTGGGATGTTTTGAAATGCTCTGACATTTGTGCTTTTTTCAGTTATTTATAAACATGTTAATGGCAAAGGTGTAAATTCACTCTATATAGCACAAACTTGGCTACCATGAGATCTGAGCAACATGTATGTACATGTTTGTATTTTTAATAGAATAATGTTTATGCGTGGTTATTGAAAAAAATAAAAATGAAAGTTGCTGAAATAAGACCACAAAACACATATTGATTATTTCTTCACAAGACTTTTGAAAATCGTATCACATAGCCTAGAATATTTGCTCCAAAACAATGTGAGAATCATCCTGACTACTCATTCAGATAAGTCAATAAAGTCTTTTACATTTTTAATGACGTGTTTTGTTTGAGAAAGCTTTATGCAGGAGGCGTGATCTCTCATTAACCCTCTGAGGTCGGCTATCGCGCCGGCGCGATAGTCTCGCTTTTTTCTTATCAGTGCAAAAGAAACTCAAAATACTCTGTTGATTTTGATCTTACATATTATGTGTTGTACATCATTAGATCCTGATAAGTGTCTATTTTTTTTGTGGATACTCACAATAAAAACAAAGTGTTGTGCTTTTCGCCAAATAAAGAAAAACAAACATGATGCGCGTTCTGCCTTCTCTCTGTCAGTGAAGTCCATTCTGAAACGCGTCCTAAGATTATTTTTAATTCCGCGAATACTTGTCATACAGGCACGAGTGTTTTTCCATAATGAAGCTTGAACTCTCTTCTTTTAAATGAGTTAATTTATATAAAAAAACAAATATTCTTAGCTTATGTAATCTGTATGAAAAGAGAGAGATGTCAGTATTTTTCTTTCCAGCTCATTATACCTAATTACGCGTTAATGTGCCACGCCCACGGAGAGCGCGCGCTATTCAAACGCAAATGATTTTAGACAAGCCGTTCAAACATGCCAACGCCCACCAGCTGGATTATAAAACACATCGTGTTTAGTAAGTAGGCTATCTTGTACAGCTGTGGACACAGCGTATCCTTTCACTGTGAGGAATATCTAACCCTGGAAAATGTACCAGAAGTGCTGGTAGTTTCATTTCGAGGAGCAACGGATCCAGCTGATGTAGTAAGTCATTTATTCTAGTGCTTTGTTCTAATCGTGATATTGAAGTGTCGGACTGTAAACCGCAAAAAGACGGAGTTTAACATAAAAGTTTAAATATGAATTGCGTGTCTGAGTGTAGGCTAAATGATGAACGGCAAAGGCGCGCGCGCTTTGTTTACTACAGTTATACAGCGCGTGCCTTGTTCATTCACTCTCGCACCTACATTAGTAAACGTTATGTTTACATAAACACATCTTAGTAGGCTATATCAATATAGTTTGTATGAGTAAAAATAGACTGAAATATGTTGAAATAAAATGTCTGTATAAGCAACAAGCTGCAAATTCACATGTATATACTAATATATCATACACAATATATTACAGACTAAATATGAACGTTTAGACACGATTTTGTGATTAGTTTTGGATAGCTTATAAAGTTTTGACTGTAAAAAAAGACTTCTGTCACATTAAATAGGTACGCTTTTGTTCACCAATTTCTGCTCATAGTTAAATATACTATAGTATGATGTTTTGTCAAAAATAAAGTAGGTATATTGAATTATCAACTAAGATGTTATTATAGTGTTTGTTCCAATATTCAAACTAATGAATCCTTACCTTTTTTAATACGTATGATAAAATGTATAGTTTTTACAAAGAAATACACTTGAAATATTGTTAAAATTGTAATTGTTGTTGTAATTGTAACCTATTTGTAATTGGTTACAATTTCTAATTGTAAAATATGTATAGGCTATATAGATCATTTCTTTTGTCCTTGCATTCTTTGGGATCCTGTGACACACCTGTGTGAAAGGGCTAATTAATATGCAGCTCATTATGCGGCACATTATCCAGCCTTTGTCTTCTCAGGTGTGAACACGCCTCCACGCATATTGCCTTTCCAAACCAAAGGTCTCTAATAAAATTTAAATCAGTGTATGTGTTTGTGTAAATGATTAGGCAGGATGATTTTCAGATCATTTTGAAGCAAAAATTCTAGGCAACAACACTGATTAGTCACAAGTCTTGTGGACACATATTTAGTATGTGTTTTGTGGCCTTATTTCAGACACTTTAAGTTTTAGTTTTTTCAATAACCATGCATAAGCAATATTCTCTCAAAAATACAAACATGTTTCATAATTGTTGCTGAGAAATTACGGTAGTCCAGTTTGTGCTTTATTGAGTGAATTTACACCTTTGCCATTAACATGTTTATAAATAACTGAAAAAAGCACAAATGTCAGAGCATGTCAGAACACCTCAAGGACCCCAAAAATCCTTAGACCTCAGAGGGTTAACCCTCTGGGGACCAGAAACGCGCCGGCGCGTTTTGCTCGTTTTTTTTCACATAGCAGAAAAATAGACTTAAAGTACTACCATCATTTCTGTTCATATAGAGTTAAGAAATATGAGAAAATAATCTGTTAAATGTCTACTTTTTTATGTACCCACATACAATCGAAATAAAATATTGTGCTTTTGTAAAATAAAGAAAATAAACAGGGTGTGCGTTCTGCCTCTCGGTCACCGTGAACTTTTTTTCTGGAGCACGTCTCTAATCTTCAACACAACTCAGCTAATACTATTCACCCAGCCATAAGCAATATATCTTTTAAATCATTTGAGTTTGTACTTTTAAATGATCCGATTCAAAACTAAAATATTATTCTCCGTTTATGTCATCTATATAAAAAGAGAGACGTGTCAGCCCGTCTCATTATTGTTCTCTCAGCTGATTATCTCTGGTAATGTGACACGCCCACGGAGAGCACGCGCTATTCAAACACAAATATGTGGAGCAACACATTGAGACGCGTTAACGCCCATAAACTCTGAAAACACACTATATTTTTTAGTCAGATTAATCTACTGTCGTCTTGCGCGGCTATATGAGGAACAATCCTGGGACATTTACCACTGGGTTTATTTTCACTTCGAGGATGAACAGATTCAGCTGAGAAGTAAGTGTTTTTTGCAAGTGCTTTGTTCTAATCGCGATATAGAATAACGTAGTGTCTGTAAACGGAAAAATAGCATACTGTTAAATGTGAATCATGTTTGTGTGTGTGTGTGTGTGTGTGTGTGTGAATGAATGAATGAATGAACGCACAGATACGCACTGTTACAGACTAAATAACAGACAACATTTCGTTGACTCGTTTTGGATAAAGTTTTTACTCTAAAATAGACATCAAATAAGCTTTTTTAGGAGTTTCTGCTCATATGTTAAATATATAGTATGTTTTGTCAATAAACTAATCGACTAAGATGTTATAGTGTTTGTTCAAGCTATATCAAAATAATGAATCCTCAACTTTGAAATATGTATGATCAAACTAAGACATTTATGGAGAAAGACAATTTTCTTTTCAAGATGTTTCCAACTCTAACTTTGAACTTTGAACTGAAATAAAACCATGTCTATATGGTGAAGGGTGTGTGATAGAAGTGTCCAGACGTATGCACCCTGTATTTTCCTTATATAAATCCAAACAATCTAAAAGCCATTCTTTTTTAAATCTCCTCATTCTTTGTGCAAGGCTCCTGTAATGATATGGCCTGATAGCACCTAATAGGGCCATTATGGGGAGGGTCTTTGTCTTTCTCAGGTGTGGAATGCCACACATATTAAATAAAGTGTCGGGACAGTTTTTTTTTTTTTTTATTTAAAACAGGATTGCATCGAGTTTAGAGTTTATTTCTTTTGCGATCCAAAATAAGAAACACTAGGCTAATCTTATTCTTGCGACATTTTAAATTTGTATTGCCAAAGAAATTACAGCTAAATTAAACAATTAAAACAGTACAAAACGAAAATTGTCCAAAGCAACATAGCCTAATTAAATTAAAAACATGCGTTTTTCTTTGCCTCTCTCGCGCTGGATCTCTTTTTAGCAAGTTTATTTAGTCTCCCTCGCTGCGCCCGCCGGGTCTCTCCCGAAATTAAACATTTAAAAACATGTAAAAACACATCATACAGCTGATAATACTGTATATGTCGCTGCGTGTCAGCCATACAAATCACGAAAAAAATATTTAGCCTTTAATTGTTGCTTCAAAGACACAGCATGCCTTGTTGAATTCCCTTTCAAGGGAACTCGAGCTGCGTTTGAGACGCGGTGGGAACGCTCTGCGTGATTGCGTCATGAAGCACGTGTAAAATCAGTCCAATGGAAGCCCGATACGTCATAGGTGACGTCATAGACCAGGAAACTATAAAGCACCCTTGCAAACAGACCGCGCCAGCTTCTGTTGTCTTCAGCAAGCGCTCTCTGTGATTCTGTCCTTGTCTATTTATTGTTGTCTGTCCGATCACATTGCTATATATATATATATATCACTATGGCGAGCAAGCAAGATTTCAAACGTTGTGTTGTTCCCTGCCCTCGTTTCATTACGGGTGGGGACACACATCAGATGTGTGTTGCTTGTTTGGGAGTTGAGCATGCCCAGTCAGTCCTCGAGGGGGCTGATTGTGAGCATTGCATGAGTTTGTCCATGAAAACTCTCCGCTCCCGCCGGGCATTCTTTGAGGAGGATGGTTCGGTTCGTGTTCCCCGTGGTGCGGGTCCCGCTGCTGCTGAGGCACAGCGGCGGCGTGCATCATGGGGTTCACAGATGGATCTAGTAGCGGGGTTTGAGACGGGCCCTTTTTCCTGATCTTCACACTGAGGTGTCTAGATCATGGAATAAACCGGCATCTTTCAGAGTTCATAATCCTCAAACTAGTAATTACAGTAAAGTGAGAGGTATTGATGATTACGGTTATTTGACGATGCCTCGTGCGGAAGAGACGCTTGCGAGCTATCTCTCCCCCGAGTCAGCGTCATCACTGAAAGCCCCGACGTTACCCACCAGACCATTAAAAAATACATCAATGCTGGTGGGTAAAGCGTATTCGGCAGCAGGTCAGGCGGCAGCATGCCTTCATACAATGTCGACATTACAAGCCTATCAAGCTGTCCTGCTGAGGGACATAGATGAATGTGAGGAAGTTAGTGCTGATGCAATTCGAGAATTACGTCGCACGACAGATTTATCTCTCCGGGCCACCAAGGAGACGGCCAAATCTGTGGGCCGTTCTATGGCAGCCCTGGTGGCCACGGAACGTCATTTATGGTTGAATCTTTCTGAGATAAAGGACAAAGATAGATCTGTTCTTCTGGACGCACCGGTTTCTCCTACAAGTCTGTTCGGCGATGCTATAAATTGTGTTGTCGATAGGTTTCAAGAAAATAAAAAACAAGCGGCTGCGTTTCAGAGGTTTCTTCCTCGCCGGTCTAATGTCCCCGAGGCTGCACGCAATATAAAGGTTGAGCAGCCTCGTCCGTCTACGAGCTCCTCATACAGATACCAGCAGAAACAGAGCGTTGCTGCTCGGGCTCCTCCACAATCTGAGGTTCCCGAGTGGCGTTCGCAGTCCAGGCCTGCTGGGGGCAGACAGGATCTGAGGACTGTCATGTCTAAAAGAACCTGGAGTAAGAAGAAGTCCTGACGCCAAGTGTGCCAGGCTTCTGAGGGTGGTCCCCTCCAGGGAGGAACGATTCCGAGGAACCGTTTCTCTTTGGCGCCCTCCGGGGGGCGGTTCTCCGAGGAGAGTCGCAGCGTTGCCACATCGGTTGTTCCCTGCCGGTTCGCCGTTTCAGGGCACCGAGGTGTCAGCGTCCCCATGCAATCCTCTGAGGAGGATTGTAGAACGGTCAGTTCGGTTGTTCCCTGCCGGTTCGCCGCTTCAGGGCGCCGAAATGATTGTTCAATCAAATCCAGAGGCCAGTCTCGAGAGACTGGTTCCCTTATCAGAATTTCTGGCAGCGTGGAAACTTCTGCCAAATATTTCTTTATGGGTCCTGCATATAATAGAGAAGGGTTACAGAATTCAGTTCGGTTCTCGTCCGCTTAGATTTCAAGGGGTCCTTCCCACAGTGGTGGACTCACAGCAGGCTCTGGTTATGGAGCAGGAAGTTCTGACACTTCTTCAAAAAGGAGCGATAGAGGGGGTGCCTCCTCCCAGCAGAGAGTCAGGGTTTTACAGCCGTTACTTCATTGTTCCGAAAAAAGATGGAGGGTTGCGTCCTATTCTAGATCTGCGCCAGTTAAACAGCAGAGTTCAGAAACTCAAGTTCAGGATGCTCACACTAAAGCAAATTGTATCACAGAGTCAGTCCGAGGACTGGTTTGTCACAATAGACCTGAAAGACGCTTACTTTCATGTATCCATCCATCCTCATCACAGGAAGTTCCTGAGGTTCGCTTTCGGGGGCGAAGCTTACCAGTATCGGGTTCTACCGTTTGGCCTAGGTTTATCACCCCGCACCTTTACAAAATGCGTGGATGCAGCTCTGGCTCCTTTGAGACTCCAGGGCATTCGCGTATTAAATTATATCGACGATTGGTTGATTTTAGCTCAGTCAGAGCAGTTGGCAGTTCGGCATCGAGATGTCGTTCTGTCTCACATAAAGGAGTTGGGGTTGCGGCTCAACATCAAGAAGAGTGTTCTCCTCCCTGCTCAGAGGACCACTTTTTTAGGTGTAATTTGGGATTCGACCACAATGCAGGCACGTCTATCTCCTGCTCGGATTTCTGCGATTCTCACAGCCGTAAAGAATGTAAAACTAGGCCAGTCACTCACTGTGAAACAGTTTCAGAGACTGTTGGGGCTCATGGCAGCAGCGTCCAACGTGATTACTTTTGGCCTGCTGTACATGAGACCCCTGCAGTGGTGGCTCAGAACCAAAGGGTTTTCTCCGAGGGGAAATCCGTTCCGCGAGATCAAGGTCACGCGGCTATGCCTTCGTGCCTTGGTCATGTGGAAGAAACCTTGGTTCCTCGCCCAGGGCCCAGTGCTGAGGGCTTCTTGTCGACGCGTCACGCTTTCGACGGATGCTTCCCTCACGGGATGGGGGGCGGTCATGAGTGGCCGCTCGGCGCAAGGTCTTTGGCAGGACCATCATCTGTCATGGCACATAAATCGCTTGGAGATGATGGCGGTATTTCGAGCTCTCAAATATTTCCTGCCAGACCTGAGAGGCCATCATGTGTTGGTCCGTACCGACAACACGTCGGTGGTATCATATATCAATCATCAGGGGGGTCTGAGGTCACGTCACCTTTGCAAGCAGGCCCATCAGATCCTCCTATGGGCCCAAGGAAAGTTGCTATCTCTCAGAGCAGTTTACATTCCGGGGCGTCAGAATGTGGGAGCAGATATACTGTCAAGGCAGGGGCTGAGGCCCGGGGAGTGGAGACTTCACCCCGAGGTGGTGGAGCTCCTTTGGGAGAAATTTGGTCGTGCTCAGATAGACCTTTTCGCATCCTCAAATACAACCCATTGTCCCATGTGGTTCTCTCTCACGCATCCAGCTCTTCTCGGACTGGATGCGATGGTGCAGGTTTGGCCGAGGCTTCACCTGTATGCTTTTCCCCCGATATCGTTGCTCCCGGGGGTTCTGGAGAGGGTTCGCCGGGAAGGGGCCAGTCTGTTACTAATAGCCCCTTACTGGCCGACTCGAGTATGGTTCTCGGACTTGGTGTCTCTTCTGAGCGGCTCTCCTATGGAGATTCCAATCAGGAGGGACCTGCTGTCCCAGGTAGAGGGCACGATATTTCACCCTCGACCAGAGTTGTGGAAACTGTGGGCCTGGCCTCTGAGGGGGCCAGGCTCATAGAATCCGGTCTCTCGACTGAGGTCGTTGAGACCATTCTCCATTCCAGAGCCCCTTCCACGAGTAAACTGTATGCGCTGAAATGGAAATTATTCTCCACCTGGTGTGGTGAGCGTCAGTTAGATCCTGTTAACTGCCCTGTCGGTTCAGTTCTCGATTTTCTGCAAGACCGTTTCTCTGCTGGATTATCTCCTTCCACCTTAAAAGTTTATGTGGCGGCTATTTCGGCCTACCATACCCCTCTGGGGGGTACTTCTATTGGGAGAGATCCTCTGATTACTCGTTTTCTCCGTGGTACATTGAGGTTGAGACCTGCACTGCACTCCAGAGCACCGGCTTGGGATTTAGCCATTGTACTTGAGGGTCTGGCTCTGGCTCCGTTCGAGCCCATTGAAGAGGTTTCAGAAAAATTCCTCACTTTGAAAGCTTTATTTCTCCTTGCTGTTTCATCTATCAAGAGAATTGGAGATTTACACGCCCTGTCGGTTGCTCCGTCATGTTTGGAATTTGCACCTGGTATGGTGAAAGCATTTCTATACCCTAGACCGGGTTATATTCCTAAGGTCCCTGTCAATGTTGGGGGCCCAATAGTGCTGCAGGCCTTCTATCCTCCACCTTTTAATACCCCAGATCAGGAACAATTAAACCTGTTATGTCCAGTTCGGGCATTGGATGCCTACGTTCACAGAGCTGCCCTGTGGCGTAAATCAGAGCAATTATTTGTATGTTTTGGGTCACTCAAAAGAGGGTGCCCTGCATCTAAACAGGTTATGAGCAAGTGGATAGTCGAGGCTATTTCACTAGCTTATGAAGCGGCCGGTCAGCCTTCACCTATGGCTGTACGGGCCCATTCTACTAGGAGTATGGCGGCCTCTACGGCCTTAATTTCAGGGGTTTCCCTTCCTGATATTTGTAATGCGGCAGGATGGTCCTCTCCGCATACATTTGTCAGGTTTTATGACCTTGACCTCTCCACTCCAGGGGCTAGGTTGCTTGCTTCTTAGTGTGCGCAATGGACTTCACACAGAACGGGCATTTGTCACTATGGCGTAGTGGGTATGGGGTTCCCACCGCGTCTCAAACGCAGCTCGAGTTCCCTTGAAAGGGAACGTCTCAGGTTACGTATGTAACCCTGGTTCCCTGATAGGGAACGAGACGCTGCGTTTGCCTGCCATACTTCCTGCACACCCTGATCGACTTGCTTCAGACTTTTCAGAAGCTGGCGCGGTCTGTTTGCAAGGGTGCTTTATAGTTTCCTGGTCTATGACGTCACCTATGACGTATCGGGCTTCCATTGGACTGATTTTACACGTGCTTCATGACGCAATCACGCAGAGTGTTCCCACCGCGTCTCAAACGCAGCGTCTCGTTCCCTATCAGGGAACCAGGGTTACATACGTAACCTGAGACGTTCACCTTACAATAACTTCAATTGAAATTTTGTGTGAAAAAAAAACTTTAAATAGGCTACAATAAATAAACTACAATATTTATAATTTATAAAGATATGGGGCCTACATTTGGACACAGATTTATCCTTACAATAATTTTGCCTGCTCATCAGGCTGGCTATCCGACACTCTCCATATGAAAGAGGAACATTAACACCTTTGTCCAGCAACTGTCCCTCCAACCCCCCACAGGCTATCGGAGTCTGAGGCTAACTTAACACAAAGAGAAGTCGCAATTCACACTTAAACCGCTATTCTAGACAGTGTTGATAATGAAGGAATTAAATGATTTAAGTTACATGTAGACTAGTGATATTTCTGTCATAAAAGTTTATTACTAAATATTTCATTATTTCAATAATTGATGAAATAAAACTGGTTTGGGCCAGCCTTTTCCAAGCAAAACTAAATATAATCTGAAAAAACGCATGTTAATGTGTTGTCATGAACAAAAAACTCAATATTATATTCTACAGGGATCTTTGGATCCTTAACCAGGCATGCAATTAATTAAGTTTTTTTTTTTGTAGCTATTATTCAAATAAATATCGAACCACGGTGCTTCGTGGTAATGCTGCTAAATTAAATAACATTTATAGAATAATTATGAACTTAAATGAAACAGTATCGCAACATTTCGACAAATAAATTATTTGATCTGTTTTTACATTTTAATTCAGGGCGATTTAGCCTACAAAATGGAGCGAGATTTTCACCCTTGTCTTGTCATTTTCTCATTGGGAAGCGCTTACATTGAGTATAGATCCTCTGTACCTCTCGTTTTCATATGGATTACATAATCAGATAACATATATTAGCCTAAATATTTAGACATTTAAAGACTTTAGACAGCCGATTTCTTATCGTGACAGAGCTGAATCGGCTTTTGGTTCATATTTGTGACGCGCAGTTGCCGGAGACAGAGAAGACAGATAAACTGTTGTCGTTAGCCTAATAATATGAATACAAGTTTACAGTTTTGAACGATGTAAACTACTCTACTCTTATCTGTATGACCAAAAAATTACGGAGTCGCCTATTAAGTTATTTTAGCTGTAATGAGAAAAATAAATTGCCAGAATAAAACCCGACTTTAGAAAAATGCATAGGGCCACTCGGCGTGGTGTGCCAAAACACTTATAAACTTTAATATTTCATTCAAAATAATCTCAAAACGCTTTGTGAAATTTGAAAAGCCGTGCATGCATTAGGCCACTGGAACTAATGAACAACTGAAACGCTGGTTTTGATTTTATTGTTTGTCGTTTAAACATGCCTAGTTGCATATCTCTATTTTATATATTTGATATGGTCTATTGGTGAAGTAGCCTAGCATTGATTAGCTACTGTGGAGGGAGGGGTGTGGGGATTAAAATAATTCAGCAGAAGCAGGGATGTTTAGACCAGAAGGAAATCCCCGTCATCCCCTGGCAAATCACACTTTACTTAAAACCATTTTTTTTTTAAAAACTCTAGGTTGTAGGGAATCAAAAAAAAAAAAAAAAATATATATATATATATATATAGATATAGCCTATATATAAAATTATTTTTTTTAACAGAACTGCTTTTGAAATTACGATTGGTAGCCTATTATTATACAGATGCAAAGTCGTTCTGTTGGATTTGTACCTTAGTGTAAAATGGAAATGCATGGTAATTTTATTTGATAAATATAAGCAAAAAACTGTATGGTGTAACAGAGTTTTAGAGCTAGACAAATCTCTCTGCATTAATGAATATAAAATTTACAGTAGACCACGTTTGATCGGGATTTGAACCCGTGTCATCTTGATGATCGAACCGTAAGTTCTACCGCTCGGCTATGAATTTACTCACTGAGAAATGCCCAAACGTTTGTTTCTCACATGAGCGAGAAAACGTTTTGTCGTTAGCCTGTGAGTGTAAGCCTATAGCCTACTGCATGAATAAAAGTAGACCTTTTACAGTTTTAAAAGATGATATCTTATCTGTATGACCAACAATTACGGAGTAGGTCATTTCCAAATAAGCCTACAACAAACATTTATTTTTAACAAATATTTTTAAATATGCAACATGCACGTTTAAACAACAAACAATACAATCTGAACCAGCGCTTCTGCTCCTGTATTGAGACATGCAGCGCGTTTCAGTTACAATCCTGGTTCCAGTGGCCTTAATACATTCACGGCTTTTTAAAATGTCACAAAGCATTTTGAGATGGTTTTGAATGAAATATTGAAGTTTATAATTAGGATATTTTGGCACACCACGCCGCGCGCTATGCATTATTCTAAAATCTGGTTTTATTCTGGCATGTTGAATTAGAGTTTGACAAATGCGGCGGCGCGTTCATTTGAATTTATTTTTCTCATAACAGCTAAGAACTTAATAGGCTAAAGCCTACTGGGTAATTCCAGCGTTATGGATGTGACATTTGAACTCATAATGACAGGTGAAATGTCTCAGAAAAAAAAAACTTCTCACAATATTTAAATTGGAAATGCATATTCTCAGAGCACCCAATCTGGGGAATTGACAGGCAAAATATGTTTTTCTAAAATATATTTAAGCACCCCCAAAAAAGGAAAATATGCATGCGTTTTGGATGTGACGGGAAATGGAAGCTTTAGCGTTAAGTTCTGCCAGGAAGACTCAATTGCTACGTCACTTATTACCTTCTCATCTATCCAATCATGTCTAATAATTGCGGTATAAAAGACCAGTACTTACACATGTCTGAGTTCGCAGATGCTGACGCTTTCATTCGATTGCTCACATCAGTTGCCGACCAAAACATGTCCCAGACCTCGCATCTCGTTTGCGACTACTCAGATTCTGACGAAGATTTCGTCCCGCCGTCTCCTCCCGCTGCACGCCGCAGCTCGCGCATTCAATGCCGCGCTTCTCCTTGGGCGCAGTGGTCTTCCGTGAGCTTGATCAACGCTCTCGAGGACGCCGGCATACCCATCAGTCATGGTCTCTCAAGGGAATATCTAATGCTTTTGGCCCAAAATACCTTGGGTAATCCTCCAGTCTCTCTTCCTTCGACCCCAAAAGCTTCTACTTCAGCAGTACAGCCAAAACCAACTGGCAGGAAAAGAACTGCTAAAACATCTTCACCCCAACCAGCTAAAAGGATACAGCTACCTGCTCAGGCGCCATCCTCTCCGCAGATCGCCATCTCCACAGACACGAACTATCAGCTCATATCTGCAGTTCAAAGCCTTTCTAAGACGGTCAAAGGACTGGTTTCCAAAATGTCGTCCCTCGAACATTCCCTTGCTAATCCAAACCTCAGCTCAGATCCGGCCTCGAACTCCTCAGCAGTTCCACAAATTAATTTTCCTTCTCTCGGATTAACCAGCCATTCGAACGTGCCTTCAACATCAGCTGCCCTGCCTGCTTCTCTCCCAGCGATTCAGTCGCCATTTGAAGAGGTTTCTGCTCCACCGGCTCCTTCTAACTTCAATCTCTCAACAGCTGCTCCAGCGCAAGCCTTCGGTAGGCGTTTTGTTTCTCCTGCCGCAGCAACTGTGTCCTCTCACTTAAGATCGAACATTATCCAAGGTAAGGACATAACTTGGCTACATTATTGCTTCCTTCGCCTGCGGCCGACAGGAAAATGGTCGACTGTGGTGACGTGGCAGTCCTTCTTAAAACCTCCGATCCTCGTTTACAATGTAATCTCTCGTTTGGTGAATTCGTAATTGCTTTTGGCATTTACCGAGACATTTTGTGCCAGGTTTTTTCAGAGAGAAGAGAAGAGCTAGATCTCTATCTAGCTATGATGGTGGACTTTAGTCAAAGATATGGAGGCACGTTATTTTACCACAAGTCATTCTCTGCTAAAGCGGCTTCCTTCATCACAATTTACAATACAAGGTTAGACTGGTCAATCACAGACACGGAACTACTCGTCCGTCATTTCGGCGGCCAAAAAAGCTGGGCTTGTGCTATTTGCAGCGCTCATGGGCACACGGCTTCATTTTGCCCCAAAGCTTTCGCAAGTCATGGTTCGTTCGCTGGCCGTGGTGCTGAAAACGTAAGACTCTCTTCAAACAGCAGAGGTCGCCGTGTTGCAGAGTTTAATGGCGTTCCTATATGTGTCTCATTCAATTAATCTGTCTGTTCTTATGCTAATTGCAAATTTGCTCATAGGATGCATTGCTGCAAGGATCCGCACCCGAAATCTGTCTGTCCACGCCGGTACAAACCGCCAACCCGGGGGAAAGCCCCATTTCAGAGAAAATTCTGAATAGCCACCCATCTACTCCCATTAATATACCAAACCTTTCAAGCTACCTTTTTTCTCACCCTGATCCGTCCTTCGTTGATTATCTCATCACCGGTCTGTCCCAAGGGTTTCGGGTGGGCGTCCTTTCCCATCTTACTGCTTCTTTTGTAGCAAAAAAATTGCAATCAGCTAGAAACGAACCCGACGTGGTTTCAGCACTACTAGAGAAAGAGGTCAATAAAGGATATGTCATTGGCCCTTTCGCTTCTCCTCCTTTTTCTCCTTTTCGCGTTAATTCCATCGGCGTCGCAACGCGTAAATATTCCGGCAAAAAACGTCTCATTTTTGACATGTCTTCTCCCCATTCCTATGAAATAGCAAGCGTTAACGAATGTATTCCTTTAACCCCTTTTTCCCTTCATTATGCCTCGGTCGACAATGCCATTCAGTTGATCAAGTTAGCCGGTCAAGGCGCTTGGCTAGCTAAAGCTGATATAACAGACGCTTTCAAAACTATGCCAATTCATCCCTCCGATTGGCCACTCTTCGGAGTCAAATGGAATTCTAAATTCTATTTCGCTGTAAGGCTTACATTCGGATGTAGAAGTAGTCCTCATATTTTCAACAGTCTTTCCGAAGCCTTGTGTTGGATCCTTCTGAATGTCTGTAAACTTCCTTTTGTTTTGCACGTACTTGACGATTTTTTGTTGATCGATTTTCCTTCTTCCTAATCTACCGTTCTCGACATACTTAAACAGGTTTTTAGCGACGTTTTTAAACAGGTAGGTTTTTAAACAGGTTTTTAGCGACCCCCTCTCCACTGAAAAAACGCTGGGCCCTTCTACTTCGTTAGAATTCCTAGGCATATTTCTCGATACCATCAAAATGCAAGCTTCTCTTCCTCATGAAAAGCTTCTAAGGATCAGATCTTTCCTGGAATCTTTTTCCTCCCTACACGTCGTCTCGAAACGCGATATGCTTTCTTTGCTTGGGCACCTAAATTTTGCCATGAGTGTCATCCCGCAAGGCAGGGCTTTTATTTCTCGTCTGCTTACATTGGCTCATTCCGTGCAAGATTTAAGCGAATCGCTCCATTTAGACGAAGGATGTCTATCTGACATTAAATTTTGGACTCTGTTGCTAAACGAGTGGAACGGCATTTCCTTTTTCTACAATGACGCTTTCGAATCATCCGCAGAACTTCATCTGTTTACCGACGCCGCTCCATCTATCGGTTTCAGGGGGGTTTTTCAAGGGCAATGGTTTGCAGAGAAATGGCCAATCGATTTTCCTACGGTTACTCTAGGTCACGTTTCTTCCGCGCTCTACGAGATTTATCCTTTAGTCGTGGCCAGCATAATTTGGGGCTCAGCGTGGTCGAGGAAACGCATTATTATGTTTTGCGATAATGAAGCCACCATTGCCATCATTAATAAAGGTAGATCATCCTGCCTCTCGATCATGCCTTTCGTGAGACGCTTAATCTGGCAATCAGTAACGTACAACTTCATCATAAAGGCTGCCCACATACCCGGGCATTCCAATGTCATTGCTGACGCGCTCTCTCGCTTTCATTTTCAGACTTTCAGACGGCTTTGCCCCTCAGCCAACTCGGATCCAACACCATGCCCTTCCTTATCAGCAACAATGTTAAATTAGATGATTTGCTTAAATCAGCCGGACATTATATGTCTAAAGGAGTAGCTCCTTCCACTTTTAAAGCTTATACTTCCGCTTGGTCTTCGTTTTTAATGTTTTGTTTTTCCTTTCAGATTCCTCTTTTTCCCATCTTGATTACCACCGTCTGCTCCTTTCTTGTTTTTAAATTTGAAAATTGCAATTTAAAAATTTCCTCCATCCGTAGATTACTCGCAGGCGTTCAATTTTACGCAAAATACTTCAATCCCGACTTTCCAAGTCTTTTCACTGCTACTTCCATTCGCTTATTGCTCAAAGGCATGAGTAAGTCTTCTAGCCATTTCCCAGATAAACGGTTGCCTCTTACTTTGCCTCTTCTGCAAAGATTGATCAATTCTCTCCGTAATGGGCTTTTTTCCATGTACATTAACATAATGCTAGAAGCCGTGTTTTTAATCGCCTTTTATGGTTTTATGCGTCCAGGGGAATTCACTTCATCAACCAACCATTTCGATCCTGCGCGCGATCTTTCTTTCTCTGATTTGCACTTTTCACCTCAATTCTTTACACTCTTTCTTAAGCACTCTAAGAATGATTCTCAAGGTTCTGGCGTCACATTAACTCTCTCTAAAATCCACAATAATTTCTGTCCCTTCTCATCTATGCTCAAATTTCTCAAAATCCGTTCTCGATCCTCAGACCACTCCCCCTTATTCATTCTTCCTAATGGTGCTCCTCTCTCTAAAGCCTGGTTCAGGTCTCATCTAGTTTCTGTCCTTATAAGCTGCAGTTTATCTCCCTCCCTGTATACTGGCCATTCCTTTAGGATTGGGGCCGCCACAACAGCAGCCGAACGCGGTATTTCTACAGCAGCCATCAAAATCATGGGCAGATGGTCTTCCTCAGCATTCAAATCTTACATAAGACCTGATCCAAAGATCATCCTTGAAGCTCAGCAAGCTCTTCACTAAACGGTCCAGGTAAATAACCTTTGCAACTACTGGTGGTGGTGCTATTATATTCCATTTTCTTAATTGGTCTTAAATCAGATGCATTACAATGGTCAATGAGTCATTGTCTATGTGGCAGTAGTAGCCGTTGTGGTCTTGTCCCATGTGTCTTTATGATAAAAAAAAAAAAAAAAAAATAATGCAAGTGTATGATATACATGTTCAGTGTGGTCTACTGTGACCCGTGTAGCCTAATGTGGCCTTGTCCCGTGGTCTTGTGGTCAGTTATGGCATGGTTCTGTGTGGCCTAGTGGCTGTGTCTCGTTGGCCTTGTATCCGTGTGGCATTAGCAGCCTTGTGGCCCAGCGGGCCTTGTCTCTGTGCGGGTCTCAAGGCCCCGTGGCATTATGTTGCCTTGTCCTATGTGTGGCCTTCATGGTCTTGTGGCCCTTATGGCCTCGGTTCTGTGTGGCCTAGTGGCCGTTGTCCCTGTGTAACCTCGTCTCAGTGTGGGCTTACGATATCGCGGCCCTTGCGGCCTCATTCTATGTTCAGTGTGGTCTACTGTGACCGTGTAGCCTAATGTGGCCTTGTCCCGTGGTCTTGTGGCCAGTTATGGCATTGGTTCTATGTGGCCTAAGGCCTTGTCTATGAGTGGTTCTGTCTCTGTATGGCTTTAGCAGCCTTGTGGCCCAGCGGGCTTTGTCTCTGTGTGGGTCCAGAGGCCTTGTGGCACAAAGTTGCCTTGTCCTGTCTGTAAAAAATGGCCAGTGGTCTGTGGCCCTTAGTGGCGCGGTTCAATGTGGCCTAGTGGCTGTTGTCTGTGTGGCTTGCTCTGTGTGGTCTATAGTGGCCTTGTGGCACAAGTTGCCTTGTCCTGTATGTAAAAAATGGCCAGTGGTCTGTGGCCTTTAGTGGCGCGGTTCAATGTGGCCAAGCGGCCGTTGTTTGTGTGGCCAAGCGGCCTTGAGGCATTGTTGCCTCGCTAAAAAAAAAAAAAAAAGGCCATGTGGTCTTGTGGTCCTTGCGGCCTGGTTTTGTGTGGCCTTGCGGCCTTGTCCAGTCTACCTCGTTCTATGTGCGGCATTAGAGGCCGTTGTGGCTCATTGCGGCCTTGTCTCTGTGGTCTAGCAAGGTCATGTGGCCGGGCGGCCTTGTGTCTGTGGTCTATCATGGCCGTGTGGTCCAATGTGGCCAGTTTGCGGTCTAAGGTGGCCTGCTCTGTGTGGTCCAATGAGGCCTGGCCCAATGTGGCATTGTCTGTGTGGTCCATCGCGGCCTTGTCTCTGTGTGGTCCAATGAGGCCTGGCCAATGTGGCTCCGTTTTGTGTGGTCCATCGAGGCCTTGTCTCTGCGCGGTCTGTTACGGCCTTGTCCCATATGGCCGGTTCTGTATGCCCAAGGTGGCCTTTTCTCTGTGGTCCTATAACAGCTTTTGTTCCATGACCTGTCCCTATGTCCTAAGTTAGCCTCGTTCTCAGTTAAGTCACTATTCCACAACACTTGCTTCCCTCCAACTCATTCTCAGGGAAACTGGTTCGATCAGACGTAAGTGCGTCTCAAAACATAAGTCGCCTGGATGAAAGCGTCAGCATGGATAAATGCTAATGTACATACAGCAGCAGAACATAAATCCATAAATGCATTATTCACGTCTTCTCATAGTACCTTTCAGGCTCACTATGAAGTCATCTCTTACTTCAGGCAGGAAATGCAGAGTCCGGACCCTCGGATTGCGAGCTATGGACGGGGCCTACGCCAAAGAACTTTATTGCTTGCTGGGCTATCAATAAATGTATTTATTGTTACAGTATTTATTCTCCCGAGTCTTTCTAGTAGAAATGACAGAGTTTTTGGTATACTGTTCGATTTCCTTTAAAGTCTGTGAACTTTTAAATCCAATGTATAAATATTGCTATCCACATGATGAAGGGGTCTTAGCTGAACATAAAAATATCTATGTTTAAAATATATATATTTTTATGAAGTGTATTATGAGGAAAAACCAGCGTTATGGATGTGACAAAAACCCTGTTATGGATGTGACGCGTCTGAAATACAGAGAATCTGTTTGGAAAATCAACAATCAAACCATCATGGCACTTTTGTTGACGCATAATGGCTGTGTTTTCACATTAAGAAGACTGTCTGAAATGATTCTGAAGATGTGCATGATTTAATATGAAGCGTCCGTAACGGTCACGTCCATAACGCATTATTATGGTTGTTAAGAGCAAAGTAGCGAGATGAATTGTCTATCCTAATAAGCATAAACATAATTTAGCTTTGTAAATAAAGTTTCAAGTTATTTGCATTTATTTATTTATTTATATGTTTCTAAGCAACTGAAAAAAGCACAAATGTCAGGGCATGTCAAAACATCTCAAGGACCCCAAAAACACCTCAGACCTCAGAGGGTTAACCCCCTGGGGTCTGAGGTGTTTTTGGAGTCCTTGAGATGTTCTGACATGCTGTGACATTTGTGTTTTTTTCAGTTGCTTATAAACATATTAATGGCACAGGTGAAATTACACTATATTTAGCACAAACATGGCTATGATAATATGTGATATAATATGTTTGTACATGTTTGTATATTTGAGAGAATATTGTTTATGCGTGGTTATTGAAAAAACTAAAAATGAAAGTTTCTGAAATAAGGCTACAAAACACATAATAAATGTGTCCACAAGACTTTTGACTAATGGATGTTGTTGCCTAGTGTTTTTTCTTCAAAATGATCTGAAAAACATCCTGCCTAATCATTCACATAAAACTGTGAATTGGGTTTTATTGTGAAAAACTTTTTTTGTTTGCCAAGGCAATATGCGAATGGCCTTGAACAGTCCAAGGCCCATCATGAATAATTAGGTGATTCTCACCTGACCCGCATAATAATGAGCCTTTCATTCAGGTGTTACACAAGGAAAATTTAAAGGACAACATACATACATACATACATACATACATACATACACACACACACACACACACACATATATATATATATATATATATATATATATATATATATATGAAGAGTTCAGATGCAAAAGCCTCTAAGTGCCATTTGAAATTTTCTTCTAGAATAATAATTTTTATCAAGCTTGTATATTTAAGTTCAGTAATTTCATTTAAATGGCAATGAAGATTACCTAATAATTGTCATTTAAGTGAAATTACTGAACTTAAAATGTACAAGCTTGATAAAAATTATCATTCTAGAAGAAAATTTCAAATGGCACTAGAGGCTTTTGCATCTGAACTCTTCATATAATCAAAATATAAATGAAAGTCAAAAACCCATTTTTAGTCATACCTGGAAACAAATCCTGGTCAAATAGGTTATATGGGTCATTGTATAGAATTGGTTCAAAGTTAGAGTTGGAAACATCTTGAAAAGAATTTTTTTCCATATAAAGTAGGCTATTATAAGCTTGCATTGGATAACAGTTGATTAGTTTATTTTTTACAAAACATAGGCTACTATATATTTAACATATGAGCAGAAACTGTCTAACTAAAGCTTATTTGATGTCTATTTTATAGTAAAAACTTTCTAATCTATTTCGTCTGTAACAGTAGGCTATGCATCTGAGCGTTCGTTTGTTCACACACCCAGACACCCGATTCATATTTAAACAGTCTTTTTGGTTTTACAGATACTATTCTATATTGCGATTAGAACAAATCTCAGTAGTCTTACTAATGTAGGAGCGAGAGTGAATGAACGCACAGCGCGCGCGCGTCTGTGAATTCGTCCATTCATTCGCACACAGACACGCATTTAAAATTTAAACAGTCTTTGTGCAGTTTACAGACACTATTCAATAACACGATTAGAACAAAGCACTTAAGAATAAATGACTTACTACATCAGCTGAATCCGTGCTCCTAGAAATGAAACAGGTAACTGAGTTAACTTTTCCAGGAATTATTCCTCACTGTGCAGCAAGACGAGATAAAGGTTAGGGCGTTCTGATGTGGGCGTTTTCATGGCTTGCCTCAACATTAACGTTTGAATAGCGAGCGCTCTCAGTGGGCGTGATCACATTAACACGTCATACGCTATAATTAGGTGAAAGGAAAAAGACAGACATCTCTCTCTTTTCATACAGATTACATCAACTGAGAATAGTTGCTTTTTTATATAAGTTACTTCATTTAAAAGAAGAGAATTTCAGCTTCATAAAGAGAAATCTTTCGTGTCTCTGTGACAAGTATTTATTGAGTTACAGTTCATTTTTCGGATGCGTTTCAGAAAGATTTTTGCGGAGACAGTGTGAGCTGAAAGCGCACCCTGTTTATTTTATTTATTTTACAAAAACACAAGGTTTTGATGTTAATAAGGAGTGTACACAAAAAAAAGAAGACATTTAACAGTATTGAATGATGTGTAACACTTATATGTAAGATCAAAATCAACAAAGTATTTTGAGTTTGTTTTGCACTGATAAGAAAAAAAGTGAGCAGATCACGCCGGCGTGATTGCCGACCCCAGAGGGTTAAACATCATATAAATTTTAAAATATTGTTGATTACTTACAAAGCACTAAATGGTTTAGCTCCGCAGTACTTGAGCGAGCTCTTAACGCATTATAGTCCTTCAGGTCTATTGCGATCTCGAAATTCCGGCCAGTTGATAATACCTAGAATATCTAAATCGACTGCTGGCGGTAGATCCTTTTCCTATTTAGCACCAAAACTTTGAAACAGTCTTCCTAGCATTGTCCGGGAAGCAGACACACTCTGTCAGTTCAAAGCTAGACTAAAAACACATCTCTTTGACCTAGCATACACATAACACACTATAGACTTCTATAATTCAATGTTAGGCTGCATAGATTAGGTCAGCCGGAACTGGGAACACTTCCCTTAAATCTTGATGTACTCGTTACATCATCAGAAGAATGGCATCTACGCTAATTTTAGTGTCTTTGTTTATCCCGAGGTTTTCCCGCAGCCTGCCGGATCCAGGCCGTGTCCAGATCTGACGAAGGAGATCCGCCTGGACCCGATGACAATGCAGTGCTGAAGTGTCAACTATCCTCTCCCTATGGAGGATCCATTTCCCACTCTACAGATAAAGCGTTGTGAATTTCGGTTCGCGTACCCCGAAGTGATCAAATAGAACAAAATTCTGTATCAAAATTTATAGGCAAGACAAGTAGTTTGTTTAGGCATGGGTTGTATGGAATTACAAACCTGCGCACATATTTTCAAAAGCACATAACTATAGAACCAATTCTGAATGAGCATGTGAACGCTGTCAGCACAGGTAATCACAGGTTCGCGTTTAAAGTCTGATCATTTCGACGGAGGTGAATCAATCAAAATTAACTTTAGCTGGAAATAACATTATTCAAGAACCGCTATAAAGCCAAAACAATCTCGGTTAGCTTAAATTATATGTTTATCTCTGCAAGGCTGGTTTGAAACAATCCATTGTTAAAAGCGCTATATAAATGAAGATGACTTGACTTGACTTGACTAGTATTGGATTTCTTAAAAAGCAATGCGATAATAAAACAGAGTTGAATCTTGGGGTGTCGGGGACTTGCACCTTAGCATAATTTGTATAGCATTCAAGGGGGATGTTTGTGTTGGCAAAGCAGTTGTTTGGTTGTTGGTCTGTTGATGTTTTTGATCTGACGTTTTGCTGTATGACACAAAATGAATTTCCGTAAGGACTAATAAATATCTATCTATCTATCTATCTATCTATCTATCTATCTATCTATCTATCTAGTATTCATGTACAAATGTGAAGTAGCCTACTTTTTCCCCTCACAGGACAGCAACACTACGCATTTTACATTAAACTACACAAAAGTATATAGTTTAAATTGATCAACCTTGCAAACACTCAGAGACCCTTACAAAAATAAACAAATATCCAGAGCCATGAATTCTCTTTTATGTACACATTTAAAGTTGCATAAAATAATGAAATAATAAATAATAAAGAAATATTGTACAATGCAGGCTATAATGTCATTTTCGCGTTTCCACATGACAAATGAAGCACGCAATGGTGACGAATTAGTTAAGATGAATAAGAAAAAAAACGGGAAAAAAAACTTGTGGCTTTAACGCTGGTTTCTCTGGCTATTTGAGTAAAATGAAAACATAATAATTTTACATTTAAATGTAAATTTGCCGTCCACCACCGAACTCTCGGCCGCCCTTTTTTTTAAATAAAAATGCTGTCGTCACCGGCGCGCAATGACTTATGGGGTAGGATAGGCCGCTTAGGATCCATTTATGTATCCTCTCTTTCACGGGGAAACGAAGGGTGCATTTGGTGTCGCTTTTGAATCGGGGAAGCCTTCGTCGCGCTGCAATGACGCAACTGGACTTTGAATACGGCCTTCGGAGCAGGCATAATTGAATTGGGACAGCCTTCATCCCACCGCGATGACGCAATCGGCCTTCAAATGCGACCTTCGGAGGATGCAGCCTTTGAATTGGGACGTCCTTCGTCGCGCCGCTGTGACACAATCGGCCTTCAAATACGGCCTTCGAGGATGCAGCCTTCGCATTGGGATACAGCTATAGACTCTCACCTCACCACCTATATAGCAGTCTCACCTCAATCCATTGACAGTTTAGCAGCATCCCTCCACCGCCCCTTCTCCACACTTCTAGTCCTAACTACTTACATAGGGGGGTGGGGGGGGGGGGTACTCTGGGTAATACGCATTACTCTGGAAAATACGCATTAAACTTTACCCCCTCTGATTGTAAGTAAGTGTGAACTCGTGAATAAGTGTTGCATACAATACTTGGCCACTTTGCAAACAACTGCAGCCTTATAAAGCGAAAGTTGCAGTGAAGAGATGCAACTTTCAAAATAAAAAAAAATCGAATGGAAGGAGTCAGTAAAGAAAAACAACAACAGGACAGTTCTAAATAGCAGCCATGTGTTGGTAGGGTTAGGTCAGAGTTAAAGGTCTTGTAGGTAGGAATTTTATAAAAAACTTTTTCCCAAATTTGTTTAAACTTTCTATATATATATCAATGCATAATTAAAATGTAAGTACTCTGATAAAAAGAGGATAAAAATCGAGTGACTCTAGACCGTTTAATCTGCACTAAACACAGCTCATTATTTCCAACCGGGACGAACAAAGGATTGGCTTAGGGGGCTGTCACTCTCTCGCAACCATGGCAACCACCCTTTTGCCACACAGGACCTGCCCACTTGCGCGTATCCAGATCATACCTGTTCACATGCCCTTGTTTGAGCTTGAAGATGCAAAACTCGACGCAGGTCCTCTTGTCCAAGAAGTGCTCCTTGCCCTGCACTTCGACCACCCCGTCTTTGGCCTCTACTTCCTCGGACCCTATCTGTCCTCGAGCTGACGATGCGGTAACATGACATCATGACTGCGTAAACATACATGCCACTTTCAAGTCAAGTGGCGTGTTATCTATACACATTTTGAGCTATCTGCGTGCATGCGTGCATGTACGCGCCGTTAAATGTCCGAGCGAAACGAAGCAAAATGTAGATCTACATCTGGGGAGCGATATTTTTTTCCTAGGATGGTAGGGGAAGACTCATAAATGCTATTAACCCCACTGTCCTCATCAGAGTCAACAATGCTTTCATCATGGAAACTCTTACATGCCGAACACCATATGTTATGAATCTTACACGAAATTCATCTTCATCACAGTGTAAATGATGGCAATGGAAAAACGTGTATCATGCAACCTGTTTTTAGCTTTGCCTTAGGCTATAGATAACTAGCTCGTTATCGAATCAAAAAATGTATATTTAAAACTTTACCAACAGCTTGATAGTGAGTACTAAAATACATCTTATTTGTTTATCTTCATAATGATAAAGTTAGATTCAGAATTTTTATTACATGTGATTCTGACATGTCACTACATGCACTGCAATCCTTCCTCTCCGCTTGTCTCAGGTAAATAATGCGTCTTCAGCTCAGCTGTCGGAGTTGCGCGTTCATGTGTTTTGGAGGCGTGGCTTTGGAAGGAGCCCAAAAGGGAGGGGGTGAAGTGAATGGAAATAATGAGCTGTCTTTAAAACAGTCCTGAGAGGTCTACAGACACTCGATTTTTATACTTTCTTTTCAGAGTACTTACATTTTAATTATGCAATGATATATACAGAAAGTTTAAACAAATTTGGAAAAAAGTTTTTTTTATAAAATTCCTACCTACAATAGCTTTAAGGATGCTAATAGGGATTTATGAAGTGAAGTCATTTAACACAGTAAAGTTTAACCCTCTGAGGTCGGCTATCGCGCCGGCACGATAGTCTCGATTTTTTCCTTATCAGTGCAAAAGAGAATCAAATTACTCTGTTGATTTTGATCGTACATATAAGTGTTGTACATCATTAGATCATGTTAAGTCTCTATTATTTTTGTGGGTACTCACAATAAAAACAAAGTGTTGTGCTTTTCGTCAAATAAAGAAAAATAAACATGATGCGCGTTTTGCCTTCTCTCTGTCAGTGAGGTCCATTCTGAAACGCGTCCGTAAAATTTACTGTAATTCAGTCAATACTTGTCACAGAGATACGAGAGATTTCTCTTTATGAAGCTTGCATTCTCTTCTTTTAAATGAAGTAATTTATGAAAAAAAATATATATTTTCAGTTCATGTAATCCGTTTGAAACCAAGGAGAGGTACAGTTTTTCGTTCTCCCTTCATTATTTTTAATGAGCTGAGGCTGCCACGCCCCCGGCGCTTTTCACATGGTAAATACGTGATATATGCATCGCACACACGGACACGCCCCCCGATCAATGCCACAAAAACACGAAGTTTCTTCATCAGATTCACTGATAGTTCATCACGTTTTGAGGATGGCACGCTACTCCGGTAAAGATGCCCTTCAGATGATTCTGGAAAGCGAGGAAGAATTCACCTTTTCCTCAGAGGAAGATTCCAACTCAGACGACGAACGGCTGCATTTTCAAGAACGGATTGATCCCGCTGAGGATGCAAGTTCGGAGTAAGTTGTTTAGTATATATATAATATATACACCATATATTTTTATATGTTCTGTTTTGGTTAGCCTATGATACTAAATATCATGCGTAAATACTACTGTCTTATCCGTAATATATCTTGTTTGCGAATATCTGCTTAGGTTATACAATGTGATTTAGAGCAAATATATTCAGCCTCCGGTAAAATATGCAATACTGTCTAAATACAATATATTTGTATATATAAATGTTCTGTTTTGGTTAGCCTATGACTACATATCATGCATAAATACTGTCTTATCCGTAATATATATTGTTTGCGAATATCTGCTTAGGTTATACAATGTGATTTAGTGCAAATATATTTCAGCCTCCGGTAAAATATGCAATACTGTCTAAATACAATATATTTTTATATATAAATGTTCTGTTTTGGTTAGCCTATGACTACATATCATGCATAAATACTGTCTTATCCGTAATATATCTTGTTTGCGAATATCTGCTTAGGTTATACAATGTGATTTAGTGCAAATATATTTCAGCCTCCGGTAAAATATGCAATACTGTCTAAATACAATATATTTTTATATATAAATGTTCAGTTTATTACTTATCATGCGTAAATAATGTTTGAAATTTAGTGATGTGTCGTTCGCTAAATACGTGCGGTCTATATGGCCCATCAACAGATACTCGCGGCATCAACAGATACTCGCGGTGACGCGGTCAACGGCCCATCAATAGATATTTCTCCGTCCCATGGCCCATCAACAGATATATACTTACATTGTGCATCCATACCCATTAAATGTCCATCAGTTTACTTTGGATAATGTATGCTAACAGTTTTTTTGTTTGTTTTTTAGGAATGCGGCTGCATCACACTCTCCTTCTCCAGCACTTCGCAGAGGGACACGCAGGTGTCGTTCAGTTCTCAGTGCGATCGAGAATCATACTGAGTAAGTGCACAGATGTAATATTTTACTGATGAAATGTAATTGTGTTAACAACGTCATAATATACAAGTACCTATTCTTGTGTGAAATGTTGTCTTTTTTTATCCATGGCCATTATTGATTGATAATGATAATAATTTCTTTGATTGTTTTATCAGCATGCTCACACTTTTTATTTTTTTTTACAGATGTGACAATGAACATGTCCAAGCACCTGTTCTGAAGAGAGCTAAGGCAAACAAGCAGGCGAGCAACAGGCAGTCCACTCTGTCATGGAAAACAGAGACTGATGTTGACATTGATCCACAGACACTGCGATTCCTTCCTGCACGGGAAACTGGACCGCAACTGAGCTCTGTAGACTCACATTCCCCCATGAGTCTTTTCAAACTACTTTTTTCAGAAAGTGCTGTGTCAACTCTGTGCCACAACACCAATGCTCAGGCTGCCAAGGCAACTGCAAAGGGCTGCAAATATAAATGGACAGATGTCAGCATTAGTGAGATGTACCGCTACATTGGGCTGCTGTTTTACATAGCGATCTTCCTTTACTTTTGTTTATTTTGCTCACATTTGATTTGCTTAGAGCCCGCATCAACGGGGCATAAGCATTTACTGTGAGATACCTGACTTTACTTTTGTTTATTTATCGCTCGCAATTGCTTTGTTTATAGCTGACTGATTATTTTTTTTATTTTGCTCACATTTGATTTGCTTAGAGCAAATTTAGAACATTGAGTTCCTCCACATAGAGGAATTACAATAAAACAGATTGAAAAACAAAACCTTTGAATCTCCTCTCATTCAGTATTCAGGCTGCCACACTTGATGGGCCATTAACAATTGGGGGAGTGTCTGTCACACCCCTGGTCTGAATCTCATTCATATTGATCGGCCATTACCACTCCCACGCATAAACCTCTTCTGACAAAAAAACTGATTTTCAAAGTTTGAATCAATGTTTTGTTTTATGTGAACGATTAGGCAGGATGATTTTCACATCATTTTGAAGCCAGAACTCGAAGCGACAACATCCATTAGTCAGAAGTCTTGTAGACGCATATTTAGTATGTGTTTTGTGGTCTTATTTCAGCAACTTTCATTTTTATTTTTTTCAATAACCACGCATAAACATTATTCTCTTAAAAATACAAACATGTACATACATGCTGTTTACAAATTACAATAGCCCCGTTTGTGCTAAATAGAGTGAATTTACACCTTTGCCATTAACATGTTTATAAATAACTGAAAAAAGCACAAATGTCAGAGCATGTCAGAACACCTCCAGGACCCAGAAAACACATCAGACCTCAGAGGGTTAACAGCCAATCGCAGTGTTTCAATGTAATTGTTTCGTAAAATTTGTGTTTCTAAAAAAAAAGAGAAAAATGTAATAAAATGTGAATCAGGTGTGTTTCTATCAACTGGTTTGTAGGGAATGAATTAAGATCCCGCGAGGGGATCCTCCCACACTGAAGCCGTCCCTAACCCGCCCCGTTTCCCACCAGCTTTGGGCTTCATTCATAAACAACTCGCCCCTTAGAAGACGGGACATTGGCGCTATGGGGGCCATTACTGGCCTCACACTGTCCACAGGCTGAGCCTTAATCAGAAGGACCTCGAGTGACACCACACAAGCGGTTTCCCATACACCACACTTCCCACACCGCCTGTCAGATGGGGATTCAGTGCTGGGCTCTTCGCTTGCCGCTACTGAGGGTTTCCTGGTTAGTTTCTTTTCCTCCGCTTAATAATGTGCCTGACTGTGACAGCTTAAACAGCTGATCAGTCATGTGAGTTAAATGTTCGCCATGTCAGAACTTGGGCAAAGCTGTTTCCATGTCCCATTCAGCACATTAACCCTCTGGGGACCAGAAACGCGCCGGCGCGTTTTGCTCGTTTTTTTTCACATAGCAGAAAAATAGACTTAAAGTACTACCATCATTTCTGTTCATATAGAGTGAAGAAATATGAGAAAATAATCTGTTAAATGTCTACTTTTTTATGTGCCCACATACAATCGAAATAAAATATTGTGCTTTTGTAAAATAAAGAATATAAACAGGGTGTGCGTTCTGCCTCTCAGTCACCGTGAACTTTTTTCCTGGAGCACATCTCTAATCTTCAACAAAACTCAGCAAATACTATTCACCCAGACATGAGCAATATATCTTTTAAATCATTTGAGTTTGTACTTTTAAATGATCTGATTCAAAACTAAAATAAATATTCTCCGTTTATGTAATCTATATAAAAAGAGAGACGTGTCAGCCATTGTAATTATCTTTCTCTCAGCTCATTATCTCCGGTAATGTGACACGCCCACAGAGAGCACGCGCTACCCTTGTGAAAAAGAAGTGTGCTTAATTGTATTGAAAGTGAACTTTTTATGTACTTAAAATATTAAAAGTATAATTTTTAAAAAGTGTACTTACATATAATATAATATAATTAAAATTAAAGGCCACTTAATCATACTTATTTACAATGCACTTTAATGACAATATTTCGTAACACACTTAATTGTTCTTTTAAAAACATAATTTTATAATAATGTTGAATTTAGTTTTACTTTAGGAAAGTACACTTTCATGACAATATTTCTAAACATACTTAAGTGCACTTATTAGAAATGTACTTAATTAAATGGTTACTTAAGTTTCACTTAAAGAAAGTACACTTTCATGACAATATTTTTAAATATACTTAAGTACATTTTTTTGAAAATTAACTTCATAATAATGTATAATTAAATTTTACTTAAAGAAATACACTTTCATGACAATATTTTTAAGCATACTTAAGTGCACTTATTAGAAATGCACTTCAAAAACGTGTACTTAAGTTCTACTTAAAGAAAGTACACTTCCATTACAATATTTCTAAACAGACTTATGTGCAAAAATGCACTTCATAATAATGTCTACTTTTGTTATAAACTATTTTAAATCATTGGGTGTGTGTAGTACTTCACTAAGTACACATATATTGACATATTGATTAATATACTAATTTAATACACAATCATTTAATGTAAAAAAAAGTGATTATAATGACAACCTCTGTGACAATTAAATCTGTGGACTAGAATTACATTCAATAAATTTTAAATGTTTTTACTTTGAATAAGTATTCACTATAGCCTATAGAAAGTGAAAATAATAGCCATTTTCCATAGTTTTGAGGCATAAGCAATTAGGAAACAACACTACCCAGAAACAAAAATTGTGTTACATACTGTAACTTAAATATACTTGCTTACAGAATACTCTAGTACAAGTTGGTTAAAATTGTATTGTATATTGAGGCAGAAACTTTGATATAATAAATAAGTTAAGGTATTAAACTTTAAATGTGCTTAATTTTAATTATTGTTGAGAATATCATCTCTAGCTCCTGCCATACAAAATCATCTACAAGGGTGTCAGTACCGTGTTTTTTTTTTTACATGGAGTTTCATTTATGAGAGTGGAGGAGTATGCTACAGTATAAGTAGTAATAGTAATGTGCTGTATATCTGTAAACAAAATAATTTTGAAATCATAAAGCACACAGCATAGCTGATTGATGTGTAGATTATTTTTATGATGTCAGTACTTACATGTGCTATAATACACACTTATTCATTTATTGTTGACATTGAGTATATACATCAATTTAACAAAGGATTGTTAAAACAATTCTATTCAGTCAAAGAAACCATTTGTCTTCAAGCTTAACGTCAACTCTTCATTTTCAAGAAAATCATGTTTCTGATGGTGTAAATCTAGTTTATATGGTATTCTCACCCAATTCATCTATATTGTACAGACCCTTCAGTCCCTTTCTACATTATTTGGGAGAGGTATGACAAATGTGTTGTCCTGTAATTTTACCATTACACATTTTCTTTTAAACGAGTCAGTGTTCACAGCATACACATAACTGTTTTCAGACACCTCATACACCATCTTGGATGAGATATTCAATTGAATGTCCCTACACAATGTTCTTCTTGACTTTTCCAGATTCTGCACGACTACACAGCATTTTTTTCCAACGTCAATGTCTGAAGCACTGGTGACAGTTTCATAAGACACTAAGCTCAAGACTTTACACAATGTGCCATCTTTTAATTCTGCAATAGAATTATTTATTTTCTTTAATCTGGTGTTATCTTCTGCATGATACAGTGTCTCACCGATTAGGAAACGAGTGTAGGATGTACAGTTACACACTATACCACCATTCAATTCTTCGATGGCAAAGACGTGTGATGCACTTACAGTGTCAGAATGAGGACCAAACACAGTGACATTTCCAGTCAGATTTTTGGCTTTACTACTCATGGAATTACTATTTTGAAGTTGGGAGAAGAGGTCTTTTACTGTATCGTCTGTGTTGACTTAACATTTTTCCACCCTTTTACGCAGACTCTTCCACTTAAGGAATGTCTTCACAATTTGCACAGGGACATGAGTAGTCCCATTGAAGTACTTTAATAAAGTACCATTGAAAGATTCAAATGAAAACGTTGATGTTGCCCACAAAGGACCCCAGTTCTTAACACTGTCTGCAAGGTGTGTCAACAGGTGTACATTGAATGACACATTCTTAATACCATACAGCACCTCAAACTGAATCACAAACTTCTTCAGTGCTATTTCCGCTACACTGACTTCATAGCGTTTGAACTGCTGTTGAAGAAGTATATGCAAAGCAAAAACTAAAAGAAACAGGTGGTTCCAATACTTCTTCTTTAGAACACCATTTAGAATTAGCAAAGAATAGAAAAGAAGAAATGACCTCCATTCTGAGGCTTTCCAGTATTTCCTGTCTTTTATTGACCTGGGCGTTCTTGTTATCTCTTCTGGAGGTTTTATAGCCAGCAGTTTTTGGTCAATTATGTCTGCTTTCGTGCCTATGTACCACTCTTCGTTGTGATTGTTGGAGTCCAGCCACAGAGTTGCCAGTTGTCGAGTGACACCAAGAGAAACATTGTGCTGATATTCTGGGACAAAACCATTAATTATCTGAAACTTTTGTAATCTCATCAATTCCGTTGGGCCTTTTACACCCTTGACTGGCAGTTGTACTGTAGCTGCAATAGCATGGTCATAATGTTCTGTTTCAGATCGGAGAAGAGGCTCTGGTCTTCTATATGGATAAGGACCTCCACCTATGTGATAGCAGAAATCACACCCATATTGTCCATTGAATTGTTTCGTGTTTCTTAGGAGTGGACGGGCAACTGAGTCAGAGCTACATATTAGTGCATACACCTTGGAAATATGTTCTACATTTTGTGAATCTTTCCAGATTAACCCTTCACTCTCAAGAGAACACAGCTCATTCACAAAAGGGCTTAGCAGAGCAGACATCACTGGTTTCTTTTCACCAAACCAAATACATGGCACACAGATGTTGTTTTTTCTGTCTGCTGGCCGTAGTTCTATGACCTGACATTGAATGGGCCACACCTGGTAATTTGAGCTTCTAAAAATGGGAATTCCATCACAATTCCACAGTAAACTTATGTCACAATCACCTAATTGGCCATTTTCTCTCATTTTTCTATATTCCGCTCCACACTGAATGTCATTTATTACATCTTTCTCATCTGTAGTGTGCCTTGACAAAGTTAAACTTGGATTTTCGAGAATGTCTTTGAGCTGTGATGACAAGCTCAATACTAGAAAAAAAAGCCATTTTTCAGATTAGTATCTGCATCAAATGCTGCCTTACAGACAGCACAATGCATTGGGCTTTTCTCTCTTGTTCCTAAGTAGTTACAACATGACACACAGTAAAAATGAGGTTCATAATGACCAAACTCACCATATGATTTGTTAAACAGGTATACGGTTTCTGGTACCAATCCTGGAAAATGTTCATTAAAAATGTTTAGAAGATGTTGTAAGGCAACTCCTGTTAGATTATGTCGTAACACATATGACATCAACAGCAGCAAACTCTGGCCTTTGGTAAGAGATGATCCCAGATACAGCAACTCATCACCGTTATACGGCTCCTAAAAAGGACATGCACAGAGAATTGTACGTAGTTGTTTTTCCATGTTTATATTAATAGCATGCATTAGATTAGTCAATACTTATTTTTAGGTAAATTATTTCATGAAAGAAATATCACTATATATATATATATATATATATATATATATATATATATATGTGTGTGTGTGTGTTATTTTTTTTCTTGCATAACATTTTTAATGCTTATTTTGATTTTTTAACATGCTGTTGGGCAGACTTTCCCTGGTAATCCAGAGTTCTTGCGAGAGCACAATTTGAATTTGCTCAGCGAGTTACTCTGGCGTCGAGTAATGATGCTCATTAAATATGCCCTTGTATCCCCAATCACATCGGGTTATCTGATATAGGTGGGCCAGAGATGACGACAGCGCTGTGACGTCGAAGTCATTAGTAAACATTGCAAGATGACTATGGAGGAACACCAGTTCTTTTAAACGGCTTTGGCCTCTACAATTAAATATTTAGACCTTTTATCTAAAAGAGGAACAGAAGACGGCGCTCAAATCATTCCTTTGCAAGAAGGGCGTTTTTGCTGTGTTGCCGACCGGATACGGTAAGAGTCTAAAGTTAGCCCTGCTGGTAACTAAGTGATAGCTTGTTGTGATTGGTCGTAGTGTTATCCAATTGCGTGCAGCGAGATTTTCAAATGCATGTCTGGTGCCGCCCCTCGAGCTGGCCGATTTTCATTAGTCAACGCCAGACCATTAATCTTTTCTGATATCAATGTAGTGTGAATTGATGCACAACTTTAAAAAAAGTGATGTGATGTGTATTTGTGTCATTGTAAACCAATGTGGTCCATCACATGTGTGTAACATTACCTGTGATTTGTTACTTTCCAAAGGTTCGGGCTGCTCCTGGATAGGATCACTCTCGGATAAATTCTCCTCATAACTTGCATCATGTAAGGTTGTCTGTATGATTGTATATATGGAAAAGTATATAACATCAGTAATGTATAACTTTGGCAAAGTTTTTACAATGTGAATTTTGTTAAAATTTCACAACTTGGAACATGCATTGATGTGTATTTGTGTCATTGTAAACCAATGTGGTCCATCACATGTGTGTAACATTACCTGTGATTTGTTACTTTCCAAAGGATCGGGCTGCTCCTGGATAGGATCAGTCTCTGAGAAAATTTCCTCATAACTTGCATCATGTAAGGTTGTCTGTATGATTGTATATATGGAAAAGTATATCAAATGTAATTAATGGTGGTGTCCACCCTGATAATATGCTTGTTTCTCTCTCTTGTGGTCTTCTGCACAGGGTAAGAATCCAAGCAAAAAATTATACTAAAATTGCTACTGACGTTAACACATCTAACTTCACAAAGCTAAACTAAAGATCCATTTTGTAAAGACAATGAATACAAGAACTCATTCCAAACCATTCTATGGATTTTTAAAATTGGAAGCACACTCACCTGTAGCACTGGCTTTCTACATGAGGTAAGGGTAGCCTCATTGTGAAGTGACTGATTTATGACCTCAGACAAAAAAAAAACATTATTACATCATTGATTTAGTTATAAATTATTAAATTTATGTTAAATTTGAAGATGTTGTGTGTTTATGTGCGTGAATGTGTGTTTATGAAAGCATTTTATTGTATTTTATCATTTAAACTAACAGTTGCATTGTACTAATTGCTTAAACATGTTTATGAAACAATAATAACATCAAAAGTGGGCATATAAAAAAAGAGAGGCAAATTCTTACCTTTGACTGTGTGCAGCAAAGGTCTGGACATATGTTCTCTTTTTCTAAGAAATGTTTATAGTTTGTTCTATTTGAAACCTGTCATATTAAATGAGATATGTGTCAGAGTTACAGTATACCTCCTTTAATATTAACTAATAATTTAGCCTGGTAACAATAATAGAACTAAAAAATAACAACTTCATAATCATTTCCATCAACAACATCAATAATAATAACAATTAATTACCTTATTTTTCCTATACTTGCTTTGCCTTGGTTCAGGATCATCTTGAGTTATATATGCTTTATACTTCCTTTTGCAATTCATAATGGAGTGGACTGCGTGAATTAAGCTTAACAATTGAACCTTATATATCTGTAACATTGGCCCAAATTTCCCGGGCAAAATTTGAAAACATACCAGCCAATGACGTGAATTCGGCGCATGAGCGAACGTCACGTAATTGGTCAAGCTGAAAGTCACAGAACAACGAACGAAACCATTAACCAGCGAGTCGAAGATTGTGTGCATTTGCATCCTGACGCATTTAGGTAAATATTACTAAAACATATTCACATATGTTTTGATAAAATTATAAATGTAAAATAAAAAGACGTCCACACAGTCTTCGCTTTCTTAGTTGTAATTTGCACTTTATTTTACTAGAACTACTTCGACTTGATTTCCAGCAACTTGTTACATTGTACGTTAACCGATTCAAAGGATTGACTGGAGATGACTCAGAGGAAAGGAAAGGTTTGTCAAATGCTTTAATATGAATTTTTTTTATATTTTTGCACCCCACCACCTTCTCCCCATTTATCCGTGTAATGAAGTAACGTTATGTGTAACTATTTTATGTGAAATGACATCTGAACTTGGTCAAAAAACATATACTATTAAAGTACAGTTGAAAACTATCAATTTAAAACGTTTTTATAAGTGCTATATTATTAGTTATATAATACATTTGACTGACGTTGAAAAGAAATTCCTTTATGGTTTTTGATGTTATAGGCCTAGTAATATTTTGTAGTAAAAAACAACAAAACAAAAAACTAATAGGCCCATTTTTTAATACTGCATAACGTCTCAGGTTACGACTGTAACCTTTGTTCCCTGAGAACAGGGAACGAGACAATACGTCATCGACGTTATGGGGGAACGCCTCAGGCGTGACAGGTGTCTGAAATCACTATCAAATCAAGTCAATCACATTGACCGGCGACAGCCCGTGAATCATTAACGTGAATGATTAACGTGCGACCTGGAAGTATATAAGGGCGCCTTGCAAACATGACAAATCACCTTATCGTCTGAAGGGACTGTACGGTAGGCAAGCCCCGAGGCATGGCAGGGAGACGTATTGTCTCGTTCCCTGTTCTCAGGGAACAAAGGTTACAGTCGTAACCTGAGACGTTCCCTTTCGAAGGGAACTCAACAATACGTCATCGACGTTATGGGGAACGAAATACCCACGCCGCCATGCTGAGGGGAGTGCATGCCCAAGGGCAGTGACAACTGTCCGAACCAGCAAATTCAAATGAAATGCTAGAACCACTCACCCTCAGGTCACACTGGGCTGTCAGTGACAGCATCCCCTACGGTCATAGCCTAAGCAAAAAGCCTCACAGGAAAACTTCCATTAACATAGTTAAATGAAAGGCCTACCTGGGCCTGCTCAAAGGCCTAGGACCACCACTTCAATTAGAAGGGGGTCCCTTCTAGGGAATGTGGCTAGGGAACCCGAAGGAACCCCAGCCAGTCACTATTCAGGGGAACGTACTCACCCCGAAGTGCCACCAGGACGGCCTGACCTGGCGTCAGAACGTAGACACTAGTCTGGCCAAATCCTGTCTGTCTGAAGACAGAGCCTCTGGACAAAAGCCTTAAGTAAGGCATCCAACCCGAGGGACTGCGAAGCTGGCAGTGAACCACTCGGCCCGGATCTCAGAGACGGGATATCCCGGAGAGTATGACTCAGCATAGTGCTTTATGACCCTTGCTAGCGAGGGGAGTTTCTCTACTCGATCCACGGATCAACCCAGTGTCTGTGTTCCAAACACTGAGGAGGCCTGTGAAGGCCTAAGGGCTGATCTAACTGGGAGGCCTCTCGGGAGGCCTACGACCGTCTGACCAGACTCAGGAAGCCGCATGCTCCTAGAGACCCTCAGTGAGGGGAGCACAAGGTCTGCCTGGTAGGCAAACCAGGCTGTAGGCAGGAAAAGTTCCGGGAGGGAACCAATAGCAGAGAATAAACACGTTAGCGAGCCAGGGCGCAAGCTCGCCTTCAGCAGCTGCCTATTAAGGCTAGCTGAAACTGATAGCAAGAGGCCACTAGCTTCATAAACCCAGCACCATAGGGAAAATGTTACAGGGAGGCCCGTAGAGGCCTACTACCTGATAACCACAGTATGTGGGGTGCTCCACCTTCAGGGAGGCCCGTGAGGCCTACTACCTGATAACCACAGTATGTGGGGTGCTCCACCTTCAGGGAGGCCCGTGAGGCCTACTACCTGATAACCACAGTATGTGGGAACTCACCTTCAGGGAGGCCTGGTGAGGCCTGCTACCTTACGACCACAGTATGTGGGGAGCTCACCTTCAGGGAGGCCTGGTGAGGCCTGCTACCTTACAACCACAGTAAGTGGGGAGCTCACCTTCAGGGAGGCCTGGTGAGGCCTGCTACCTTACGACCACAGTATGTGGTGAGCTCACCTTCAGGGAGGCCTGGTGAGGCCTGCTACCTTAAAACCACAGTATGTGGGGAGCTCACCTTCAGGGAGGCCTGGTGAGGCCTGCTACCTTACAACCACAGTATGTGGGGTGCTCCACCTTCAGGGAGGCCCAGAGTGGCCTACAATCTGATAACCATAGTATGTGGGAACTCACCTTCAGGGAGGCCCGTTGAGGCCTGCTACCCTACAACCACAGTATGTGGGAGCTCACCTTCAGGGAGGCCTGGTGAGGCCTGCTACCTTACGACCACAGTATGTGGGGAGCTCACCTTCAGGGAGGCCTGGTGAGGCCTGCTACCTTACAACCACAGTATGTGGGGAGCTCACCTTCAGGGAGGCCTGGTGAGGCCTACTACCTGATAATCACAGCTGTTCGGTTGTCAGTCCTTGGGCTCGTCTCCAGGGAGGCCTGGTGAGGCCTACTACCTGACAGCCAATGTAGATGGGTGACAGTTCCAAGGCGGCCTGCTAAGGCCAGCCGGCTGGGGACTCGCCTATCAGGGAGGCCTGGTTGGGCCTACTAGCTGATAGCAAGTCAATTCTGCTACAAAGGAACACTGTTGGGAACCATACTGCACCAATGAAACTATTGGGCCCACCCACAGGAGGCCTAGTAAGGCTAGCTACCTGTAGTGGCTATAAAGTATGTCCCACAATGTTGGGACTCACCTCCGAGGAGGCCTGTTTAAGGCCTACTACCCACCAGTGAGTCAACTGCCCGAACCACCAAGGCCAACCATTTCTCTCGAGAAGTGGCCTACAGCGCCCTATTGGGGGCTGCCCATACAAGGAGGCCTGCTGAGGCCTACTACCTGATGGCACAGCCTTCGTTGGCAGATAAGCTGTTTTCACAGCGCCTACAGCCTCCTGGTGCCTAATCACATTGCCCACGGCAGTGTACTCAGCAAGAGAGCTAGCACCCTTGAAACAAGGGGAGTACAACATACGCCACTCTGCCTAAACGGAGGCCCCAGAAGTCAGGGGCCTACCATCTATGCATGGGCGTCAGCTCAGGGCAATGCTCTGGCTTCAGGGGAGCGAACTTCGACAAAGGAAGAAGTGAAGGCTTACTTCGTACTCGACCCGAGCCATAGCGGTGCGAGGTACAGAAATACCACGGAGGCCTGATTGAGGCCTACCACGTCCTTATAAAACAACCTCTCTACCAAACTGCATTACTCTTAGTCGCCCCAGAATGCAGAGAAGGGGGCGGGCCATGGCCTAACGACTCCCATGGGAGAAGGCTGTTATACAGGGATGCAGAAACATACATTCACAAAGTGAAGAGTCAGAGGAAGAAATGCTAATTTTAGCAGAACGCCTCTAATATCCCTGGCACAGCCTAGGCCAGCTACAGAGGCGGCCCTGGTGAGGGCCAGCCTGTAAGCATAGATCTATCTGAGGGCTCGGAGGAGCCACAGCCTACTAAATAATATAGTCTGTATTATTCCATATAAAGGGCTGCAGAAACGCTCAACCTAATGAAACTCAACAGAGCTCAAGGGGCGAAATACTCAGAAAAGTCAAACGGTCCCATGGGCCGGACATAAGATCTATCTGAAGCTCTAGCGTCAGTCAACACTCTAAGTAAAACATTCTATCAGAGAGAGACCAACTACTTTACCCTAAGGTGGCTAATAGCCCGAAGGCTAACATAGTTCGTTCTGGCCACCTAACGGGGAACTTCAGGCCCTGATATATCCAAAAAGGTTCTCTTACCTTATTCTTGACATGGCCCCCTAACTCTATACAGGGAACGAGGTCTGTAAAGAGAAATATGTTATTTTTTATCACAAAAAAGTATACTCTTTGAAAAGACCAGCAGCTCACCTGCGGCGTGCAAAGTGAAGACTCGCCAGAAGTTCTTTACGAACCTGGGAACCGCCACTTTACATACCTGAAAGGGGCGTTTCCACTAACCAGGCCCAGATGGGCCATCAGAACATAGTTCTCATCATAGGCCCATCCCCAGGCCCGATGTAATGAACGCCTGGGGGTCAGAAGAGAGAGGGCAGAACTCGTGACCCTCCAGGGAGGTTATCCACTACCGACGCTGTGAGCGTTTGTTCTGGATAACCTCCCTCAAATCTCTTCTGCTGCGGGAGTCACGCCTCCTCTGCGCCCTGCTCCTCGAGGGAGGGGGCGCACGAGAGGCGACACTGGCTCGCTGGCCCTGCCTACGGTCCTCAGACTGTGAAGGGCCAGGCTCTCCCGCCTGCCTGGGTGCGGACGCGGATCTCAGCGGTATACATGTTTTAAATGCTGCTGAGCGTGCCTTCGCCTCCCTGAACTTCCCCACCACCGCTTCTACAGAGGTGCCGTAGAGTTCGGAAGGCGAAACTGGCGAATCGAGGAGAAAGGTTTTTTCCTTCTCCCCGATGCCAGCTAGATTTAGCCACAGATGCCTCTCCGTAGCCACCATCGCCGCCATCGACCGACCGATCGCGGCAGCGGTTTGTTTGGTAGCCCGGAGAGCCAGATCTGTGGTGCGGCGCAGCTCAGCCACCGCCTCAGGGGACAAACCTGCCCCCTGGTCGAGATCCCTCAGCAGGTCGACCTGGTACGCCTGTAACACCGCCATGGTATGAAGTGAAGCACCAGCCTGACCTGCTGCCGTGTATGCTCTACCATTCAAACGAGCCGTTATCTTCAGCGGTTTGGATGGTAGGGTTGGAGCTTTTAGTGTCGCTGCCCGCCCAGAAACGAGATAGTTCGCGAACGTCTCGTCAATGGGCGGCATTGACACGTACCCATGCTCTCCGATCCCCTCAACATCAGCGAAACTGGCCCGCTGATGTTGGTGAATACGGGCAGAGTATGGGTGCTTCCATGCCTTCTCGATCTCGATGTGCAGATCAGGAAGGAATGGAAGGCTCACCCGAGCTGGTGGTGTATGGCCGGGGAGAAACCGATCATCGAGCCTTCCGCGAGCGGCCCCTCCTCTAGCGCGCTGCCAAGGCAACTGCAGCCTGTCAGCAGCGCGCTCCATAACATCCACCAGCTCAGCATACAAGGGGCAGGGTGGCTGAGGAGGTTCAAGATCTTCCTGATCATAAAACTCCCCAACCATCTCCTGCGCGTCCGGAAGAGCTGCAACTGCAGGTACAGTCGGTGAAAAATCTTCCTCATCATCGACCTGCAGTTCGCTCTCGTCAGCCGTCGAATCATCTGAGAGGTTTACAGACCTCTCAAGGCGATCGACGAGCTCCACCTGAGAACCCCATGATGAAAGTCGCCGCTCTGCCTCAGCACGAGCGGGACCTGCACCACGAGGAACAGATGCTGAGCCCCCTTCACTCGAGAAGAGGGCCAGACGAGAATGGAGCGTTTTAAGAGAAAACCGCTCGCAGTTTGCACAGAGGGTTCCCTCGAGAACCTCCCGTGCATGCTCTTCTCCCAGACAAAAAACGCACAGCTCGTGTGTGTCAGCCGGTGTCAGAAACCTCGGACTGTGGTTGCTGTGCGTTTCATCTTACCCTTTTGTTTGTAACTTGAATAGCGTTTCATTCAAAACAGTCCCTGAAGACGATGAGATGATTTGTCATGTTTGCAAGGCGCCCTTATATACTTCCAGGTCGCACGTTAATCATTCACGTTAATGATTCACGGGCTGTCGCCGGTCAATGTGATTGACTTGATTTGATAGTGATTTCAGACACCTGTCACGCCTGAGGCGTTCCCCCATAACGTCGATGACGTATTGTTGAGTTCCCTTCGAAAGGGAACAAAGTGTCTCTATAGTAATTAATACAAATTGTCAGTATACACTTTTTAACTCTGTAAACAGACTTTGTTTTATTCCTACTTACAAGGAACATACAGATGTTAAATGTCATGAAATACTTGAATAAATAATGTTAAGTGCCATAGTAAATAGGTAATCCAAAACTGTGTTCCAACTGTGTGATTTCAGTACACTGTTTACTTGTCAACTGCTTTTAATTCTAAAGGTTCTCATCAAAACTTCACGCATGGAAACCCCTGGATTACGAGCTAATCCAAAGAAAACTGCAAAGGTATGTGCCTTTGTGCATAAAGTTCATGTGAAATAAAAACATTATTCCAAAACAATCTGGCATTGCTGGATTGTAAATATTTGCAAATCTACATTTTCTTAATTGGTCATCAGAAACTATTACTACTAGCAATCTTAAAGGTTCACCCTACTAAATGAGTCAAATGTAGGAAAACAGTTTAATTAGATACATTAAGTGACGTGGATTCTGACGCACAGAAGCCTATGGCACATGTTGCTAATCTTAGTGGATTAATTCCCATGTACAGTAAATAATATTTTGACAAAATTGTGTCACAATTATCAGAATTAGCTTTATTCGCCAAGTGTGCGCAAACACACAAGGAATTTGTTGTGTTTTTTAGGAGAGCTCTTGGTACATACATACATATGACAGGAGAACATATGGGGTTCCATTTGTAAAGCCGGTCCATCAGAAAATAACAGCAACATTTTGTCACATTTAGCTTCAAACAATGTTTAAAAAACTGGTATGAAATTTTAACGTCCACTTTTTAGCACATTTACAACAATATTTGTCAATTTACAGATATTTTAAATAGTTAAATCTAAATATGAAATGTTACACCTAAATGTTACATCTAAATGCTAAATGTAAATGTTAAATCTATATCTAAAGCTAAATGTTAAATCTAAATCTAAATGTTAAATCTAAATCTAAATGTTGAATCTAAATGTTTCTGGTGAAAGTAAATATTTAACTAATATGCAAATTCAAAATACTGGTAACCGGAAGTGCCTAAATAAAAGCTCGAGGAGGTCAGTGTGTGTTTATGGCATGGATTATAGTGTCGAATAACTAATAAAAACCATCTCATCATGGTTCGACATGGATTACCGTGATAATAACTACCTGAAATAATAAACACGTTTGGAGAAACTATTTGAAGAGTAGGCTAGTGTCAATTTTATGAAAAGTGCGGGACTTATGACCTGTAGCCATAATAGCAAGCCATGAGGGGGCTCACTTTGACTAAATGTCATGTCATCACTCTGTCATGTTCGCTTGCTTAAAGGCCAGCAAGACCCTTATCCCCGCCCGCCCCTGACCAGATACGGTAACGTTACTGTCGTTCAAAATGTCCAACGAATCGGCGTTAGCCGAGAGCATCGGCATGAGCCCCCTCGTGGATGGCTATTATGGCTATAGTCCCGCACTTTTCATAAAAGTGACACTAGCCTACTCTTCAAATACAGTTTTCCAAACGTGTTTATTATTTTAGGTAGTTATTATCACGATAATCCATGTCCAAGAGTCCATTTCCTCGGATGAGATGGTTTTTATTAGTTATTCGACACACTAAACCATGCCATAAACACACACTGACCTCCTCAAGCTTTTAGTTTGGCACTTCCGGTTACCGGCATTTTGAATTTGCATATTAGTTCAATATTTACTTTCACCCGAAACATTTAGTCTCAACCAGGGGCGTAGCCACCATTTCAAAAGTGAGGGGGACAGAATGTCAAGTGTAATACCAGTTTTTTTCTTCAGACTTTTGTTGAGGTTTTTGCTTAATCAGCTTAATATGCTATTTATTTTTAAAGCAATAAAACAGAAAGAAAATTGTCCATTTCTTTATATTGCACATGCAGGGTTTTTCCTGGCTTAAAATGAGGCGGAGGTGGTAAAATCGTGATCATGTATTTTAATAAGATAATAAAATGTGTATTTTTCGTAGACCATCATATAGTCTGCTCTGCTGTGGCACAGTATTTTTGTAGGTGGATCTCGGTACCTCTAGGGGGGTCCGGGGGCATGCCCCAAACCCCCCCCCCCGTGAGAAAATTTTGTACATTTTAAAGATAAATTCATTAATCTGGTGCACTTTGAGTCCCGAGAATCCACTGTTAAAAATAAATAATCCAACTGCCCAAACATATGATATTCTCTGATTTAGATATCTGATCATCGCATTACAATTATTCAAATTATCAGTGTTAAGCATGATAATATGGTTAAATATCACACTGAAGCTGATTTAAAAATAACATTTACTTAAAATTAAAGTTCTTTTTTTGGCAAAATTACATTTTCTTACTAGCCTAAACAAAGTCTGTTTTACTAAACTGAAACTTTCCAATTGAAAACCTTCAAACTTCAAGCTTTTAAAACTACTACTAGTTAGGCTTTTTCAAGAGAACTTAAAGTTTGTCTACAAACTTTTTTATCTAATTGTAAAGTGTTACCGAATTATGATAAACATCATGTACACGTTACCACGCTGCCTGATTCAAGCAGATCGTGGCTGTTAATGCATGAAAATACAAATTCAGCATTAACATTTAGCATGTGTATTCTAATTTGAAGGGCTTTGATAACATATCTGTGAAAATAAAATGCATTACAAATAAAATAGATTGAAAATATTGCATGTTTGTTCGGGTAGTGAATTTACAACAAAACCTGTTAATTATTCAACAAGAGAAATAGGCGGAGTTATTCATCATTGTGCAACACAATTCGGATACTACATGACAAGTTACTTACAGTGCTTGACTTTTTCGTAAAAAAGGAGTGAAGAGTTTTTTGCCATTTTGAACTCTATAAAAATTGATGGATTCGGCGCGCATGGGCGTGTCGTAGGCGAATGCACGAGTGACTGATTACCATGGAAACGGGAAAGTCACGGATGTAGATAGACTATCCTTGACTCTTTGGATTTTTAATCTCGATGTGAAAACCTCAGCTTGTCGTATACACACGTGCCCTGTGAAAAAGTGCGGGGGACGAATTTACATTGTATAAAAAGTGGGGGGGACACGTCCCCCCCGTCCCCCACGTAATCTACGCCTATGGTCTCAACATTTAGATTTGGTTTTATATTTAACATTTAGATTCAACATTTAGATTTAGATTAACATTCAGATTTAGATTTAATATTTAGATTTAACATTTAGATTTAGCATTTAGATTAAGCTTTTATATTTAACATTTATGTGTAACATTTAATATTTAGATTGACAATTATATAATATATAATTAAAGCTGCAAGCAGCGATGAAAGGGCCCTCGCACCCGTTCCACCACCACCTGGTGGCTTTAGGAAGACAGAGCACGGTAGGCAATGTGCATTTATGTAGGTAAATATAGGAAGAGTATGTCAATGTCAGTTACAAAAATGTCCTTTATTATGGGGATTATACAATGTGTTTTCACTCAGATAAGTGTTGCTAGCATGTTTTAGCATGTTTCTAGCATGCTTGGAACTCAATGGTATATCTAAATTTGTTGCTAGTACTGCATCACATTGTAAAACATGTCACTTCCTGATGATAGTAGGTAGCGCTATTACTTTAAGTAAAAACTGTCATGTGTTTAGGGCAGGCCTTTTATCAAACATGTGAAGTTTGGGGCAGATTGGACATTGCCTTCTTGAGTAACAACAACTTCCTTTTTCATTGCATTAGCATGCTTTAGCACTTAGCTAAGAATCGCTAGCAGGTTTTAACATGTTTCTAACATGTTTATAACTCAATGGCATATTTACTATGTTGCTAGTGCATCACACTGTTAAACATGTCACTTCCTGTTGCCAGTAGGTGGCGCTATTACTATAACTGAAAATTGTCGTGTAGATTTGTTTAGGGCAGGACTCTTATCAGGCGTGTTAAATTTGGGGCAGATTGGACATTGCCTTCTTCAGTAACAACAACTTCCTGTTTGCATTAGCATGCTTTAGCACTTAGCTAAGATTTGCTAGCATGTTTTAACATGTTTCTAACATGTGTATAACTCAATGGCATATTCACTATGTTGCTAGTACTGCATCACACTGTTAAACGTCACTTCCTGTTGCCAGTAGGTGGCGCTATTACTATAACTGAAAATTGTCACGTAGATGTTTTCAGGCCATGACTCTTATCAAATGTGTGAAGTTTGGGGCAGATTTGACATTCCATGCCTGAGTTACAGCAAATTCCTATTTAATTGCAGTACTAATAACATAATTTAACATTTAGCTAAGTGTTTGCTAGCATGTTTTAGCATGTTTCTAGTATGTTGCTAGCATGTTTAGCACTTGCTGGCACTTTTTTATATATTATTAGGAGTCCACAACAGTGTTAAAAATGTCACTCCCTGTTGCCAGCAGGTGGTGCTATGACTGTAACTGAATTTGAGCATGGACATGTGTTCAGGACAGAACTCTTATCAAACGTGTGAAGGTTGGAGCAGATTGGACATTGTTTGCCTGAGTTACAGCAACTTCCTGTTTTATGACGAAACATTGAAATTTGTCAGGCTGCCGAGGACACGCCCTTCGACGAAAACTCAAGATCTTCGGAATTTAATGTTGCAAAGGCCTTAAGATTAGACTCACCAAATTTGAAGATGATCAGATTAAAACTGTAGGACGAGTTCGTTGAAGTACGAAATGGCTGACTTCCTGTTGTGTTTAGGGCTACGCTCCAAGAGACCTTTTTGTAGGCATTGGGCCATTACATGTATGTACCGAATTTTGTACACGTACGTGAAACGTAGCGGGAGGCGCACTCCATTGAACCTTTATAGGTGGCGCTATCGAGCCATTTTGCCCTGCCCAATTCTGAAACGCTTATCAGATGTAAATTTCTGCCAATTCTGACGCGTGTGCAAATTTTCGTGAGTTTTCGTGCATGTTTAGGCCCTCAAAAATGTACTGCATCACAGTGTAAAACATGTCACTTTCTGTTGACAGTAGGTGGCGCTATTACTATAACTGAAAATTGTCATGTAGATGTGTTCAGGGCAGGACTTTTATCAAAAGTGTGACGTTTGGGGCAGATTGGACATTCCTTGCCTGAGTTAGAACAACTTCCTGTTTCATGGCATTAATAGCATGATTTAACACTTAACTAAGTATTGCTAGCATGCTTTAGCATGTTTCTAACATGTTTAACACTCAATGGCATATTTTACTATGTTGCTAGTACTGCATCACAGTGTAAAAGATGTCACTTCCTGTTGACAGTAGGTGGCGCTATTACTATAACAGAAAATTCTCATGTAGATGTGTTCAGGCCATGACTCTTATCAAACGTGTGAAGTTTGGGGCAGATTGGACATTGCCTTCTTGAGTAACAACAACTTCCTCTTTCATTGCATTAGCATGCTTTAGCACTTAGCTAAGAATTGTTAGCATGTTTTAACATGTTTCTGACATGTTTAACACTCAATGGCATATTTTACTATGTTGCTAGTACTGCCTCACACTGTTAAACATGTCACTTCCTGTTGCCAGTAGGTGGCGCTATTACTATAACTGAAAATTGTCATGTAGATTTGTTTAGGGCAGGACTCTTACCAGACGTGTGAAGTTTGGGGCAGATTGGACATTGCCTTCTTCAGTAACAACAACTTCCTGTTTCATTGCATTAGCATGCTTTAGCACTTAGCTAAGAATTGCTAGCATGTTTTAACATGTTTCTAACATGTTTATAACTCAATGGCATATTTACTATGTTGCTAGTACTGCATCACACTGTTAAACGTCACTTCCTGTTGCCAGTAGGTGGCGCTATTACTTTAACTGAAAATTGTCATGTAGATTTTTTCAGGGCAGGACTCTTAACAAACGTGTGAAGTTTGGGACAGATTGGACATTGCCTTCTTGAGTAACAAGAACTTCTTGTTTTATTGCATTAGCATGCTTTAGCACTTAGCTAAGAGTTGCTAGCATGTTTTACCATGTTTATAACATGTTTATAACTCAATGGCATATTTAATATGTTGCTAGTATTGCATCACAGTGTTAAACATGAAACTTCCTGTTGCTAGTAGGTGGCGCTATTACTATAACTGAAAATCGTCATGTAGATGTGTTCAGGCCATGACTCTTATCAAACGTGTGAAGTTTGGGGCAGATTTGACATTCCATGCCTGAGTTACAGCAAATTCCTATTTAATTGCAGTAATAACATAATTTAACATTTAGCTAAGTGTTTGCTAGCATGTTTGCTAGCATGTTTTAGCATGTTTCTAGTATGTTGCTAGCATGTTTAGCACTTGCTGGCATGTTTTAATATATTATTAGGAGTCCACAACAGTGTTAAAAATGTCACTCCCTGTTGCCAGCAGGTGGTGCTATGACTGTAACTGAATTTGAGCATGGACATGTGTTCAGGACAGAACTCTTATCAAACGTGTGAAGTTTGGGACAGATTGGACATTGCCTTCTTGAGTAACAACAACTTCCTGTTTCATTGTATTAGCATGCTTTAGCACTTAGCTAAGAATTGCTAGCATGTTTTAACATGTTTCTAACATGTTTATAACTTAATGGCATAATTAATATGTTGCTAGTACTGCCTCACACTGTTAAACATGTCACTTCCTGTCGCCAGTAGGTGGCGCTATTACTATAACTGAATATTCTCATGTAGATGTTTTCAGGCCATGACTCTTATCAAACGTGTGAAGTTTGGGGCAGATTTGATATTCCATGCTTGAGTTACAGCAAATTCCTATTTAATTGCAGTAATATCATGCTTTAGCACTTAGCTAAGTGTTTGCTAGCATGTTTTAACATGTTTCTAGTATGTTGCTAGCATGTTTAACACTTGCTGGCACTTTTTTATATATTATTAGGAGTCCACAACAGTGTTAAACATGCCAATTCCTGTTGCCAGCAGGTGGCGCTATGACTGTAACTGAATATGAGCATGGACATGTGTTCAGGACAGAACTCTTATCAAACGTGTGAAGTTTGGGGCAGATTAGACATTGTTTGCCTGAGTTACAGCAACTTCCTGTTTCATGGCGAAACATCGAAATATGTCAGGCCGCTGAGGACACGCCCTTCGACGAAAACTCAAGATCTTCGCAATTTAACGTCGCAAAGGCCTTAAGATTACACTCACCAAATTTGAAGATGATCAGATTAAAACTGTAGGAGGAGTTCGTTAAAGTACGAGGCCTGAAAATGGCAAAAACTGCACAAAAATCTGAGAGGAAGTTCAAAATGGCTGACTTCCTGTTGTGTTTAGGGCTATGCTCCAAGAGACTTTTTTGTAGGTATTGGGCCATTACATGTATGTACCGAATTTCGTACACGTACGTGAAACGTAGCGGGAGGCGCACTCCGTTGAACCTTTATAGGTGGCGCTATCGAGCCATTTTGCCCCGCCCAATTCTGAAACGCATATCAGATGTAAATTTTCGCCAGTTCTGACGCGTGTGCAAATTTTCGTGAGTTTTCGTGCATGTTTAGGCCCTCAAAAATGCGATTCATTGCGGAGACGAATAATAATAAATATAGCTGCGAGCAGCGATTGCGTGCCCAAGCCGGTGGCACCGCAACCCCGGTGCCTTTAGTTACCTAAAGGCACCGGAGTGGCGGTGCCGCCGGCTTTGGCCCTTCATCGCTGTTCGCAGCTATATTTATATATATATATATATATATATATATATATATATATATATATATATATATATATATATATATAAACAAGCCGGTGGCACTGCCACCCCGGTGCCTTTAGGGTTACTGTGCACGACGTGCAAAAACGTAACCCCGCTTTCACTGTCGCCCTACGGTCCCATGGATTTAACGGACACATGAAATAAGTACACAAGACCGAACATTTATATGAAGTGTACCATTTTGGACAGGGCCTATGATCGTGAATCACAATAGCCACATATATGAGATAATTTAAATTTAGAATAATTTTTAATGTCATAGGATGTCATAGGTCAATCTGTTTTGCAGCACTTAAATGTGTAAATCCAGAAGCCCAGTATTTATCTGGAGGTCTTTGCCCTTTGCCTGTCAACCTGGTTTGGCTCTGCCTTTTCTGTTCTGCCCTGTTTGCCATTGCTCACCCTGCCTGTCTTGACCTTTCTTAATAAAAAGCTGCAAATGGATCCCCCTGGCCTGACCCTGCCTCGTTACAACACATATGCTGCATCTGCTCGCTATCTGCCGAACGGCTCTGGTAGTTCCGCTTCAGCACTGATGATGTTGTAGGAATAGTGCTCTCTGGTTGGTCTGGATTATTCGAGATTTTTTATTTTATACAGAAATAAGTTATTTATAATTTAGATGAGAATAAAATTGGTGTTGATTAAAATGATGGAAAACAAACATATTGATCTGAAATATAGCGCATAAATTTTAAATTAATTTAGGTTAACCCTCTGGGGACCAAAGGTTTTTTGGGGCCCTTGGGATGTTTTGACATGCTCTGACATTTGTGCTTTTTTCAGTTATTTATAAACATGTTAATGGCAAAGGTGTAAATTCACTCTATATAGCACACACGGGGCTATCATAATATGTTAGCAACATGCATGTACATGTTTGTATTTTTGAGAGAATATTATTTATGCGTGGTTATTGAAAAAACTAAAAATAAAAGTTTCTGAAATAAGGCCACAAAACACATAATGATTATTTCTTCACAAGACTTTTGAAAATTGTATCACATAGTCTAGAATATTTGCTCCAAAACTATGTGAGAAACATCCTGACTACTCATTCAGATAAGTCAATAAAGTCTTTTAGAATGTGTATGACGTGTTTTGTTTGAGAAAGCTTTATGCGAGGTGGCTTGATCTCTCATTAGTATGTATCCATTTCACACCTGAGAAAGACAAAGACCCTCCCATAATGGCCCTATTAGGTGCTATCAGGCCATATCATTATGAAGAGCCTTGCAGAAAGAATGAGGAGATTTAAAAAAGAATGGCTTTTAGATTGTTTGGATTTATTTACAACACACACACACTGCTTAGAATAAGTGAACACACCCATGCTAAAGTTGACTAAAAAGAGGAATAAAAAATCGTAATGCCTTAATTAAAAAAATGAGGAAAACTCCAACCTTTAGGGACATGAATAATGTCTTTGAGTTCTTTGTGAATGAAAAATGTATCACAAATAATTAAATGTTCTTCTTTAAAATACAGGGTGCATACGTCTGGACACATCTATCACACACCCTTCACCATATAGACAAGGTTTTATTTCAGTTCAAAGTTAGTTGGAAAAATCTTGAAAAGAAAATTGTCTTTTCCATAAATGTCTTAGTTTGATCATACATATTTCAAAGTTGAGGATTCATTATTTTGATTTAGCTTGGATTGGAACAAACACTAGACTAGACTAGACTATCTTAGTTGATTAGTTTATTGACAAAACATACTATATATTTAACATATGAGCAGAAACTCCTAACAAAGCTTATTTGATGTCTATTTTAGAGTAAAAACTTTATACTCTATCCAAAACTAGTCAACAAAATGTCTTTTATTTCGTCTATAACAGTGCGTATCTGTGCGTTCATTCATTCATTCATTCATTCATTCACACATGCACACGCACACACACACACACACACACGCACACACACACACACACACACACACACACAGATTCCCATTTAAACAGTATGCTATTTTTCCGTTTACAGACACTAACGTTATTCTATATCGCGATTAGAACAAAGCATAAGCATAAAACACTTACACACTTCTCAGCTGAATCTGTTGCTCCTCCTCGTGGTGAAAATAAACCAGCACTTGTTCTGAGGTAGGTAAATGTCCCAGGATTGTTCCTCATAGCCGCTCAAGATGACAGTAGATTAATCTGACTAAAAAATATAGTGTGTTTTCAGAGTTTATGGGCGTTAACGCGTCTCAATGTGGTGCTTCACGTATTTGCGTTTGAATAGCGCGTGCTCTCCGTGGGCGTGTCACATTACCGGAGATAATGAGATGCGAGAACGATAATGAGAACGGCTGACATCTCTCTCTTTTTATATAGATTACATAAACGGAGAATATTTATTTTAGTTTTGAATCGGATCATTTAAAAGTACAAACTCAAATGATTTAAAAGATATATTGCTCATGTCTGGGTGAATAGTATTTGCTGAGTTTTGTTGAAGATTAGAGACGTGCTCCAGGAAAAAAGTTCACGGTGACTGAGAGGCAGAACGCACACCCTGTTTATATTCTTTATTTTACAAAAGCACAATATTTTATTTCGATTGTATGTGGGCACATAAAAAAGTAAACATTTAACAGATTATTTTCTCATATTTCTTAACTCTATATGAACAGAAATGATGGTAGTACTTTAAGTCTATTTTTCTGCTATGTGAAAAAAACGAGCAAAACGCGCCGGCGCGTTTCTGGTCCCCAGAGGGTTAAATTACCAAACATGCAATCTTAATTTAATTTAAAGCAAACAATACATTTAAATACATTTAAATTATGACTAGTCAGAAAGGCGTTGTAGATATCTCAAACTGGAGTTAGGGATAGTCATAATTTAGATAATAGATATTAGATATCTATTATCAAGTTATAGATGTCTTGAAATTCATTTTGATTAGAGATTCATTCATTTTATTGCGTTAGCTATGCGCACTGTGATTGGCTCATCTTGTTTGGGGGCGTGGCTAAGCCATAGGTCAATTACGTTACAAATATATTAAATGATGATACAAACTATCCAAAATATAATTACGACTTGTCAGAAAGACGTTGTTGATATCTACAATGTTAATTCTGGATAGTCAAACTTAGCTTTTAAATGTTAAAAGGGCTTGCCATACAGAGACTTGAGAGAGACTCACCATATTCAAACCAAAATATCTGACTTCCTGTCGGTTGTTGCTAATTACGGTAATTTAGAAAGTTGTCCGGCTCGAAGAGTACAATATACATATCGAGTTTTGTTACTGTAGATAAAACTAACCCCCCCACTTTTGTCAAAAGCATTTAGAAAGTGACACACTTCCTGCTGCCAGTTGGTGGCGCTATAACTTTGACTCACAATAGTCACATCCATGTGATCGGCCTCTTACAGCGAACACACTGCTGAAGTTTCATCAAGATCAGTTAATGTATGTAGAAGTTATAACACATTTCCTGTTTCCATTATTCGCCATAAATTCGTTTCCTCGCCACGGCCAAACCGTTCGAGATATCAAAAATCCCCTGGCAATTTTTCATCCTCAATGTCTTGACTTTGGAGACGAACGGGGGAATTCCCTAGGAGAAGTGTTTCAAATTCCTGAGCATGCGTTTCCAAACAACCCATAATAACTGACTTCCTGTTGGGCTGCCGTAAAACTTAGAGCACGAAAGTTGTTCGGCCCGATGATGTCTATAGGTGTAGCCAGTTTCAGATTATTACATGCAAGCGTGTTTGATATATGGACATGTTTTCGAATCTCGTTCCAGGGGGCGCTGTCGAGCCCCCCTGCCACGCCCGGGTACCAGCTTTAGCCCGGCCCTGATGGCCGCGGGTTCTGACCCGTGTGCAAAGTTTCAAGAGTTTTCGAGCACGTTAAGGGCCCCAAAAGTGCCCAAAAGGTAGTAAAATAATAATAATAAATATAGCTGCGAGCAGCGATTACGGGCCCAAGCCGGTGGCACCGCAACCCCGGTGCCTTTAGTTACCTAAAGGCACCGGAGTGGCGGTGCCGCCGGCTTTGGCCCTTCATCGCTGCTCGCAGCTATATTTATATATATATATATATATACATATATATATATATATATATATATATATATATATATAAACAAGCCGGTGGCACCGCCACCCCGGTGCCTTTAGGGTTACTGTGCGTGACGGGCAATAACGTAACCCCGCTTTGACCTTTGAGAAGATGTGTGCTGTAGAGCTTGCATCAGTGTGGGCTCTGCAAAAGTGTGCATTGAGGGCACATATCAACCACAAAGTATGCGTGAGCAACCTTCTGAAACCTAAAATGAAAAATGAGACACCCTACGGTCTCATGGACTTAATGGACACATGAAATAAGTACACAAGTTTGAAAGTTATATGAAGTGTGCCAAGACAGAATATTTGCCTGATCTGATTAGAAAAATAGTTTGTGTGTGTGTGTGTGTGTGTGAGGCGTGATTGAACAATGTAGACATAAAAACATACTCCGTCCTTTTGTTCATACAGGACATTATTCAAACTACAAAGTGTTTACTTATATTTGTGTACAATCGCAATAAAACACAACATTGTGCTTTTGTCAAACTGTAAACTACAACTGTCACCCAACCAAAATCTCTTACACACACACACACACACGCACACACACACACACACACACGCACACACACACACACACACACACATAGTTTAAAAGCAAAAAAATCTTTTGGACATTCATCATATTGCATTGGTTTTCATTTCTTGTTCTCGAACAGAGCCCTAATCTGTTTATTTTTTCAGTTACACATTCTACATTGATTAAAAAAGAAAAATCAAATGTGTTTTTATTTTATACATAAATAAATAATCTATCATTCAGATGAGAGTAAAGTTAGTGTTAGTTCAAATTTGAAGGAAAACAAAAATATGATCTGAAATATCGCACATTCATTTAAAATTCATTCAGGTTCAATTACCAAACATACAAATCTCAATGTAATTTAAAGCAAACAATACATTTAAAATATATGGGTTGTATGCAATTTTTTTATATATAAAAAGATATATATCCAAAAATACAAAGCCTAAACTTTAACAAGGTTTAAACAATCACTGTAACAGACACAATCACACACACACACACACACACACACACACACACGTCAAATCACTTACATTTTAGATGCAATATTGACTTTTTTTCTGTTTCAGCAGCGAAAATAGTTCAACAAAGATCACAGCAGAACCATCGAGCATCTCACAGCAACGCGTTCTCATTACTGAATGATTCAGCATTTTGAACGAATCGGTTGACTCAAAGATTCAACGACCAATCCATAGGGCCTTTCTCAATCTGTGTTCTTGTCTGTACTTGTGTCCTTGTGTTCTTGTGAAACGTCATCTTTCGTGGCCCAAGTACTGTCCCAATACACAAGTTTGCATTTTGACAAGAACGGTTAAAAATCCCGGAAGTGTTCTTGACACGCCCATTTTACCGAGGATGCATCGGTTGGTAACTTGTGTGAACTTGACGGCAGAAATATCCCAGCATTCATTTCGGCATACGAGGAAGGAGAGGCAAGTCAATACAGTAAGTCGTTTTTCTACAATTTCGTACGCTATTTCATCACTTAATTCACTTCTGAGAACATTTGATGCGAGAAATCAACTGTGTAGATTTCAAATATTGGCATTTTTACGAAAATTTATGGCGAATCGAAAATGTGCTCAAACATTTTCGGAAGTGGAATCTCCATAAAGCGCGAGCAAACCGGCCAGTCTGCTCACAGACTCGTTTTATCCCACAGTCAAGAGACAATTGAAGCGGAGCAATAATGGCAGAAGAAAGCCAGACCCACATCTGTAAGACAGTTTTACTTTTCGTACCGCTGTTATTATGTAATTGCATCCTGAATAATGTGATAATAATTGAAACCAAGGGACATCTGAGGAAACCGCAGCATTAATTACATGGCGAGCGGCCAACGAGGCTCTATTCACTGGTCGGAGGAATTCCTCCAAAAATGGATGGGAGTGAGTAACGTTATGCATAATCTGTATTTTGTTGTACTACAGACTGTTATATAAAAAGGTTTGTACGCTAAGGGTAGTTGGTCGATTGGTGTGTTTGGTTGTGTCTGCCAGCCAGTCAGAATAGTTTTATGCATCAAAATGAAAGAAAACAAATAAATACTATAAAACTAAGAAATCAAAATACTAGTGACAAGCAAAATAAATAGTAAGTTACATGTGACATTTATGATTTGGTTATGATATGAATGCAGAAAGTTATTTGGAGGCAGTATTGCACTTAAGTGTATGATAGTACATGCATGCAGGGAGTAGAGGAGTGACAATAATAATTATTGTTAGTAGTAATATTAGTAATTGTGTTTAAGTTGTCCTCTTCTTTTTGCTTTTTTCAGAGTATTTGTGAACCAGTCTGACCTGGCTATCACAGCCAAACAAGCTATGAAGAAATGGAACAACCTTAAGGAAAAATACAAGGTAACCTACCATTTAATGTAGTGGGACTTACCAAGTTTTTTAGATTTACCAAGTTAATATGCAATTATTTTTTACAAGTGGAGTACAAGTATTATAGGGCAAGGATATACGTTATCAAACACTTTTAAGAAATTGTAAACTAAACAACATATCCCAACTTTCTTTTTTTTCTGTGTGGAAAATTTATATTAATATTGATTATATATATATATATATATATAAGTATATTATGTTTGGCATCAGTATTTTAACTTCTATCATTATTGCAAGATATCTTAAAATAACTATTAACTTAAAATATCTTGACATGAAGGGAATATATACAGGATAGCATTGCAGCAAACATTTGTGAATCCATTCATCTGTGGAAACTTTTTGGGACTACAAATATGTTCAATAACAGTTTTTACCATTATACATGATTTTTTAGGAACTTAGAGATCCTCCAACAGGGAAAGGGGTGGAGGCAGGTGGGGTGAATGCTGCTACCTGGCAGTGGTACAGTCAGATGGATGCTGCACTCCAGGGGCAGCACTCAATAAGTCCGCCCCTGGTAGTGTCAGCAAATCTGACTGCCACTACAGGTGGCGTTGTCACCTCTCCGTCCTCTGCCCCTCCCAAAGAACGGGCCAATCCGCCACCAAGGAAGAGGGCCAGGGTCAGTGAGGCACTCCTGGATTTCATGAAGGAGCAGGCAGAGAGGGAAGAGGAGAGAGAGCAGGAGGCAGTGGCGAGGGAAGAGGCGAGGGAAAGAGCAGCCTCTGACAGGGCAGATAGATACTTTACTCTCTTTGAGAGACTTGTAAATAAATTGTAAATAGCCTGTATTATTTGTACTGTTCTTGATTTACGATTGTTGTATTGCAACAATTGTAACGCTCAATCTACTACTTCTATAAATATTTTTGAAATTGCAGGAAAGACATATTTTGACTTAAGGTGATAAAGCAAGTCTTACAACGGCAGTCATAATCATGCCTTCTTTTTGATATTATTTGTAGACAGCCATCAAATTTGGCATGTTTCTTTTCAACTAAAATAGGTAATAGGTATTTTTTCCTGTTGTCATTGCCATTCTGCTAGGTGTGCTTAAAAAAAACAGTCAATGACCACATACACAGTATTTTTTAATTATTCATCAACTAAACAATTTTACAGTCTAACTAATATAATGATACAAATAAATATATTCATATTTTCAAGGTAACATTTTCATTTACATTTCATTTTCATTTATTCACTATTTATTTGACAGGGACAGTGCACACTTAAAATAATTGCAACTGAGTTAGCTAGCAGCTTATTTGCATCTATTGTCCCTGGGCATTCACTCAGGTTTATCCCCTCAGTCGTAATCATGCTCCCTCAGACATGCAGGCAGCTCTCCAGGGGCAGACACCTGTGCAGCAAGTCTGGCACGGAGAGTATTTCCTGAGAGCTCCCTATCCTCATCATCAGGAACGTTCCCCTGATCTTCATCCTCATCGTGAAGTTCCTCCTCCTCCTCCAGGATATCATCTGTCGAGAGACAGAGGTTGTGTAGGATGCAGCATGCTGCAATAACTTTAGGGGCAAATAGAGGCCGAATCTCCAAAGCCCTCAGGAAGATGGCTCGCCAGCGGGTTTTTAGCATTCCAAAGGTACGCTCAATGATGTTCCTGGCCTTGGCATGGTGCTTGTTGAAGCGTGCTTCAACTTGGCCTGATGATTAAAATACAGGTAAAGTAAAAATATATGTAGTGTTTCAAATGCAAAGTAACAAATCCAATAAAAATTGTCTCTGTGTATTCTTACCCGCTACAGGCTGGCGCTATGGTGTCATGAGGGTGAGAGGATGCTGCAGACATGGGTACCCCCCGTCTCCAAGAAGAAAGAAGCCAGCTGGTGTATATAGGGACTCCTTGTACATTGGAGATCTCCGGAGGACAAGGGCATCATGGACTGATCCGGTGTTGCCAATGTAAATATCCAGAAATTTCCCTTTGCTATCACACACACCCTGGAGAACCACAGAAGGAAAGAGCTTGCGATTGAAGTAACACTTCTTTTGTGGTTCAGCAGGTGGAAGTACTCTGACGTGGCACCCATCTATTGCTCCAGCCGCACAGCGGAATGCCTCATGGCCAGCCAAGCGAGCAAAGCCTGCCCCGACCTCTTCCATCTCTTCTGGCTTGGGGAAATGAATCACCTTGTGAACAATGGCCATCATGTCATCCACTATACTGTGGACTATTCTGCCAACTGTGGCTCTCGGTATGGCGAAGATGTCTGCTGTCACTCTGTATGAGGTGCCACATGCAAGCCAGTAGAGACAGACAGCCACCTCGATTTCGTGGCTCCATCCATGTGACTTTTGCCGAGGCAACATCTGGACCAGCAGGTTGATGGTTTCTCTGGAGAGCCTAAAGGCTGGTTTTAGGTCAGCTTCAGAGAAAAGGGATGTGAAAATTGGCACATAGTTATTTATTTGTACATACCTCTGAGAAGGCATTTGATCCTGTGTTTAAAAAAGAAAAACACACACATATATATTACTTATCATCGATTAACATTCTAAAATTATTTTTTTATTATTATAATTTTGGTAAAGCAAGGAAAGGCCAACACAATGGAAAGTAAAATGGTAAGTTCCATTCCTTCTAGTCTGGTTATATGTATTTCTTAAAATTATGTAGGCTATAGATGTCCTAATAAACTTTACTTGATTTATTGTACAATGCTTTCCTGAGTTGTTTTATCTGAAAATGTGAGTGTGAACCTTTTTTGATACAGGTCTAAGGTAGTGCAGAGCATACTGTAATTTAAGCTACTCAAACAAGCTATTGCTATTCCATTTACCTAAACCCAATTTATTGGATAAGGAAACTATAAACTAGTAATTTTTCCTATTCATCCAGGATTCTCCCCTAGGATTTTGTGAGGAGGTGATGGTACTGGGGGGCACAATCAAAATGATCAAATGTAGTTTGACTGATGTAATCAATTGTAATACTGAGTGATAAAAATTTGCTTTATATTAAATAGGGGTACAGTATCCCTGTTGAGAACCTGGTTTTATACCTTAACATTTGGTATAATGTTTGCCACTATTATTTAAGTTAAGTGCTGATTTAAGTCAACTTTATAAGATAATGTACGTACATAATCAGAGACAAGCGCTAAAATAGCATATTGCCGTTCCATCTTCCTCCTCCTCATCCTAGTTCTCCTCATTTGTATACGCCTTCTCAGCTCAGCAGCTTCCTTTTCTGCTTCTTGGTAAAGTATACCCATGGTGACTGCTAACATTACCCGGTCCATCTTTGAACTAACAGTTATTTAACCTTAATTATTTGATCTTCTCCAAACAATAGACTACCTTAACGACAACCAATAGCTTGCCCTTTACCGGCGTTTTTCCCCCGCCTTTGGCTAGTGATGTACACAAACAAACAACAGAAGCAGAATGAAAGTAGACAGGCGTTGCTTTATTGTTATGAATATAACTTACATTACATTGTAGTGTACAGTTGTAGATTAATCCATTGAGCCGAGGGTATTGGGCGATAAAGCCTGGCTGTTATCGTCAATAATTCTCGTCATGTTTGGGTACTGCAGACGGCGTCTGTGCGGGGGAATTATTGCGCAATACCAGCAAGAACACATCGTCTCAAACTGTCAGCAGCGTTATGTGTGCTCGTCACCTTGTGAGTTCATTCTTCCAAGAACAACTAGCAAGAGCGTTCTCCCCAAGAACACAAGTCCGTTCTTTGCATTCTTGGTTTTGAGAAACACCCATAATCTGTCTCATTCATGAATGACTCAGCCGTTCGAACGAATCGTTTGAACGAATGAATCAATGACTCGCTCATTAAGACGGTCGCCTGGCGACACCTAATGACGGTTTAGTGATATGTTTAAAAGTATCATTCTTTCCAACGATTGTTAATTAACTCATATTTGAAACATAAGCTCTCTCTCTTTCTCTCTCTCTCTCTATATATATATATATATATATATATATATATACAAAAATAAAATAAACACATTTGAAGCGTGTTTGCTTACTAAATTGTGAGCTGAACGAAAGTTGCAGCAAATATCAGCAACAGGAGTCAAATTTCATTAATCACGAGAGTGAAGAGCTGACTGAAAAGATGATGACGGAATAGGCTATTTTATGTGAAAGCGCCTATTTAAGCGAATCTATCATTATACTCTTTTGTTGTTGTGTTTTCCGTGAAAAATAATAGACTATTGAACTCACAATTCAAGCAATCGGCCCCCGATATTGCACTAATTTTAAAGTGACACTAAAAAGTATGCGGCTGCACTGGCATTCATAACGGTGCGCGTCCACTGCGATGAGCGAGCAGAACAGAGTGAACGTTTTTTAGTTCATTCCTACTTCCATAGGAATTCCCTCGAGCGCTCTGCACGCGCCACCATTATCAATGTCCGTCTGGACGTCCGCGATCAAACAGTGGAAACATTGGCTACTCCGTCATTTTATTCAAGAAGATCATTCAAACTGCAAAGTGTTTACTTATTTTTGGATACTCGCAATCAAACACAACATTGTGATTTTGTAAAATACATTCAAGAAATCCGCCCCCGAAATGGGGCTTCTTTTAAAATGAAAAGAAAATGCTCACAGCTGCACGTCTTGTGGAGACGTCCGTTACTTTCGCTTTCAAGTTAGCGATTTTAAAGCCCCCAGCGGAGTCACGGTGGGAAAATATTCCCATAGTAGGCTAGCATCCCTACAATTTAATACAATTGGCCTACCTGATTTTGAACACAAGAGGGCAGTAAAGCACTATGAATGATTTTTATTTTTTTATTTTTTTGGCTAAACAACCATTCTGGCTGTTTTTAAACTTAAACATAAATCTTAAATTGAAAAAAAGGAATACAATGGGTTTAGTTCTACTATTAGTATAATTTTATAGAAAAATAAATGGTGTATAATTACATTTTAGAAAGATATGAGACATTTCCTGATTCTTTTTTTGACATAATCCCTCGCCATAGCAAAACCGTTTGAGATATTCAATATCCGTTCACAATTTAGCATCTTTAATGTATTTTCATCAAGTTGAAAAAGTTTTGTAACTGTAGATGAAACTAACCCCCCCCCCCCCCACACACACTTTTGTCACAAAAGGTGGCGCTACTGAGCCCCTGCACCACGCCCGTTTCTGAAACTTTGCACATGTCTACTGGCTAATAAATGTGATCTGTCTGTCAAGTTTCATGCAATTTTAAGCAATTTCAGGCATGCTAAGAGTCTCAAAAGCATCCAAAAAGAATATTAAAGTTTGATGCGTTGCCATGGCAACAGTATCTAAGATATCAATTAATCCTTTGAAGTTTCATCAAGATCAGTTAATGTATGCAGAAGTTATAACACACGTCCTGTTTCCATTATTCGCCATAAATTCGTTTCCTCGTCACGGCCAAACCGTTCGAGATATCAGAAATCCCCTGGCAATTTTTCATCCTCAATGTCTTGACATCATGCTGACCGAGTTTCGTTGCGATTGGTTGAATTCTCTAGGAGGAGTATATCGAATTCCAGGGGCATACGCTTCCAAACAAACCATAATAGCCGACTTCCTGTTGGGCTGGGGTATAGTCGTTAGAATAATAATAATAATAATAATAATCCTTAGGAAAACAATAGGGCCTTCGCCTTTTCAAGGCTTGGGCCCTAATAATAATAATAATCCTTAGGAAAACAATAGGGCCTTCGCCTTTTCAAGGCTTGGGGCCTAATAATAATAAGTCGGAAGAAGAAGAAGAAGAAGAAGAAGAAGAATCCTAAGGAAAACAATAGGGCCTTCGCCTTTTCAAGGCTTGGGCCCTAATAATAATAAGTCGGAAGAAGAAGAAGAAGAAGAAGAATCCTAAGGAAAACAATAGGGCCTTCGCCTTTTCAAGGCTTGGGCCCTAATAATAAACAGAGCAATTCCAAGAGGGTCCTCACACCATCGGTGCTCGGGCCCTAATTATAATATTTTAAGTTGACACATATTGTTGTAAATGTGCTAAAAAGTGACTGTCAAATTCATAACAGTTTTTTTAACATTGTTTGAAGCTAAATGTGACAAAATGTTGCTGTTATTTTCAGCGCCGCTTTACAAACGGAACCCCATAAGAACAGGCATTTAAATGAGATTAAGGAAAAGGCATTTAAATGAGATTAAGGAAAAAACATAAAGTAAAAACAATAATAATGATATTGTGGTATACATTTGAAATAGAAGACTTATGTACAGATTTGTGCGTTGTGTACTGTGTATAGAACCGAAGCAGCCATCCGCGGCGCCATCTTGTTTCTTTACCTATGTCAGTAAAGCTGCTCAACTCATCTGTCAGTCACTACTGGAGGTGTCACAACACACGGGACATGTTACACGACTCAATGTCAGTCAGGTGTCATGTCAGTGTGCCGTGACAATGTCAGTGGCACATGCCAATGACATCTGGATGTGTCATTAAGCATGGCAACATTGGCTTCTGCAACGTCATTTAATTTTAATACCGCTACTGGGTACCTCTCTAGTCATCTAAAATATATATATAAATCCATCTACTTTGATTAATAGAAAGGCAACATCCTTTTAAAATGTTTTGTTTGAATAGTATACATATATATATATGTTATTATTAATTATTATTTTTTACAGGCTCTTGAACTGACGGATCCAACACCTATATCAAAGCAACCACACAAGAGAGATTTAACAAGAGCTGTAATTATTATTATTATTATTATTTTTAAACTTAATTTTACAAGCTGAATGCATGAGACTTATATCACAGGATTACGTCACAATGATAAAGATTAAATGTTTTTTATTTTGATTGTAGTGACAAAAGTTTTACTTTGTAGTGGTACATTGTGTTGAAATTTTGACCTTGACACTGTCCTTTGTTAAGACCCTGACAAAACAGGCAGCCACACACATGGTTGATGCCCTGAAGGAGGACCTGAGAAAACGAAAAGTACCTGATCCTAACACGGCCCCACCACTTTATGACTCAGACTCTGACGCAACAACCATTTTTGAAGAATCCTCTCCCATGAAGGAACCACTAAGAATTGTAAGTGTTGCAAGAAATAAACACAAAATAATACTTTTATATTCAACAAAATGCTTAAATATTTTTCTCTTACAGCTTGAATCAGAAAGTGAGGATGATAGGCCATCACAGTGCCCAAAAGAGAAACCAAAGCTTGACAATGAAATTGTCAGTGCATTGAAAGGTATTTTAAGATGAAGAGTAGTTAGTTTTATAGTTGACGAAGCACATGAGTTTATAACCAATATAATGTTCACCATGTTTGTATCACTAGAGTTGCCAAAGGTAGTAAAAGACCTTAAAGATATAGTGGCGACCATGATGGTGGCTCCAGCCTCAAGTCAAGTGCATCATACAGAAGTTGGATCATCGCCAGCAGAAATGGTATGGTTACATGCACAGTAATGTTAACATATTAAACATTCACATGTGCAGTATGCTGCCTTAAATACAAGCAAACTACTAAAATTAAGTTCATTGTCGACAATGCTGTTAACAAGAAATATAATTTTTTTCTAATATAATAAAGTAATAAAGGCCACCTGAAGTTAAGCAATGCGTTTGTGTAAGAAATATTAATATTTAATCAGATTTAATCACTTTCTCACGACGGAAGCTAGTTATTTTATTCTATAAAGTTTTAAATATTACTATATTTCTTATACAAACTCCTCACTTTGCTTCAGAAGCCCTTTATTAACCCCAAGAGCAGTTTCGAAAACACTTTTATCATGGATGGATGATATTTGATATACCTCCAACAAAATATATACCCATTGACTCTCGCTATAACCCTTGGGAGAGCCAGGACATTATTTAATATAACTCCGATTGTATTCGTCTGAAAGTAGAATGTCATATACATCCATGGCTTGAGGGTGAGTAAATCATGACCGAACTTCCATTTTTGGCTGAAGTAGGCTATCCCTTTAAGTTATAACTGGTAGTGTCTTAAAGGGATTCACCCCAAAATGGAAGTTCGGTCATAACTCAGCCATAATTTGTTCCAAAGCTGTACACATTTCTTTTTTCTGCCGAACACAAAAATAGATATGAGTGGTTTGTAACAACATGATGATGAGGAAATCATGACATAACTTTCATTTTGGAGTGAACTATCCCTAAAGGCCTCATTATGCTTCTGCGTCAACTCCACGGCGTAGCTACGTCGTCACTCCTACGCCGTCGTTGCCGTTTATGGTTCTGCATCAGGTTGCGGTGCATCTGACCAATCACAGCCCTTGTGGTCCGCGTCGCCACGACGCGTAGTTACAATTTTTTGAAGGTGCACGTCGAGCTACGGCGGAGGGGTCGGAGAGGGGTTCGCGGCGACGCAGAGGTCGCAGAAGCATAAAACAGGCTTAACTGTTCCACAGTTGCATTTTTATTAACTGTTTCTAAGTCGTTTCAAAAGCCAAATATTGTTTAAACATTTTACCAAAAGAGATCTGTAAATGTACTTCAAATAATTTTTGAAAATTATCCTTAATTACTTGCAGTATCCTGAAAAGGCAAGTTTCTGTTTTAGCGAGTGTATATAATATAGCCACAGTTAATGTCGTTGATGCGCACACATGTGCACTAATTGTTTTGTATTTTACTGTTATTCAAATAGATGTCCCTGGGTGAAGGAATCAACATTCCAAAAAAGACATTCGATCGATTGTCTAAGACCAAAATGTCAGTGTTTACCCAGGAGCTGGCAGTTGTCATTTTTGGACGCGAGGCTCTGGCGACATCAAGTCTAACAGGCAAAAAAACCAACAAAACAGCACTGGACTTTATGTTTGTTGTTTCCTTGATTTAAACAGATGACAGCTTAACTAAATAAATGTTAACATTAAAAAAGTGCTTCATGTGTTGGCTTGTAAATAAAATTATTTTATTTAAATGCAGCATGTTAATTCCTTGAATGCCAGATTTTTTTTTTTCTTTTTTTTTTTAAGTTAAAATCTCCACCTTCATGGCACTACAATATTTTGTTCTAAGAATATCTGCACAAACACTATATCAAAATAAACAATTGGCGTTGAAACATTGTCTCATAAATGACATAACAATCTGTCACTGGTGGGGAAACAATCTAAATATATTACGCTATACTAAGAAGGACTGGTAGAAATAGCTCTCTACATAACAATTGCAGGTTACCACTTTTTACATTATAGTATTTAAATGCGCATTGTAGATTAATCTTTGTTCTATAAGTTGTTCTGTAAGTACATGGAAGATAAATTAATCTTGAGTCATTGTCACAGGGAGCTGTCTCTATACACATTAGCTCTCTACATCACTTCCATTTGTTGTTGTTTTTACTAATGATGTCCAAACCTTTGTTTATGATATGCACTGTTAAAAAATAATCATTAAGACTATTCATAGTACTTAACTATGCATTTAATTTTTAGTTTTCAGGGAAATGCCTACTTCAGGGAAGTAAAAAAAAACGTTCTTAACATTTATAGATTTGATTTTGTGCCTTGGTTTTTCATCCAGCATTTAATAATGCTATATCAACAATCTGCATACAAACTGTGTGGATGGTAACCCATCTATTGCTTGTTGTGCTACACACAGAATATTACAGGTTTATTTGGAAAGTTTAAGTGTTATGATTTAAAAATAAAAATGTTTAGATTGCATATATTGTTTTCATGTATCTTTACTTTACAGATGTATATCCGACCTAGATAAACCATTGCAGCTAAATCAGATAACAGTGATTATCATAAAATTAAATGTTTTTATTTTTGTGTTCACAGATGCTGTGATTGCTCGATTTGAAGGGACCACTCCTTCCCAAATCAGGGCTTTACTTCGACAGAAGTGTAACAATGAAGGTTATGCTAAAAAAATTCAGGAAAGTGGTGTGTTTAAAGGCGATAATAATTAATTGAGCATTATGTAATAGGCTGAAGTGAACTACTAAAGGGGTAGTCAATTAAAACTTCAAGCAGTTCTTTATTTGTTCTCTGTAGTGTTATTGTTTCTGTCTGTTGTTAAAATGTGAACAATTCATACTGTAAGGTAGTTTTAATTATGCAATATTGATACTTGTTTGATTCGAATTTTACAATATTAAACTAAGATTCTGCTCATTTTTTTTCTAATGTATTTGTTTGTTTGAACATACACAACTTTATTCATTATTGTTTCATTAAATTTACTTTTGCAAAACAAAAGATTTGATTAATCATTTTTTTATCTACCAAACTGTTTTATTATAAGTGTAAGCATGTGGTTGTTTGTTTGCAATGCATTAAACTGAAATTAATGCATATTTAATTAACTCCAATTACTTTTCAGTATTTTTAGAAGTACATCGTAACCATGTTTAACACACAATAGAAGCAGTTTAAGTACTGTGGAAAGATGTTAAAATAACTCTTAAGTTCAACTGATTGCATTTAATGTCATTTTAGATGGATATATTTGAAGTTTTTTGCAAATATGCATGTTTGAAACATTACACTTAATTAAGAATTAAGTGTACTTTTAATTTACATTAAAGTAAATGGTAGTTAACATTAATTGCTAGTCACATTGTGTAGTGAAATTCAATTATATTTTGAAGATATTAGAAGCAATTTTGAAAGTTCATATAAAGTGTTATTAAAGTTCCACTTAAGTTGTACAGAAAAATCACTCTTAATTTCCACTAGTTGCATTTAATATGAACTTAATCTTTTAAAAATGTGTAATCAATTACATTTAATATGCATTAAATGCGTCAAAAAATTACATATAATTCACACTTAAGTGTATTTTTAACTGACATTAAATTATATTTTAGTTCACATTAATTTCTTGTCAGTGTATTGAGTAGTGAACTTAAAATATATTTTAATATATTAGAAGCAATTAAGAAAGTACATATAAAGTTGTATTAAAGTTCCACTTAAGTTATTTAAATAAATCACTTTTAATTTCCACTAATTGCATTTAATATGAACTTAATCTATTATACATTTGAAATAAAATACAATTAATATGCATTAAGTTTGTGAAAATCCCTACATATAATTCACACTTAAGTGTATTTTTAATTGACATTAAATTATATTTTAGTTCACATTAATTTCTTGTCAGTGTATTGAGTAGTGAACTTTAAATATATTTTGAATATATTAGAAGCAATTAAGAAAGTACATATAAAGTTGTAATAAAGTTCCACTTAAGTTGTTTAAATAAATCACTTTTAATTTCCACTAATTGCATTTAATATGAACTTAATATATTATACCTTTGAAATAAAATACAACTAATATGCATTAAGTTTGTGAAAATCACTACATATAATTCACTCTAATTGTATTTTTATATGACATTAAAGTATATTTTAGTTCACATTAATTGCTTGTCAGTTCATTGAACAGTGCACTTTAAATCCATTTTAAAGACACTAGAAGCAATTATGAAAGCAAATATAAAGTTCTATTAAAGTGCCACTTAAGTTGTACCAAAAAATCACTCTTAATGACAACTTATTGCATTTTATTTCAACTTAATATGTGATATATTTCAAATCAATTATAATTAATGTGCATTCAGACCGGTGAAAAAAGAGCATTTGAGTTACACTTAAGTGTACACATTTAAAGTATATTATTTGTATAATAAGTACACTTTATAAAAGTACACTTAAGTGCATTTTTTTTTCACAAGGGTATTCAAACGCAAATACGTGAAGCACCACATTGAGACGCGTTAACGCCCATAAACTCTGAAAACACACTATATTTTTTAGTCAGATTAATCTACTGTCATCTTGAGCGGCTATGAGGAACAATCCTGGGACATTTACCTACCTCAGAACAAGTGCTGGTTTATTTTCACCACGAGGAGGAGCAACAGATTCAGCTGAGAAGTGTGTAAGTGTTTTATGCTTGTGCTTTGTTCTAATCGCGATATAGAATAACGTTAGTGTCTGTAAACGGAGAAATAGCATACTGTTTAAATGTGAATCATGTTTCTCTGTGTGTGTGTGTGTGTGTGTGTGTGTGTGTGTGTGTGTGTGTGTGTGTGTGTGTGTGTGTGTGTGAATGAATGAATGAATGAATGAACGCACAGATACGCACTGTTATAGACGAAATAAAAGACATTTTGTTGACTAGTTTTGGATAGAGTATAAAGTTTTTACTCTAAAATAGACATCAAATAAGCTTTGTTAGGAGTTTCTGCTCATATGTTAAATATATAGTATGTTTTGTCAATAAACTAATCAACTAAGATGTTATAGTCTAGTGTTTGTTCCAATCCAAGCTAAATCAAAATAATGAATCCTCAACTTTGAAATATGTATGATCAAACTAAGACATTTATGGAAAAAGACTATTTTCTTTTCAAGATTTTTCCAACTCTAACTTTGAACTGAAATAAAACCTTGTCTATATGGTGAAGGGTGTGTGATAGATGTGTCCAGACGTATGCACCCTGTATTTTAAAGAAGAACATTTAATTATTTGTGATAAATTTTTCATTCACAAAGAATTCAAGGACATTATTCATCTCCCTAAAGGTTGGAGTTTTCCGCATTTTTTTAATTAAGGCATTACGATTTTTTATTCCTCTTTTTAGTCAACTTTAGCATGGGTGTGTTCACTTATTCTAAGCAGTGTGTGTGTGTGTGTGTTGTAAATAAATCCAAACAATCTAAAAGCCAGGGGCGTAGCCACCATTTCAAAAGTGAGGGGGACAGAATGTCAAGTGTAATACCAGTTTTTTTTCTTCAGACTTTTGTTGAGGTTTTTGCTTAACAGCTTAATATGCTATTTATTTTTAAAGCAATAAAACAGAAAGAAAGTTCTTTATATTGCACATGCAGGGTTTTTCCTGGCTTAAAATGAGGCGGAGGTGGTAAAATCGTGATCATGTATTTTAATAAGATAATAAAATGTGTATTTTTCGTAGACCATCATATAGTCTGCTGTGGCACAGTATTTTTGTAGGTGGATCTCGGTACCTCTAGGGGGGTACTTTTCGTGAAAAAGGAGTGAAGAGGGTTTTTTTGCCATTATGATCTCTATGAAACTGATGGATTCGGCGCGGGTGCGCGCATGGGCGTGTCGTAGGCTAATGCACGAGTGACTGATTACCATGGAAACGTGAAAGTCACGTATGTTAGATAAACTGTCCTTGACTCTTTGGATTTTAAATCTCGATGTAGGGTATACACACCCGCGAAAACCTCAGCTTGTCGTAGACACACTTGCCCTATGAAAAAGTGCGGGGGACGAATTTACATTGTATAAAAAGTGGGGGGGACACGTCCCCCGCGTAATCTACGCCTATGCTAAAAGCCATTCTTTTTTAAATCTCCTCATTCTTTCTGCAAGGCTCCTCATAATGATATGGCCTGATAGCACCTAATAGGGCCATTATGGGAGGGTCTTTGTCTTTCTCAGGTGTGAAATGGATACATACTAATGAGAGATCAAGCCTCCTCGCATAAAGCTTTCTCAAACAAAACACGTCATACACATTCTAAAAGACTTTATTGACTTATCTGAATGAGTAGTCAGTATGTTTCTCACATAGTTTTGGAGCAAATATTCTAGACTATGTGATACAATTTTCAAAAGTCTTGTGAAGAAATATGTAAAATAATAGAAAATAATCAATATGTGTTTTGTGGCCTTATTTCAGAAACTTTTATTTTTAGTTTTTTCAATAACCACGCATAAATAATATTCTCTCAAAAATACAAACATGTACATGCATGTTGCTAACATATTATGGTAGCCCCGTGTGTGCTATATAGAGTGAATTTACACCTTTGCCATTAACATGTTTATAAATAACTGAAAAAAGCACAAATGTCAGTGCATGTCAAAACATCCCAAGGGCCCCAAAAAACCTTTGGTCCCCAGAGGGTTAACTCTTTTTCGATAAAAGTCAAAAACCAACTCACGACCGTAAAAACTTTTTTTTTTTTGCTAAATTGAGAAAGTTTTTTTTTTCTCTAATTTTGGCGTATCCATCAACCTTTTATAATGCGATACTTAACAAAGTGTATTAAAATACATTGATGAAAACATGGCTGGTGACACATGTCGTGTAGTACTGAATCTATCTTGATATGAGTTGAGTATCAAATATGACCATTAAACAGCTGTCATGAAATTAATATTTAAATTAAATTATTGTATTCTGTGCATGTATTTTTATTTAATAATGTTTTTAATGTTTTACCAACAGCCCTCCAGAAGCTACTCCCACCGATACCAATAGCCCTCTTGAAGCTACTGCCAACGATACGAACAGAGCCCTCCAGAAGCTACTGCCACCGATACCACAGGCTCATCAGAAGCCACAAGACCCCGGAGCCAGAAGGCAAAAAAAAAGACAAAGAAGTGAAGTATATTTCCTTAATAGTCAGTAATGGCTGTAAAAAATTAAATCTGCATTGTTTATTCTTATGATATTTTATAAAAAAAAATGCAAAAATCTAACCTTTTATTGAAGTAAAAAAAAATTAAAGTGCGGGGGAAATCACATTATGAAATACATGTTTTTCTCCAAAACACGTTGGGAACACTGTCCCCTTTTATTAAATACTTTTTGCAACCTCCTTTTTAAATACTTTTTGCAACCTCCTTTTCCCAAGATAACAGCTCTGAGTCTTCTCCTATAATGTCTGATGAGTTTGGAGAACATCTGACAAGAGATCAAGTCAAGTCAGCCTCATTTATATAGCGCTTTTAACAATGTAGATTGTTTCAAATCAGATTTATAGAGATAAACATATAATTTATGTTATTTTCCAGCTAAAGTTAGTTTTGATTGATTCACGTCCGTCGAAATGATCATTTGTTATTAAATTAGGGGCCGCTAAGACGACACCGTTCTCTCTAAACTCTTTTAAACGCGAACCTGTGATAAATGCTGTCTTGCCTATAAATTTTGATACAGAATTTTATTTTATCACTTCGGGGTTGGTACGTGAACCGAAATTTCCACAATGCTTTATCTGTATAGTGGTATAGGGATCCTTTATAGGGAGAGGCTAGTTGGCACTTCAGCACTGCGTTGTCATCGGGTCCAGGCGAAGGTCCTTCGTCAGATCTGGAAATGGCCTGGATCCGGCAGGCTGCGGGAAAACCTCGGGATAAACAAAGACACTAATATTAGCGTAGATGCCATTCTTCTTATGATGTAACGAGTACATCAGGATTTAAGGGAAGTGTTCCCGGTTCCGGCTGACCTAATCTATGCAGCCTAACATTGAATTATAGAAGTCTATAATGTATTATGTGTATGCTAGGTCAAAGAGATGTGTTTTTAGTCTAGCTTTGAACTGACAGAGTGTGTCTGCTTCCTGGACAATGGTAGGAAGACTGTTCCAAAGTTTTGGTGCTAAATTGGAAAAGGATCTACAGCCAGCAGTCGATTTAGATATTCTAGGTATTAACAACTGGGCGGAAATTTGAGATCGCAATAGACGTGAAGGACTATAATGCGTTAAGAGCTCACTCAAGTACTGCGGCGCTAAACCATTTAGTGCTTTGTAAGTAATTAGCAATATTTTACAATGTATACGATGTTTAATAGGGAGCCAGAGTTGACAGAACCGGGCTAATATGGTCATACTGGAGTCCCTCAGCGATCTATTTTAGGACCATTTTTATTTAGCTTATATATTAATGACTTGCCATTGATTTGCCCAGAAGTTCACATCCAAATGTACGCAGACGACACAGTTATCTTTACCCATGCAAAAACTAGAGAACAAGCCGCAGCAAAACTTACTGCAGCTCTGACCAAAGTATTAGACTGGTTAACTCTTAGCTGTCTTACTCTTAATGTAAGCAAAACAGTGGGCATGTATTTCTCTATCAAGAGGAATGCTACACAACATCAGCCCGATATCTGTATTTTGGGAGAGGTGATAAATATTGTTGATCATTTTAAGTATCTGGGCTTAATCATTGACTCTAATTTGAGTTTTAAAAATTACATTAAGATCTCCAACTGTCAAGTCAAGTCAAGTCATCTTCATTTATATAGCGCTTTTAACAATGGATTGTTTCAAAGCAGCTTTACAGAGATAAACATATAATTTAAGGTAACAGATTGTTTTGGCATTATAGCGGTTCTTGAATAATGTTATTTCCAGCTAAAGTTAACTTTGATTGATTCACCTCCGTCGAAATGATCAGACTTTAAACGCGAACCTGTGATTAACGCTGACGGCGTTCACATGCTCATTCAGAATGGATTCTATAGTTATGTGCTTTTTAAAATATGTGCGCAGGTTTATAATTCATACAACCCAGCCTAAACAAACTACTTTTCTTGCCTATAAATTTTGATACAGAATTTTGTTTTATTTTATCACTTCGGGGTACGCGAGCCGGAATTCACAACGCTTTATCTGTAGAGTGGGAAAGGGATCCTCCATAGGGAGAGGATAGTGGACACTTCAGCACTGCATTGTCATCTGGTCCAGGCGGATCTCCTTCGTCAGATCTGGACACGGCCTGGATCCGGCAGGCTGCGGGAAAACCTCGGGATAAACAAAGACACTAATATTAGCGTAGATGCCATTCTTCTTATGATGTAGCGAGTACATCAAGATTTAAGGGAAGTGTTCCCAGTTCCGGCTGACCTAATCTATGCAGCCTAACATTGAATTATAGAAGTCTATAGTGTGTTATGTGTATGCTAGGTCAAAGAGATGTGTTTTTAGTCTAGCTTTGAACTGACAGAGTGTGTCTGCTTCCCGGACAATGGTAGGAAGACTGTTCCAAAGTTTTGGTGCTAAATAGGAAAAGGATCTACCGCCTGCAGTCGATTTAGATATTCTAGGTATTATCAACTGGCCGGAATTTTGAGATCGCAATAGACGTGAAGGACTATAATACGTTAAGAGCTCGCTCAAGTACTGCGGAGCTAAACCATTTAGTGCTTTGTAGGTAATCAACAATATTTTAAAATGTATACGATGTTTAATAGGGAGCCAATGCAGTGTTGACAGAACCGGGCTAATATGGTCATATTTCCTGGTTCTGGTAAGAACTCGAGCTGCGGCGTTTTGAACTAGCTGTAGTTTATTTATTAAGCGTGCAGGGCAACCACCCAGTAGAGCATTACAATAATCTAGCCTTGAGGTCATGAACGCATGAACTAATTGTTCCGCATTTCCCAATGAGAGCATATGGCGTATTTTAGATATATTTTTAAGATGGAAAAATGCAGTTTTACAGATACTAGACACGTGGCTTTCAAAAGAAAGGTTGGTATCAAAGAGCACACCCAGGTTCCTAACCGACGACGAAGACTTGACAGAGCAGCCATCAAGTGTTAGACAGTATTCTGGGTTATTACGTGTGGAAGTTTTTTGTCCAATAATTAGAATCTCTGTCTTTTCAGAATTTAGTAGTAGGAAATTACTAGTCATCCAATTTTTTATATCAGCTATGCATTCCGTTAATTTTGTGAATTGGTAAGTTTCGTTGGGTTTTGAAGAAATATACAGCTGAGTATCATCGGCATAACAGTGAAAGCTAACTCCATGTTTTCTAATGATATCTCCTAATGGTAGCATGTACAGAGTGAACAGCAACGGTCCTAGTACTGAGCCTTGTGGTACGCCATACTGAACTTGTGATCGATAAGACATCTCTTCATTTACTGCTACAAACTGATAACGGTCAGATAAGTATGATTTAAACCATGCTAGTGCAATTCCACTAATGCCCACATAGTTTTCTAGTCTATTTAAAAGAATGTTGTGGTCAATTGTGTCAAATGCAGCACTAAGATCGAGTAACACTAATAGAGAGATACAACCACGATCGGATGATAAGAGCAAATCATTTGTGACTCTAATGAGAGCGGTCTCAGTACTATGGTACGGTGTCAATCCGGACTGAAAATCCTCGCAGATATCATTTCTTTCTAGAAAGGAACACAGTTGTGAAGATACTGCTTTCTCTAATATCTTTGACAGAAAAGGCAGATTCGAGATCGGCCTGTAATTGACTAATTCTGTAGGATCAAGTTGTGTTTTTTTAACAAGCGGTTTTATCATAGCCAGTTTAAAGGTTTTTGGTACGTATCCTAGAGACAAAGATGAATTAATGATATTAAGAAGAGGATATGTGACCTCTGAAAACATCTCTTTCAGTAGCTTAGTCGGTATAGGATCTAACATACAAGTTGTCGATTTAGATGAATTAACGAGTTTGCTGAATTCTTCCTCTCCTATAGCAACAAATGAATCAAATTTTTCCTCAGGGAGACTACAATGCACTTCCTGATGCGATACTGTGGTAGACGGTTGCATAGTTATAATTTTGTCCCTGATATTATCAATCTTATAAGTGAAGAAGTTCATAAAGTCATCACTGCTGTGTTGCTTGGACACTTCTGAGCTTGAAGCTTTCTTTTTCGTTAGTTTAGCCACTGTTTCAAATAAATACCTTGGATTATGTTTATTTTCTTCTAATAGGTTTGAAAAATAAGCAGATCTAGCAGCTTTTAAAGCCTCTCTGTAAGCAATCGAGCTCTCTTTCCACGAAATCCGAAATACCTCTAGTTTAGTTTTCTTCCAGTTGCGCTCCATTTTTCTGGCTGCTCTCTTAAGGGCCCGGGTGTGCTCGCTGTACCACGGCGTTGGGCTATTTTCTTTAATCTTCTTTAAGCGCAACGGAGCAACTGCGTCTAAAGTGCTGGAAAAGAGAGAGTTAAACGTTTCTGTTGCAATATCAAGTTCTTCTAAGCTATCCGGGATGCTGAGATGATGAAACTGATTAGGAAGATTATTGATAAAGCAATCTTTAGTGGCAGAAGTTATAGGTCTAACGTATTTATAACACGGAGTCGGCTTTGCAGCCTTGGCTAAATGTAATTTACATGAGACTAGATAATGATCTGAGATGTCATCGCTCTGCTGCAGAATTTCAACGGCATCAACATCTATTCCATGTGATAATATTAGATCTAGAGTATGATTACGATGATGAGTAGGTCCTGACACGTGTTGTCTAACTCCAATTGAGTTTACAATGTCTTTAAATGCCAATCCCAATGCATCTTTTTCATTATCTACATGTATATTAAAATCACCAACAATTAGTACTTTATCTGCAGCCAATACTAATTCTGATAGAAAGTCCGCAAATTCTTTGATAAAATCTTTATGGTGCCCTGGTGGCCTGTATACAGTAGCCAGCATAATTCTCAAATGTGATTTATCGTTTACACTATATATTTTTACATTAAGCACCAATACTTCAAAAGAAGTATATTTAAAGCTAGATTTCTTAGTGGTTTTGAAAATATTACTATAAATTACAGCAACACCTCCCCCTTTGCCTTTCAGACGAGGTTCATGTTTATAACTGTAATCTTGTGGGGTTGACTCATTTAAAATAATGTAATCGTTTGGTTTTAGCCAGGTTTCTGTCAAACACAGCATATCAAGATTATAATCTGAAATCATATCATTAACTATGAGAGATTTTGAAGTAAGGGATCGAATATTCAGCAACCCAAGCTTTATCATTTGCTCATCTGTATTATATCTGTTTTTTATTTGTTGAACATCAATTAAATTTTTAACCTGACGTTTTTTGGATTTCCAAATTCGGGGAACAGACACAGTCTCTATATGATGACATCTAGGTGAAAGAGACTCTATGTGATGGGATTTATCTGACCTTGGTGACGTGAGGCCGCTAGCAGACGGTCGGTTTAGCCAGTCTGTCTGCTTCCTGACCTGAGCCCCAGATTGTCATGTTTTATCTCTAAGACTATGAGCCAAATTACTAGAGAGAAGAGCAGCACCAGCCCAGGAGGGATGGATACCATCTCTTTTCAACAGATCAGGCTTGCCCCAAAAACTTTTCCAATTGTCTATGAATTTTATATTATTCTGCGGACACCACTTCGACAGCCAACCGTTCAGTGAGGCCAATCGGCTAACTATCTCATCACTCCTGCGTACAGGAAGGGGGCCAGAGTAAATTACAGTGCCTGACATCGTACTTGCGAGTTCACACACCTCTTTAATATTAATTTTGGTGATCTCCGACTGGCGGAGTCGAACATCATTAGTGCCGACATGAATAATGATCTTAGAGAATTTACGTTTAGCATTAGCCAGCACTTTTAAATTTGCTTTGATGTCAGGCGCTCTGGCTCCCGGCAAACATGTGACTATGGTGGCTGGTGTCTCTATTTTCACGTTCCGTGTGATCGAATCACCAATTACCAGGGCACAATCAACAGAATTCTCAGTGGGTGTTTCACTGAGTGGGGCAAATCGGTTTGTTATGGGAATCGGAACGGAAGAGTGGTTCTTTGATCCGCGACTAGAACGATCTCTCACGGTCACCCATCTGCCCTGCTGCACGGGCTCTACTTCAGCCGGAACCGAATCATGTAAAGAGTTCACTATGCTAGGCGCATCCAAAACACTATCTAAAGATCTAGCATTCTTACCATCCTCAATTAAAGTTTGGATGCGTGTCTCTAGTTCTGAAATCTTCTCCGTCAGCCTGACTGTATCCTTGCACTTATCACATATAAATCCTATATTGCCATCGGAGAAGGCTATACTAAACATATGACATGTGACACAGGTGACAATAACAGGACAAGAAGACATTACTCACCGTGTTTGTTGACTGATTTCTTACTTACCTGGACTTTATGAACTCAAAGGCGCGGGCGCGCGAGAGAAAATAAATAAATAAATGAGCGCACGGGTGGCGCGTTAGCAGGCTAACGTTAGCGAGTTACTAGCGTGCTGTGTTAACAATAACGGAAGCTAGAGATGTAAGGTTAATCTGAGATGTTGGGTAAGCTGTATTTAGTAGTATAAACAACTAGATAGTAAATGATGGCTCAAAACATAAAGAAATACGAGGCTCAGGCGAAGCTTACAGCCTCGAAGCAAACAAACACACAGCAGACAGCGAGGCAGACAGGAGCAATCGATCAGCGATCAGACAGGAGCAATCGAATCCGAATAACTGTGATAGAGCTAGTTATTTTAGGCTTATTTTAGACATATAAGACATCAGTTTCCAATAGCTTCAGCTAAACTGTTTTTACATACAATGATTTTTTCACATTTCTCTTACTGTTCCACAAGCTGGTCCCAGGTAGGTGGGACTACGCTAAAACCCTTGTAAGGTATCTGGCTTAGTTTTGGGGAATATGTATTCAATAATTAATAATTAATAATTATTCATACGGGTTTGAACCAGATACTTATACATGTTAAATCGCCCAACGAGGGGGATGATCTGTTACCTGCATCTGCAATCATATCTATACATCAGATTTTAACCACAAGGGATTATGGTCCACCACTGAGGTACAGATATTTTACAGACAGGTTAAAATTAGCTCAATTGTCAGAATGATATTTGTGGTTGATCCACAATATCATCCTACTTTATAGGATTTCAGGAAACGCAATTCTGTGGCCACAAGAATGGGGTTTCCTGCCCTATAAGCAAATACTCTGTAAAGTATCTTTAATTTGTGAGCCTGTAGCTATAAGACCTTTGACACTTAAAGGGACTGGAAAATGAGCATACAATCAGAATCAATGAATGAATATAACGAATTTAATAAGGAAAACTACGTATACGGTTGCTAAGCGTTACAAGGAATACATGTATTTACAAACACAATACAACGACAATGAACAAAACACTAAAAGGATCTGAGAGTGAAAGAAACAGGGAGAGAGAGATGGAGAGAGACTGGAGGTATCAGTGGCAAATTACAGACTTTAAGACCATTGAGAGACACCCGGAAAAACACAATCTTACTGCTCTGAATGCTCGTAAACGAATACCTGCATTTGGTTCTTATGTGGCTGAACACGGCTGCGAGAATGAGCTGCGTGTCTTGTGTGTTCCGTTGGAGCGTCACGTGGTTGCGGCTCGTCCGAGGAGCGCGCACGTGTGGCGTTGGAGCGTCACGTGGTGTGCGGGTGTGTCCGGCGAGCGCGCAATTTTAAAGCTTAAAAGGTCTTTGACGTAAAGTTACCAAAAGAATCATTCAGACTAAGTTAATTTCCCTTCGTGGAAGTAAACAGTCAAACACAGAAAACAAAACTCAACGAAACAAAACAAAGAACAGAAACGATCCCCGGGGCGGGGATCACGAGAGAGGATTACATGGTGAATCACGGAGGGGAGGTACGAGATAGAGAGAGAGAGTGTGTGTGGCGCGCCAATATTTATCACCTCGGAGAAATCCAGCCTCTTCCTGTCGGCTTGGCCAATCGGAGGGTTGGAAGTCACAGGCGGGAATTTAGTTTTTATTACTCTTTGTCTAAGAGCAATAAACTTAGGTGTGTGTGTGTGTGTGTGGGGAGGGGTTACAGTCTAAAGACATTTCAATCTCCAATGATAGTAAAACTTATCAAAAATACATTTGACTCTATGACATTATGCAAATTCGCGTTGTTCACGCCACGAGGGTTCTCCAGGTAGTAAGAACGCTATGTAAAAGTTAAAGGAATATACAGTTATATTTAAAATGCATAATGATGGTATTTATAATTCACTTTATGCTACGATAAACTCAGTTATTCCACTGTGACATGGACAAACAAACACACATAAAAACACATCGAATATATATGGTTAAATGTCTTTTAAAAAGAGAAAAGAAGTTTCTTTTCTCTTTAGAATCCACTTCCTGTGGGACATTCCGATCAGTCATAAAATGTCTTAAAGGGTTAGTTCACCCAAAAATGAAAATTAAGTCATTAATTACTCACCCCCATGCTGTACCAACCCCGTAAGACCTTCGTTCATCTTCGGAACACAAATGAAGATATTTTTGATTAAATCTAAGAGCTGGATCACTGCTACATAGGCTGCCTAAGGGACTGACACTTGACGGTCCAGAAAGTCATTAAAGAAAATGTTTAAATATTCCATGTGCCTACAGTGGCTCAATTATAAGTTTATCAAGCGACGAGACGAAACGCGTATGTACAGCGCGCGTCTTCCTCTGCTTGTAAACAGAAAGTTTTGCGCTTCCAACACGTCATCTTATACGGTAGGTGGCGGTAATACTTCTAAGCGGTGAGCAGCCGGTAACAAGGAGTCAAAGAAGAATGTTCTCATCTCAGTTCTCGCGCATGCGTCGTGGAAATCTCTTGAATTCTCGTCTCAGGCCCACAAGGAAGAAAAGGAATAGTCGAATAAAGTCGTTATTTTTGTTTGTTTTTCCGCACAAAAAGTAGTCTCGTCGCTTGATAAACTTATAATTGAGCCACTGTAGGCACATGGAATATTTAAACATTTTCTTTAATGACTTTCTGGACCGTCAAGTGTCAGTCCCTTAGGCAGCCTATGTAGCAGTGATCCAGCTCTCAGATTTAATCAAAAATATCTTCATTTGTGTTCCGAAGATGAACGAAGGTCTTACGGGGTTGGTACAGCATGGGGGTGAGTAATTAATGACTTAATTTTCATTTTTGGGTGAACTAACCCTTTAATGTCTTAAGCGGACACCACACTCTGTCCTGAGTGTGGGTGTCAGCTGTGGGGGAGGTGTGTGTGTGTGCTAGGCCATATTTATGGACCAGAGTTAGAGAGAGGTTAGGAGCATTTTGACATCAACAATTTAATGGGTCATCCGGACAACGCAGATACCCTACAGTCCCCCCTTCCGTCGGATGAAGTCCCTGTGTGGACATCATCGGACGGCACCCATCGCAATGGACGGATGGCAGGTGAATCATGATGGTTGTGTAGCAGGTGGTCATTAGGGCTGAGGACTCAGCTTGATGAGGTGCGAAACGGTCTCTGGCGTGGTACTCTCTTCCTGGGGGTTCTGGCGGGAACCTCCAGACACAGCTTTCTTGAGCTTGGCCATGGATGTTCGCATCTCGTTGAGCCTCCTGTAGAGGATGAAGGCCAAGCCCAGTGTCAGAGTGTAGTTGATTATCGTAGAGATACACAGCGCAGTGTCTGCTGCAGTTCAGGATTGGACAGCAGGTAAGGTAGTCGGTATGGGTAGTCGAGACAAAGCTTGGAGGGCTGTGTCGATGGGAGAAATGTCAATTAGCTGGGACCCCCCCTTACGCAAACCACAATTCCCGTTCTGGAGTTTGGGGGAAAAGTGTGGTTCCTGAAGAAGGATGGGATTTCCAGTTCTAATTGGTACTCTTTGCTTGGAAGGGGGTACAATGTCAGTTCATCCAGGTGGAGGATGGCACCTTTCGGTACTTGAATCCACACGCTCTGGTTGAGCCAGGTGACACAGGTGGCAGTGTCACGTTGGTCCCAGGTGAGTGTAGCTGTGCACACAGGAGTGTTAACGAGCCACCTGTCGCCTACAATCTCTGCTTGGGTCTCGGTGACTTGAGTGCGAGGCTTGGCTTTAGCAGGGCAGCGTGTGCCACTGATCTGCAGCCCGCAGATTCCGTCAGTGTTGTCTCTGAGGAAAGGTTCGTTAGGGCAGAGATAGTGAATGTCTTTGGTCAATGTGCACGTGTGGATTCGGAGCTGGGGACAGCTTAGTGTCGCTGTCGTGCACATGTGTGGATTCGGAGCTTGACGTGAGTGTTACCTTTCAAAATCTGACATTGACAATGTTCTTGAGCCGGTGGATTCGGCTTGACTATGATGGTCAAGTTCAGGAGCAAAACCCAATTCTCTCTGCTTGGGGTCGACGCAGAGTGGGTTGGCACTACCCAGCGAGTCGGCAAGGTGTATTTGTAGAGAGTCAGTTGGCGTGGTGATGGCGGAAGCCAGCACGGTTTGCACAAGGCTTAAGGGTATCAGGTGCGGTGGAATCCTACCCATGGCTAGGTTGTCAATGGAGGAGTTCACCTCCGGCAGAGTGTCTGTCATCAGGGCGGTTACCAGCTGAGTTTGAGCAAAGTCATTCGGGAAGACAGTAAACAGCTGTTTCATGGAGTTCACTGTCTGGGTCAGCAGAACGCTGTGAGTGTTGAAAATTACCACAATTTCCTTTAGTGTCTTGTCCCTGGTCTGCAGGGATGCACTCTGTTGTGAGTTGCTCTTTTATCTGTGGAATCTCAGTCTGAATTTCGGCTACATGCCGCCTCACGGTGGCTAGGTTCACTGTATTCACACTGGACATACAAGTGTTAAACAGAGTGGTGACGGCTCCGGGCAAAGCTTCCAGAAACAGTTTGGAGCGGTGGTTGTGTCCACCTAACTTGTGTGATAATCATTTTCTCAAGTTGGTCGAGCATGTGCTCGACATCAGCCTCAGCGTGAGTGAGGGCGTTCTCTGTCCCTCGGCACCTACCCAGCTGTATTGTGTTGTTACGCTGGGGCAGTGTGTTCTGTAGGCGTTGCGAGGATCAGGTGGCACATACACTTTCTGAGTGCGGGTCCGACAGGGAAGGAGTCCTGGTTGTTCCCTTAGGACGATGCCTGATGCCGGACCTGGTGAGATGTCCGGTTGCGGCTGCCCTCTGGTTGACTGGAAGCACCGCAGCAACCTGGTAAAAGTGAAAGGGAGAGAGAAAGAGAAAGGGAGGAAAAATTTCAGCGAGTGTCGTCCTTGGCTGGCTAGGACAGTCTTTTTGCTTTGAGGACGCCGGTATGTCACTTGCTTCGGTGTCTTGCAAGTGTCTCTGGTGCTGCGGTGTGCAGCAAATGGTGCGTCATGGGCATACATTGGCATGACCCCCCTTTTGCACTGTGGCACCACAAGCTGTGGCGCAGTGGTGGCATCAGGTGCAGAACGCTGAATGTTGTCCTGTGCACGCAGCATGTGCTGGTTCACGTCGGTTGTCTGGGGCACCGGTTGTCGGTGGGTGCAGACGGCGTTCGTGGGTGGTTGGAGGGGTATGAGAGGTGGTTTCTCACAGTGTCCATTGGTTTGTCATAGCCTTTGGTAAGCTGGAAGGTTAAGGTCAGGTTAAGCAGGGGCTCTGTGACTCTGCGCTCTTTTGTCATACGTGGTGAGACTAATGCATGACCCTAAAAGTTTCGAACCACGATTTAATGGGTTCGTTAGGAATGTAGCATAAAGCTATGTGTGTTACGTGTAGCTAGACAGTGAAGTGTGTCTTGTATCCTCATCTAAGCTGTGGATGTTAGGAGGCTAAGACTTATGTTGGTTCCGAGGGTATTCCTGGAAAGGGCATAGCCGAGATGAAATAAATGACTGAAGATGGTTCTTATGACTAAATTATTTCTCTGGACTTACGTAGTGGTTCACTACGGCTTGACGAAGTGAATGATAGGGGAAGAGTACTTTCCTATTCAAATTATGCTTATTATCAATCCTCAGGACTATAGTTATGCCCTAGTAATCTTTGAAATTACTTGTGGTGCAGGGTCATAAAAGTGAGTGCACTTGTTGAAAATAAACAAAATCACAAATAAAGGTGTCTCTGTTCCCTTTCTGGGCCCTATGGGAAATTAAACCACATTCGAACAAGAGAGGAAATGGAATTAAATCATATAGATGACCGAATAGACAAATGAATAGCTGACTGCTATTATTATCAAAGTGGGAAAAAATAAAATAAAAGTAATCAAGACAGTGGTAATGATCTGGATGTTAGAATAATCAGTAGCACTAGTGACTAACTTTTGACCAACACTCCATAGTGGGTTACAGCGGTTGCGTGTTCAAGACCACACTGTGTGTGTCCCTCCAAAGGATTAGTCAACATGCTGATGGAAATTCTCAATACTATACAAATTCTTCTCTGGCTACACAGTTTATATGTAGTTAAACTTAAGTTTAATTGACAGGGCATCTGCGAATTTAGCCTACAGCGCTCAGCCAGGACTATGCCTAACTAGTGAAGGTGACATTTAGCTCAGAAGAATTGAAAGTACGGAAAGTGAAGAATTAGAAACCCTAACTGGGGTTAAAGAAAGTATTCTAGAATACTTTGCACTGTGTAAACAAAAGCTGTAATTAAGGCTTCAAGTGAATGATGATAACTGTAGAAGTTATTATTTAGCTTAGCCTAAGCTGGATGAATGCTAGGTTAGCTTAGCTTAGCCTAAGCTGGATGAATGCTAGGTTAGGTTAGCTTAGCGTAAGCTGGATGGATGCTAGGTTAGCTTAGCATAAGCTGGATGGATGCTAGGCTAGGATAGCTTAGCCACCTAGGCTGGTTTGTTTACAAAGTGACATCAGGAGTTAGCACTTCCTGTGACCAGTCGTTGTCATGGGAACCAGAGCATGTCAGAACAATTTGACAGTACCTGAAGAATGTCTGCACCCTTTTAAATGAGTTATGCATGTTTAAACGGGTTAAGAGGGGGCGCCTATACTTGAAGTCTTTCAAGAACTTGATGTTACATTAACTAAAATGCAACTGTGTTTTGGCATTTGCTAATTTTACTCATGGAACTCTTTTTACTTTACACAACTTATTCTATTTGTTTACAGAGTAAGGAAATAGATTTGTCTACGCATCTATAGTTACGTCCCTCACATGCATAAATGCTGGCTTTTCAGCGAGTAAACAGTTTTGGTCGCAAGGTTGCTCTCTTTGCTTGTAGATGCAGCTAAAATTTCGGTTAACCCTCTGGGGACCAAAGGTTTTTTTGGGCCCTTGGGATGTTTTGACATGCACTGACATTTGTGCTTTTTTCAGTTATTTATAAACATGTTAATGGCAAAGGTGTAAATTCACTCACACGAGGCTACCATAATTTGTTAGCAACATGCATTTACATGTTTGTATTTTTGAGAGAATATTATTTATGCGTGGTTATTGAAAAAACTAAAAATAAAAGTTTCTGAAATAAGGCCACAAAACACATATTGATTATTTCTTCACAAGACTTTTGAAAATTGTATCACATAGTCTAGAATATTTGCTCCAAAACTATGTGAGAAACATCCTGACTACTCATTCAGATAAGTCAATAAAGTCTTTTAGAATGTGTATGACGTGTTTTGTTTGAGAAAGCTTTATGCGAGGCGGCTTGATCTCTCATTAATATGTATCCATTTCACACCTGAGAAAGACAAAGACCCTCCCATAATGGCCCTATTAGGTGCTATCAGGCCATATCATTATGAAGAGCCTTGCAGAAAGAATGAGGAGATTTAAAAAAGAATGGCTTTTAGATTGTTTGGATTTATTTACAACACACACACACACACACTGCTTAGAATAAGTGAACACACCCATGCTAAAGTTGACTAAAAAGAGGAATAAAAAATCGTAATGCCTTAATTAAAAAAATGAGGAAAACTCCAACCTTTAGGGACATGAATAATGTCCTTGAATTCTTTGTGAATGAAAAATTTATCACAAATAATTAAATGTTCTTCTTTAAAATACAGGGTGCATACGTCTGGACACATCTATCACACACCCTTCACCATATAGACAAGGTTTTATTTCAGTTCAAAGTTAGAGTTGGAAAAATCTTGAAAAGAAAATTGTCTTTTCCATAAATGTCTTAGTTTGATCATACATATTTCAAAGTTGAGGATTCATTATTTTGATTTAGCTTGGATTGGAACAAACACTAGACTATAACATCTTAGTTGATTAGTTTATTGACAAAACATACTATATATTTAACATATGAGCAGAAACTCCTAACAAAGCTTATTTGATGTCTATTTTAGAGTAAAAACTTTATACTCTATCCAAAGCTAGTCAACAAAATGTCTTTTATTTCGTCTATAACAGTGCGTATCTGTGCGTTCATTCATTCATTCATTCATTCATTCACACACACACACACACACACACACACACACACACACACACACACACACAAACACACACACACACACACACACACACACACAGAAACATGATTCACATTTAAACAGTATGCTATTTTTCCGTTTACAGACACTAACGTTATTCTATATCGCGATTAGAACAAAGCACAAGCATAAAACACTTACACACTTCTCAGCTGAATCTGTTGCTCCTCCTCGTGGTGAAAATAAACCAGCACTTGTTCTGAGGTAGGTAAATGTCCCAGGATTGTTCCTCATAGCCGCTCAAGATGACAGTAGATTAATCTGACTAAAAAATATAGAGTGTTTTCAGAGTTTATGGGCGTTAACGCGTCTCAATGTGGTGCTTCACGTATTTGCGTTTGAATAGCGCGTGCTCTCCGTGGGCGTGTCACATTACCGGAGATAATGAGCTGAGAGAAAGATAATTAGAATGGCTGACACGTCTCTCTTTTTATAGAGATTACATAAACGGAGAATATTTATTTTAGTTTTGAATCGGATCATTTAAAAGTACAAACTCAAATGATTTAAAAGATATATTGCTCATGTCTGGGTGAATAGTATTTGCTGAGTTTTGTTGAAGATTAGAGACGTGCTCCAGGAAAAAAGTTCACGGTGACACCCTGTTTATATTCTTTATTTTACAAAAGCACAATATTTTATTTCGATTGTATGTGGGCACATAAAAAAGTAGACATTTAACAGATTATTTTCTCATATTTCTTAACTCTATATGAACAGAAATGATGGTAGTACTTTAAGTCTATTTTTCTGCTATGTGAAAAAAACGAGCAAAACGCGCCGGCGCGTTTCTGGTCCCCAGAGGGTTAATTACATCACTCTAACAATACTTTGTAAGGCCTTTACATTGTAGAAAGGTCTACATATATATATATATATATATATAACCCTGTTCTGAGCTTTTATGTCAGGAACAGGTTTAGCAATACTGCAATTTGGATTTATTTTCCTACACTATGGCGTCACGGTGACGTATGCCTTATTTGGAGCTAGTGTTTCCTGTAACCCTTCATTGTCATGGAAACTAATGTGTAGCAGTGTCATTTCAACAAACATTTGCAACATTCTAGTTTCGAAAGAGTCGTGCATAGTGTGTTGGCAGGTGAGGCTTACAGGTCCATTCAAGATTTTCTTTAAATCAGTAAAATTCTAAATTGTCTAATGCAGAGTCTTGCTTCTCTTCGAGCACACATTTTCATCTACTTTAAAAGTTATGTTCTATGCTGACCAGGGACCCTTTTACAGAGTCTTGCATTGTGTTCATGCTGTGTGCCTTCTGATTTTGCAGTTCGGAATCAATGGGGTCTTAGGGACCCTTTCTGAGGAGGCCTTTTGTGTTAGAGGCCGTCTGTATCAGGTCACGCATCGTTGAGCAGCTTTTCTTGGTCTTTGGCGAGCTGGAAGGTGCGGGGTAGCGAACTTGACCTTGACTTGGTGCTGAGGCTGTGTACCCATGGCTGGCTGCTGGAGTTCCTGGGAACTCTGTGACCTTGGAGTCTGGCTTTGTTGTAGTTCTCGTGACCTCTGTGACCGGAGGGGGAGGGGTTCTTGAACTTGGGCCCAGACTGTCAGGTGTTGGAAGTCTAATAAAAGCTCAAAGCATTCTAGCAGATCTTTGCCAATCAGAAAGGGGTAAGTGTCCATTTGTGAGATGTACACCGGATGGGTAGGACTCAAAAGGACCAATTGTCAGGTCACTGGGAGCTACCTGTTCGAGCCTGATGTTGTTCTGGCTGTACGACTGCACCTTCAGCTCACATGTTTGAAATGTAAGAGTTCGATCTTGGCTCTTAGCTTTAGCACTGAGTCTTTCAAAGAGTGGAGCTGACATTAATGTGGTGTCTGAGCCGGTGTCTAGCAGGGCGTCAAGGCTCAAATCATTGTCTATAGTGATGGCTAGGTAGAGTTTTCGGGCCACCCCCCTTTTGATCAAGTTTCCCAGAAGTCTTGGCTGGTGTGGTGATCGATGGGCGGTTAGGGCCGGTCTCGTGTGGGTCGCTGCGGAGGCAGGTAGCCAAAACAGCATTTCTTAGTCTTTTGGGACTTTGGTCCCAGTTGTGGGACACTGGGCTGTCATGCTCAGGCTGTGCAGCGGTCAGCTGTGGTGGCTGGGTGATGCTGTCACTTTGTGATGTGACAGTCAGCTCTGTGGTCTGATGCTGATGAGCAGTGTTCTGGGTGCCTGTTTCAGGTCTTACGCTTAGACATAGGACGTCTGGCTTGTCCCTCCTGTTTCTCTTGTGAGATCTCATGTGCAGAAGCTCTTTCAGCACCTTCAGGATCTCTGCCATGGCTGTACTGTTTTTGTCTGAGGTGTGCTCAGACGTGTGCTTACCAGTGGCATGTTGAGGCATGCTGTCTGGGCTTGAGTCTCTTGGTGATGGGGGTCGGCTGTTTCTGGGTCGCCGGCTGGCTTCCCAGAATCTTTCAGAGCGCTCGCTCTGGTGCCTTGGACGAGCACCATCACGGCTGTGCTGCCCTCTGCTGGCCTGGAACGGTCTTGGCTCTCTGTAAAAAAAAAGGCTGTGGTGTTGTGGGGCGCCCTCTAGAGGCAGCTCTGAGTAGTGTTCAGAGACAGTAGATTGTGGGTTTTTTTTAAAGTCTTTCCGTACAAAGTCTTTTGCTTGGTGTAAGCTTCTCTTAGCTGTTGAGTAGTCGTTGGTCTGATTCTGGGTCAGAGAATTCTTTACTGAAGGCCTGCCGCAGCGGCTGGTGGTCCGACTTGACTGTCTCTGGTTGGCGGTCGAGGAATCTGCGCACATCACGACGGGACGTGGTTCTGAGCAGGTACACTCGGTCCCACGCGATGACGTTGGTAACAGTTTGTAAGTGAAAGTCAATGTCCTGCGGGTAGAAGTGAACGTAGGGATGTTTCTGGCCAGCTTGTTAAGTCTTTTGGGAGCCATGCCGTGGTTAGTGGCAGGGGTTCTTTGGAAAGGCTCTCCCCCCCTCGCTGCTGGCGGGGGTTCTTGTGGGCTGGCTGGTGTGTTTTGAACAGCGGGTTTTCGCCCTTCTTTTCAGCTCTGGGTTGTTGGCTGAAAGGTGCGGACCGGCTGGTCAAGGGAAACTTTGTGGTGTGTGTTTCCCCTTCCCGGTCACTCTGCAGTCTATACGAGTGTTTCAGCTCTGTGCGAACAATGTCAAGTCCGCATTCGAGATAGTGTCTCGGCTGAACAAGTTCGTGAATTTTAGCTTGGGCCGCTTGCAAGTGTTTTTCGCAGGCCTTGGCTTTCGAGTCTCTTTAAGTTCAGCCTCTGCTCTTTGCAAGGGGCTTCACTTTTGTCGGAGTTTCTCGTTGAGTTCCTCTCTGGTTTCTTTCTCTGACTGCTCTTTTCGGTCTGTGTGTAGACAAAGATCAGACAGGGCAGTTTGAAGTCTTTCCACTTTCTCCTGTAGCTCGGGGTCGGTGTCATCCTCTTCCTCGGTTTCAAGGAGCAGTTGATCTAGACGACTGTGGATCTGGGCTTCCTCCGCTTGCATCTTTAGCGTTGCTACTTTGTGCTCCAGGGCGATGCGGCTCCTTTCGTGGAGCCGTGCTGGTGCGATGAGCTTGTGAGCGAGGTTTCCGACGTGTCGGACCCAGTCTTTGTCGTTGTAGCTTTGGCTCGGGGGCTCGGAGTCACTGGCGACCTTGGCCAGGAATGGAGGCGTCATGGATCTCGGCCATGTCTCCAGGTTGTCCCAGCGGGTTGTGGGACTGTAGGACCGGAACATACTGGCTCACTGTGGGCGAGAGGAACACAGCACACACAAAGAGACCAATGCAAGTTCGTTTACGAGTTATAATACTAATAGGGGCGATGCCGTCTACGAGAATTTCGGCTAACTGATGCAGACAGTTAGGCCGTTATGTGGGGACAATTTGCATAGGTCAGCGTGGGGCCTAAATAAAGATTTTGACAGGGCGGTGGCCTAGTGGGTCATCTGTTGACGCTAATGGCTTGGTTGTCAATCTGTTATTTGGCTTTTTGGTGTCTCTCTTGGTTCTGTCTCTAGGTGAACTGAAAGGGACAGATCACAACAGAACAGAAAAATAGCAAGATGGAAAAGATTGAAGTAAAATGAAACAAGTTATTTGGCTTTTTGGTGTCTCTCTTGGTTCTGTCTCTAGGTGAACTGAAAGGGACAGATCACAACAGAACCGAAAAATAGCAAGATGGAAAAGATTGAAGTAAAATGAAACAACAAAAATGAATAGGTCTGTAATGAAATGGAGTAAATAATAACACGGGAAGTGTTACGGGGGATAAGGAGGCCTGAGCCTGCTATGTGTGGCTTAGAGAAGAGGAGAGGGGCCAAACACTTAAATGACCAGGGGAATATCTAATAGTCTGTGGCCTATACTAAATGAATGGGTTTTACCATATTTTTAGCTTGCCTGGGGTGAATTGAGGTCATCTCTGGTTGGAGCCGGCATTGTGGTCAATCTTTCCGTCGTCCCCAAACACTCGACCGCAGTGTCCCCGGGCCCTTCTGTTTATCTATACCAAGGTGCGCGCTCACACAACTTGACTTGTGTCGACTAGCGTGGTGGACTTTTCTTTGGAGTGCCAAATTGCTGAGTCGTGTTGCGTGCCGCACCAATGGAAAGAGACAGAACAGGTCCGAGACTCACGCACGGCGAGCGCCGGTAACGCCGGTCAGATGACCCCGTTCGCTGGAAAACAACCAGGGAGGCCTGTCAAACCACCATAGCACAAGAGAGTGTTCTACCTATAAGTACAAAACAGGGTGAAGAACAAGTGAAACTTAAAGTGAATTAAGGCTTTCTTTGTTTAAACCAAATTGAGTATTTATGTATGTAGAAAATAAAAGCAAAGGCTTTACTAAATAATGGTCAAAACTAAAGGGAATTATGACAATGATGTTAATGTATCAGAATAACCTAACCCCAAAAGAAGAAGTATTGATAAGTAAAGCAGGATGACACAAGAGGAGGTAAGCTGTAGTGGCAGGTTTGTGCCACAAGGGAGTGTACCTCCTTTCAGTGGTCACCCTGGTTACAAGACAACTTAGTTTAAATTCATTCAATTAAGCTTAATAAAGAGATGTTAATTAGCATCTAAGATGGTAAGGATACAGTCATGATAAAGTATCAGTACTAAGAATGAGAAAGGGAAGTAAGGGAAAAAAATTAAATGAGAAACTTAATTCAAATTTAAATTAGAAATTTTATATTTCAAACCAAATTTGAATAAGTGTAAGACGAGTTAAAGATCAGAATTAAATCCGATGATAATCACGATTCCTGTAAGGTATCAATGATAGCGCATCAAATAAAACCAACTGGAAATTGACCACTTCAAAACAGAATGAAAGCAGGAAGGAAGTGATAAACCGACTTAGCAGGGGATGCCACAAGGCGGTGCGTTCCCTCTTAAGTGGGTATCAGTGACTGAGCTGAGACTTACCTTAAATTTTAATTCAAATCTTGTTTGAATCAAATTCAAAATAAGTGCAAACAGTCAGAGGCAGGAGAATCTAACATCCAATAATATTTAGCACAAGCAGAGCTGTCAATGCACATATATATTGAAGTTAGACCGCACAATTTCACAATTCACTGGGAAACATGAAATGGCTGGAAGAGAGAATTTGAGAAAAGAATGACCTACTAATAATGTCCACGCGATGGCGCTATTGCGTGCATGCCGGATGAAGTCAGGGCGTGGTGGTAATTTGAGACTGTTAAACACTTAAAGGCTGTCCTCTAGTGTTTGTCAGCGGAATAACAACCAGCCTGCTTCCAAATGTGATTCAAATCTGAACGCGCGCAGACGTACTGCACAAATCACAACATAAAATTTAAATCTCGGCGGATTTTTAGTGCTATATTTCACAAGCACGTTTGGCAGGATTTTTTCTTTCTTTCTTTTTTTTTTTTCGCTGCGCTGTGCAAAAGAAAACAGGAATTATTCATCTGTCGTTTTGGATCCAAATAACATTTATCAAATAGCACTTATGAATTAAAATGTTTTTAGGTTTTGGATTTTTTTTTTTTTGGTGTTATATTCTAACAACACGTCTGGCAGGGTTTCTTCGCTGCGTTGTGCAAAAGAAAACAGGAATTATTCGTCTGTCGTTTCGGATCCAAATAACATTTATCAAATAGCACTTATGATAAAAAATGTTTTTAGGTTTTGGATTTTTTTTTCGGTGTTATATTCTAACAACACGTCTGGCAGGGTTTCTGCGCTGTGCATAAAAAAACAGGAATTATTCGTCTGTTTTTCGACTCCCATAACATATATATATCGAATATATCTGGTTAATACACATCGAATATATCTGGTTAAATGTCTTTTAACCTGTTAAGCTTCAACCCCACTTTTGAAAAATCCCCAGAAATGGCATCCCCAGAAATGACTAAGTTAATTTCCCTTCGTGGAAGTAAACAGAGTCGAACACATAAAACAAAACTCAACGAAACAAAACAAAGAACAGAAACGATCCCCGGGGCGGGGATCACGAGAGAGGATTACATGGTGAATCACGGAGGGGAGGTACGAGAGAGAGAGAGAGAGTGTGTGTGGCGCGCCAATATTTATCACCTCGGAGAAATCCAGCCTCTTCCTGTCGGCTTGGCCAATCGGAGGGTTGGAAGTCACAGGCGGGAATTTAGTTTTTATTACTCTTTGTCTAAGAGCAATAAACTTAGGTGTGTGTGTGTGTGGGGAGGGGTTACAGTCTAAAGACATTTCAATCTCCAATGATAGTAAAACTTATCAAAAATACATTTGACTCTATGACATTATGCAAATTCGCGTTGTTCACGCCACGAGGGTTCTCCAGGTAGTAAGAACGCTATGTAAAAGTTAAAGGAATATACAGTTATATTTAAAATGCATAATGAAGGTATTTATAATTCACTTTATGCTACGATAAACTCAGTTATTCCACTGTGACATGGACAAACAAAAACACATAAAAACACACCGAATATATCTGGTTAAATGTCTTTTAAAAAGAGAAAAGAAGTTTCTTTTCTCTTTAGAATCCACTTCCTGTGGGACATTCCGATCAGTCATAAAATGTCTTAATGTCTTAAGCGGACAGCACGCTCTGTCCTGAGTGTGGGTGTCAGCTGTGGGGGAGGTGTGCGTGTGTGCTAGGCCATATTTATGGACCAGAGTTAGAGAGAGGTTAGGAGCATTTTGACATCAACATCCGGACAACGCAGATACACCCTTATGTACCCTTTAGGGGTGTCACGATTCCCCAAATCCTCGATTCGATTACATTTTCGATTCTAAGGACACGGTTCGATTCGATTCTCGATTTTTACATTTATTTTTTTTGAAGCCGAAACCGGTCAATCATGATGCTCTGTCTTACATGCGCTTCATGAGGCACACACGCAAGGTCTCTCGCTCTCTCCCTCTCTGCCGTGCGCGCAATACAGTTTGGAGCAGTTTTTTCTGTCTCGCATGCACGCTCTTGCTCGCTCACTCTAGATTCCGGGAGATTTGAACTAATTTGCATGTATCAGGGAGCCGCTATCAATATGCGGGATACTCCCGGAACTTCTGCGAGACTTGGGAGGTCTGCAAACTGGCTTTTTTGAAGCGCGTTCAAGTTGAAGGGGGTTCAAGTTCTGTCGATGGGTCACCTGCTTCTGCAGTTGCCATGCTATCATTTGAATGGCTGTAGCTAAGTTAGAGGAGGTTGACCATAGACTCGTAGCTTTTCAACACACGTGTTTTTTTACGCTTGGCACGCCGACCGGACGTGACATGAGGGCGTGGCAGCATCGACGATTCCATTTTTTAATTCGAAGTTTGAGATTGTGAATTAATTTCGGTCGATTTCGATTTAAAATAGTACCCTTAGTACCCTTTACAAACAAGCTGTGAAAGTTCTTGACAAAAAAACGAGAAACTACCACCATTGTATCATTATAAAATAATACAACTTATTAACCTTTGACAGTTTTCGAAGTTTTGTTGATGTGTGCCTGATGTATAAATTGATCCATGATCTTGCACCACCCTCCCTCAAGCAATGTGTGTCATTTCGCAGAGATAATGTAAGGGTCGCAGGGCTTCTGTAAGAGGTGACTGTTGCACTCAATTTAGGAAGACTAAATTTGGTCAATCACCTTTTTCATTTACTGTAGTAGAAAAGTGGAACTTAATTCCACATTATATTAGAGATTGTGCAAGTCTCAGCAGTTTTAAAATGTCCTTAAAGACTTGGCTGAAGGAGAATCAACTATGTGGTCATTGACCTTTTTTATCAAATGTATTGTATATCTGTACTTTTGTTTTTATGTGAGTAATGTTTGTCTATATTGTCTTTAAATCTTTATTTCAAAGATTTGCCCAAGGACCAAAGATGTAAATTAGCTGCATAGCTAACTCTGGTACAGGGCCTGAACTGTGCATGGTCCCTGACAAATAAATAAATAAATAAAATAAATAAATACTTCCTGGTTCTGGTAAGAACTCGAGCTACTGCATTTTGAACTAGCTGTAGTTTGTTTATTAAGCGTGCAGGGCAACCACCCAGTAGAGCATTACAATAATCTAGCCTTTAGGTCATGAACGCATGAACTAATTGTTCCGCATTTGTCAATGAGAGCATATTTTAGCGTAATTTAGATATATTTTTAGTAGGGATGTCCCGATCCGATCACGCGATTGGAAATCGGGCCCGATCACGTGGTTTCAGACTCGATCGGAATCGGACGTTACCTCCCGATCAGGACTCGGATATATGTAAATTAGGGGTGTAATGGTACACGTAATTATTGAACCGTTTCGGTACGTGGCTTCCGGTTCGGTACGTGGCTTCCGGTTCGGTACGCATACAAGCCGAACGATTCCTAGGACCATTTTTCCTGCAGACAAAATCCGCGCTGGCGCGACCACCACAACATTGCGCAACATCAATGGCAAACGTAATGAAAGCGGAACGAAACTGCGCTACTCATTATATTGTGCTTCACGGACCGTTTATCAGTTCGGACCAGCAACATCTGTGTAGCGCGAGATCAAGCGACACTGTGCTAAGAGATCCAGTGAAGAAAACATTTGAATTCGCCACTGAAGTAATAACATCGCTGCGCGATCTAGTGAGAAGCATTCAAATTTCTCCGTTATTAACCGTAGATCTCTATTAGATCAAACAGCGCTGACGTGGGAACCAGGAGAAACATAGTGCCGTGAATGAACATGGATTTAATGTTGCACTTCAAAACTCAAATATTATATAAGTATATATTTAAATGTTATTTTTAATGTGATTACCAAAACATTATTTGTTCATCCTTCAAAGATTACCCCCATTTATAAACCTGAAAGTTTCAAGATGTAGAAAAACTCAAACTTATTTAAAAATAGTTTTTCTTTTAATAAATAGGAAATTTCTCTGGCATTTCTTTCTTTTTGCTGTATCGTATCGAACCGCAAATTTTGTGAACTGTTACACCCCTAATGTGTATATATTAGGGCTGTCAGTTAAACGCGTTATTAACGGCGTTAACGCAAACCCATTTTAACGGCGTAAATTTTTTTATCGCGCGCGATTAACGGTCTTTTTGGCCTAGCAAACTTTGTAGTTTTTTTTCACATGCTGTTACTACAGGACGCTGCGCTATGAAACCCATTCATTTCAATTTGTGCCGCGCGAGGATGTTTAGTTGCTTCATCGACCAAAGCGCAAGCGGATCTAGCTGGACCGGAAACAAAACAACAGGCGCGCCGCACACGCCTGTTTGGGCTTGCGAGCTGGCCAAATAGTTGGTTAACGTTACGCTTTGAGTGGATGACGAGCGGGAGACGCCGAAATGGATGCCAATAAGATTCTGAATGGAAAGTTTACTTTTAAAAAGTTGCCAAATGGTTCCATTGACACGACCAAAGTGATCTGTGTGTTTTGTCGTTGTGAACTGAGCTATCATCATCGCAGCACGTCCAGTCTGAAATACCGCTTGATGATGGACAAGCACACACACACACACACACACACACACTCACACACACGCACACACACACACACGCACACACACACACACACAGTTGATGCAAATTCTCCGCCCCCTCGACAATATCAGGACCTCGTCAGTATTTCTTTCACCCTTTTATTAATGGACAGTGCATTGAGAGATTATTTGCTCCAAGTGAGAATGTTAGTGTGAAATTGAACACAGTATGTCAATGTTGTTTTCAATAAAAAACATTTGCACAAAGCAAGCCGATCCACTTTTCCATGTTGATAAGAGCATTAAAATGAGAAAAAATAATGGGACAAAAAGAAAATCAAGAGACATTTTGAATAGATAAAAATAATTGCGATTAATCGCGAGTTAACTATGACATCAATGCGATTAATCGCAATTAAATATTTTAATCGTTTGACAGCCCTAGTATATATATATTATCATTATTTTTTTATACACTTTTAAAACATTTTTATTTTTTGCCTGCCGGGTATTTTAAGTTGAGGTGCTATTTGTTTTTATATTAGACTTTTTCTATATTTACTGTTGCACTAAAGTCCAAAAGTGAAGATTTTATGTTATTTATTACTTGATTGTTCAAGCTACCTCACAGAAGTGCTCTGTTTGTTAACAGAGTTGTTGAATGTTAAAATAAGGTTAATTAAATAAAAAATAAGGAACATCCTGGATCAGTTTTTCTCTCTTCTTTATTCTTTTTTTATGTATTATATAAGTATCGGATCGGGACTTGGTATCGGTAGATACTCAAAATCAAATGACTCGGACTCGAGGGCAAAAAAACCTGATCGGGACATCCCTAATTTTTAAGATGGATAAATGCGATCAGTGACCATTCCTCCATACAGAATCTCTACAGATCCTGCAGATTTCCAGATCCACGTTGGCGCTTCTTCTCTTCAGTTCAGCCCACTAATCTTCTATAGGGTTCAGGTCAGGGACTGGTATGGCCATTGTAGATGCTTGGTTTTGTGCTCAGTGACCCATTTCTGTTTTGATTTTTAATTTTTTTTTTTGATCACTGTCCTGTTGGAAGATCCAAACACGGCTCGTTGTAAGATTTCTAGCACAGGCTGGAACCTGGAAGAGTTGTTGGAAGCTTAGTGGTGGTGACATTGAATTCATGGGAACGTTCATTTATAGTCTACCTTTAGCTTTGAACTTCTGGCGACTGCATTTAGGCTTCAAAATTCATAAAAGTTGTGTTCATCTGTGATATTTATCTAAATGGACAAAACATCTAAGTTACAAACTTTTGTTGACCACAGAGCATGTTTTTACCGATAATCCAAAAGCCTATGGGAAAATCCTATTGGGTTTTTGACAAGGGAACCAGTGAGGTGCTAACTGCGGTTGGCCTACAAAGTGACGTCATACCTGCACCACTCTATTGGGGGTCTCTAGCGTGTGGATGAGCATGCAGGTTTCCAAGTGTGCTTCATGGTGTGCTTCCTGGCATCTCTCAAATGAAGTAAAAATATATGTAAAAAAATGTGGTTGTTACCATAAAGGCGGGTACTACTGGCAGGGCTCTCAAGTGTTAAAGACAGGCAAGATTGACAACATTGGAGAGAGAGATGTTTATAATGTGACAATATGTCAGTCATCGTGTGATAACGAAAATATGACTAGGCCTATACTACTTGTTCTGAGCAGGTGTTGTCAGTGAACAGGCTGTAAAACTGTTGGCTAAGTTACAGACACTCATGAAAAACTGATGCTAATTATCTGGGAAACATTCTCTAACAGAAGTCAAGAGTTATCATTGTTTGTGTCAAACAAGTTGTGAATTTGTTGTAACATTAAAACAGGAGATCATGACTTACTCTGCGCTCAAAGTGATGCTCAGAGCTCCAGTGGTTTCCTCTGTGGGTGAACGAAACTTTCGGAAGATAGTAGCAGAATCAGGTGAACAATTCCAGGATATGCTTTTTTTTCATTGGTTGTTGCGTTAAATCTACCCAGATACAATAGTGCTATTTTCTGATTGGCTATTGTGAAGCCCCTTTCTTTTTTTTTTTGATTGGCCGATAAGTGGCAGGCTCGACTAATAACTCCGGGGGAAACGCGCTTGATTCCTGCTTGATAGTGAGAGTGGCGTGGCCAGAGACATTTTGGGCACTGTGGTATATTAAATATATTATAAATAGTTTTTTCGAGTGAGAAATACAATGTGTGGCGGGAGTGCGTGACAAAATACCGAAATGAGTGACTGTCACGCTCAACGCGTGACACTTGAGAGCCCTGTCCTGGCTAGATCCACTGTTTCTGTGGCAGATACAGCTGCTACATTAAAGGGGGGGTGAAATGCTGTTTCATGCATAGTGAGTTTTTTACACTGTTAAAGAGTTGGATTCCCATGCTAAACATGGACAAAGTTTCAAAAATGAAGTTGTAAGTTTGATGGAGTAATTCTGTTCCAAAAATACTCCTTCCGGTTTGTCACAAGTTTCGGAAAGTTTTTTTCGAATACGGGCCTGTGTGACGTCAGAGTGGCCGGAATTTCCTTATACGGGTCTTAAGGGCACTTCTCCCGGAAGGGCGCGCGCGCGCATCTGTAGCCTAGTGCGTGCGAGAGTACGCCTATGCCCATCAGAGCGTTGGGCTCGGCTGCGCTGCAATTAAAAAAATGGCACCAAAAAAGTGTGTTTTTGGTTGCCAGGGCAAGACAACACTGCAAGAATTTCCAAAGAACCCAGCGTTAAGGGACCTGTGGATGGATTTTGTTTTTCCAGAGCAGCAACGGAGTTGTGCAAGTGTTTTTGTTTGTTCCCTTCATTTCGACGGTAATAGTTTTATAAACAAGGCCCAGTTCAACGCCGGATTTGCAGATCGCCTAATACTCAAAGATGGAGCAGTCCCAACGATAAGGTTCACGGTCGTGCGTTGGAACCGCAGGCGGTGAGTAAAACTGCTTCAGATGTCTGTGAGTTGTTAACTATCGGCGTGTAAGCACAGCAAGTAAACAACATAATCACATACATCACATACAATGTATATCTATGGAGCATGCGATGTATGGTGTGTGTGCGTGTTTAAATACATTTGTTTAGCTGGCCACTGTAGGTGTCAGTTTGTTTATTGTAAAAATAAATCATGTCCTCATAAACCACGAGTCTGTCTGTTTACAACACACAAATGTTGTAAAACTCGCGCATGACATGGTGTTCTAAAAACACTGCGCTCAAGTTCAAATCACTTCTATTTTAAAAAAAACGCTCGAGACCTTATGTTTTTCACCCATTTCAATGCCCATCTCACGTTTTTGTGAGCAAAAACGCGTTCTGTATGAACGAGCCCTTAGATCCTTGTTCTGCATGGGATTACTATCTGATTGTTAGCCATGGTTCATTTTCGGATGTCACTCACAGCTTCCAGATGCTCTCAACGCAAAAGCTTCGCGCGCTCGTGTCGTGATTATTTAGCTCCGCCCACACGGCACGCCTCCACCCGCTCGGGTTTTTCCGGAAAGACTCGGTACAGCCTATCTTTCTTTTATAAATATAATAAAACTAAAGACTTTTTGGAGATATGAAGGATGCAATATTACTCTATAGGTACTCAAGATTAACATTGAGTGAAACTGAGTGTTTCACCCCCCCTTTAAAATGCATGTACAATACATACATAAATGTAGTAATACGCACTCATATGCAATCATGGCTATGGCACAAGTTGGTGCTACATAAAGACTAACCTGCTGTTCCTTGATAGGCTAAAAAAAACATCAGTATTCTTCCTCTTTGATTTGGCTGTAACCTGCAAGCACATGTAAATTGTTTGGTGATGTAAGGCATTTGGCTGTTTGGACCTGGCTCTCCGGGCCACCAAACAGACAGCCGCCGCGACCGGGCGATCGTTGGCGGCCATGGTGGCCACGGAGAGGTATCTGTGGGTGAACCTGGCAGGCATCGGGAGAAAGAGAAAACTTTTCTTCTCGATGCCCCGGTTTCGCCCTCTGAGCTTTTCGGGACCTCCGTTGAGGCAGTGGTCGGGAAGTTCAGGGAGGCGAAGGCGCGCTCAGCAGTTTATAGATCTTGTATACAGCGCAGGTCCAGGCCGACACCCAGACAGCCTGGGGGCCCTGGCCCGTCTCGTTCTGAGGATCGCAGACAGGGGCAGCGGGACTCAGTTGCCACTCGTGCCCTTCCTCCTGGTAGGAGTAGGTCATCGAGGCGGCGCGGGTCCAGGAAAAACAGGCAGGGTGTCAGGGAGGTAGCTCAGGCCAGACGTGAGCGTCCGGGCACGGGCAGAGGCAGGTAAACACCTCCTTCACTGTGCACACCTTCCTTTTCCTCTTTCCCCCTCGTCCATAAACATCTGGCCCAAAGAGCTTGACCAATGATGATAATCTATTCTTACAGTCGGCCTTAAGGCCTTTTGTTGTATAACCATCAAGACCAGCTGCTGAGAACATCCCCTGTAGTAGTTGGCACTAGATGCCTCCTCAGGTTAGACGAACGTAGTTAGGCTGTTCCCAAAGAGAAGTATAATAATAAATAAATAAATAATAATCTTTAATGGGTTATTCGGCCTCCGGTCCCCTCCTGGGTAGGATGGGTTCCCCTTACGGGAAGTCTATTACAGGACCTTTGTCGCTTTTGTTCACTAAATCTTTGGCAGCCAGATCAGAAGTCGGCTGGTATTGTAGTGGTGATTAGCACAGGTAGCAGGTCCCCTCCCGGTGGGCTCAGAGGTGTGATTAGGTTACTCTCACTTCAGAGAGTTATCTGCTGAGGCCTCCGCTCTCTAGAGCTCAACAGAGTGTTTATATAGGGTCGGCACAGTACTCCTCCAGCTGCCGTATTCCTAAATATCCCATAGGGCTGTTCTACAGCATGTGTCAGGCCTCCTCTCCTTTGAGTGTCATCCTGTTGAGGCTTCCATGCAAACAACATTCCAGGTGGAGCTTGAGAAGTGGCCCCGCCCCTCTCTATCTGAGAAGGTGCCTTCGCTCCGTGAGCTCCGATGATCGTCGAGCTAGCTCTCCTAAAATATGTGTCAGGCCTCCTCTCCTTTGAGTCATCCTGCTGAGGCCTCCATATGTACGGATTGCTGTGATTGATCTGTTTTATTGCATGGGTCAGGCCTCCTCTCCTTCGAGAGTCATCCTGCTGAGGTCTCCATGCTAACAGACGTTGCAGGTGGAGCGTGAGAAGTGGCCCCTCTCTCTCTGAGGAAGTGTTTTAGGCCCTTCGCTCCCTGAGCTCTTATGATTGTTGAGCTAGCTCCTAAATGTGTCAGACCTCCTCTCCTTTGAGAGTCATCTTGCTGAGGCCTCAATATTTACAGTTAGGCTGGGTTATCTGTTTCAGCACAGGCCTCCTCTACTTTGAGAGTCATCCTGCTGAGGCTTCCATCTAAACAGCATTTCAGTTGGAGCTCGAGAAGTGGCTCCTCTCTCTCTGAGGAGGTGCTTTAGGCCCTTCGCTCTCTGAGGCCTGATGATCGTCGAGCCCTCCTCTCCTTTGATATATACAGCGGCTGAGTTGATTGGTTCTATAGCATGTGTCAGGCCTCCTCTCCTTCGAGAGTCATCCTGCTGAGGCTTCCATGCAAACAGCATTCCAGTTGGAGCTTGAGAGGTGGCCCCTCTCTATCTGAGGAGGTGCTTTAGGCCCTTCGCTCCCTGAGCTCCGATGATCGTCGAGCTAGCTCTCCTAAAATATGTGTCAGGCCTCCTCTCCTTCGAGAGTCATCCTGCTGAGGCCTCCATATATACATTTTGCTGTGATTGATCTGTTTTATAGCATGTGTCAGGCCTCCTCTTCTTCGAGAGTCATCCTGCTGAGGTCTCCATGCATACAGCTTAGTTGGTAGAGCTTGGAAGGGGGTTCCTTCTCATGTCCTGAGTAGCTCTTAGACTCGTCGCTCCCTGAGCTCGGGGCTGATGTTTTGAAACGGTCCAATCAATCTCTGCTAAAAATCTAGCTAGCATGTGTTAGGCCTCCTCTCTTTCGAGAGTAATCCTGCTGAGGCCTCCATGCAAACAGCTTTGTAGGTAGTAGGTAGGGCTAACAGAGAGTTGTTTTAGGCCCCTCACTGCCTGAGTTCTGCATCATGAACTTTATTCACCCTATGAGGAGAAGCTCTAGACCACAGTGGTGTAAGTGTGGCAGGCCTCCTCTAATCTCAGAGTCATCCTGCTGAGGCCTCCACTTCCCATAGCACCGTGAAGGAGCTATAGTCTCTGGCTAGAGACTAGGGGTGGAACGGTACACAGAAGTCACGGTTCGGTTCATACCTCGGTTCAGACATCACGGAAAAGCAAAACAAAAATGCAGAAGGCATTGTATATATATTTTATATATATATATATAAATATATATATATATATATATGATGTATTTATTGAAATTTTCACAACAACAAAGACAAACACTCACACAAAAAAAAAAAAACATAAAAAAAATGTTTAAATAAATAAATAAAAATCAATACAAAAACACCAACACAAAGTCCTTCACCCCAGTAACAGGTTTAGTAGTACAGTATATAATATATTATAACAGAACTGTATGTAATAATACAGACATAGGCCAAAGTGAGACTTGGTCCAGTAAGTAAAGTTGAGTAACCCAAAGACTAATAAAGTGTGCTACCGGAATAACTATACCGTGATAATCCGGAATAACCGGAATAACACTGATAGGGCAAGGTGGGTGGTCAGTCAGTCAATTGGGACTGCATCCAGCTGCAGAGATTTAACATGCTCTAATGACGTAGGATTGTCGTGATTCCACAGTGTTTCAGTCATCAGTCACGCTGAGGCGTTCCCCGTAGCGCTTGACACAGTGTCTCGTTCCCTGTTCTCAGGGAACATAGGTTACAGTCGTAACCTGAGACGTTTTCTTAAAATACTAATGAGAATTTTTAATAAAGGTATATTACAAAGTTTTTATTTAGACCCTAAACATTCATATTAACTTGTACAAAAATGGCATTATATGACCCCTTTAACATTTATCACTAAAATAACAGTTTTAGGATAATAGGATATACTAGTGTCCATACCTCTGACTGTCGATCGCAATGTCACATACAGTCCTTCTTTTTAGCGACCCCAGTGGACGTTTGTGCTTCAAAACTGTAGCAACACACTACATATTTGTGGCGGTGCAAAAAAGTGTGCAGATGTAACAGGTACATAAAATGTACTGTTAAATGTATGTATAGTTTATTAGAATTCTCACAAAATTGTTCGTTTACATGTACCTGATATGACTGCCTAAGTGAAGTGAGTACCTTTCCCTTTAATTGATGTGATGTCATGAGTCAATATCATTTCCTGTTCTGTCCCCTCCTCTTCCTCTTTGCATTGGTGATGCAGTGAGAGGTGAGGTTATTTTGGGCTCCCGATAATTTTCTTTAATCCCAATGTTATTTGTTGCTTTTATTTCTATTTTCACTCTAATTCATGTGTATAATATTATTTTACCTATCTGTGTGGTTATTTTTGTCATTTCATCCCGATTAAGTGATATTTTTGCATCTGGGCCTAAATGTGAAATGAAAGCACATGTGACAAGTGTACATCACATTTGTTTTATAGAATTAACGAGGGCGACTCTCACTAAGAGGCTGATGACATTTGTTTGTATATTAGGAATAAAAGATCAGTGAAACTGCCGAATGCTGTCCTGTTCTTCTCATATCAACCAAAACAACGCAGAAAAGAGACCAGTTACACAGAGGTACATATTTCCTATGAGACCAGGTTGCATCATTCTGCACATGCGCTTATTTTTATAGCGCTTATTTTTATATCACACACACACGGTTTCGCCATCTTTGTGGGGACTCCATAGATGTAATGGTTTTTATATTGTACAAACTGTTGTTTATTCTGTCCCCTTACACTTTGTCCATTTTGTGGGGACATTTTGTCCCCATAACATATAGGTTTTAGGACTTCCGCTGCAAACTTATGAAAGACTACATAAGATAGAGATTTTCCTTAGTTTTGGTTTGGTTTTCTGTCAGTATGTTTATCACCTGTTTTCCTGTGTTCCTTTGTTCTCCTTTTCCTGCCACTAATCAGTTGTCATGGACACATGTATGATCACACCTGTTAGTTTTTGAGTTAATTATCATGGTGTATCTAAGTCCACATTCATTGTCTGGTATTGTTTGTGCTGTACACACACGACCGTATTGTGTTTCTCTCGTATGGATTACCAGTCTTTACTTTGTTTATTATAAAGAAGCCTAAACTTGATCTTCTCTGCGTTCTCTCATCTTCATTGGACCAAAAGAGTTACAAGACTGATGTATTGCAGTCTGGTGTCACCATAGGAAAACTGAAAAGAAACTTGTAGTAGCCTTCCTTACTGATGGTGAATCTGGTGTAACTTTCTGAAGTAGCTCTGTAGGTCATATTATACAGATGTAAAATCTTAAAAACAATATTCATAAATCTGGCAACATGAGTTAAAGGCTGCAGGTGTTTAAAACGAGCTGAAAATCAAGAAAAGTATTTAATTTCCTTTTGAACTGCACAGATACTGTCCGCCATTACATCAACACGTGATTGCTTTAGCACACGTGTTACAGTGATGGGTCGTTCATCTTGGTTCTTTGGGTTCACATAAATGGACAATGAGGAACCCGATGCATGCCACAGAGGTGTTTTTAACACACACGCAGGTTTATGACCTGTCATTGTGACTGCGTACTGCTGTCTTAGGATGCCTGGCAATACACTGATGACTGACTCAGAGAAAATAATCATCATAATCACTCATCCTGCACACACACATGCGACAGTCATAAGTCTGTCAACACACAATCATGTGAATAATGGCTTGAACTACACAAATACAAATACATACAATTTTCTCCTGAAAAAACTGAAACTGATCAGAATGCGATTTCTGGGTGAACATTACCTTTGCTCGGTCAAGAGGAATTAAATGAAAACATGTCTTTGCCAATGTAACCGAATGAATGAGATAATTGACATTAGTGAGCACCTATCAGCAGGGAATCACTCCTATTTAAGAGCTGGTTGGCTATGGCCTGGGATGCATCACGTGTGACTCCTCCTCCTTCTGTTGTTGACAGTGGCTGTAGGTATGTGCGTTAGCACGTAGTAATTTTTGTTTTTAGTTTCTTGTATGTATGGGACTGACGAGTAGTTTTGTGTTTAGCCTGTCTTTCCTCTCCGGGTTCCCTCGGCTTGTTGCGGTGGGTGCATTCGCTGGCTGCTCGCCTTTCAGGTATGTGCAAATTGTTTGTGGAAAGCGTATTGTTTTTGTTCGGGGGTTTAGGATCGACTGATTGTTTTGAGTCATGTGCAGTGTCCCTGTAGTCTAGCTGAACAGCGGATTGCATGATTTGAGTTTCCGTGTCGGTGAAAGGACAAGCACATTGTGTGAACGCATCATCCCGTTCTGGTAAGTGTTATTTGTAGTACGAGTTAAAAATGTAACAATTGAGGCATAAAATCTTAGTGATGTTTTCTTTGCATTTTCCCTCTCGTCCAGACGATTTGTTTTGCCTGCTGGTGCTATAACGGTTCTGGCTTTTTGCCTTTTCTGCTGTTACTACAGTTTACATAACCAACTTGTTGCATCCTCGTGCCGTCTGTGAGAAGATCGTGTCACCCCACTGATGAAGGGGATCATTGCTGTCTGGTTTTACTTGATATATTAAGCTAACGCTACTTTGTGTGCTGAACCGTGGAGGCGGACGCTTAACGTTATTAGTGCTCAAATCGGAGCACCACCATCTGCTTGTGACTCCATTGCGGGCATTGAGTTATCTATTTGTTTCCTTTTAGTTGTTTACACCTTTGTATGATGTTTGATTGTCTACTAATTGATATTATTACTATCTGCTCATGATTGTACCATAAATACCATCCAACTGTGGTTTATTGCAGTTAGTATTTTTGAAGTTGGTAATTAATTGTGTTTTTCTTTTCCTTTTGTGATCTCATTTCAGGTGCTGAGGTTCCATGGGTTGAGGATCTCTTTTGGTGGTGGTGTTTTCTCCGAATGTTTGCCATGACACTTTTGAAGTCTTTGGGGTGTTTGTGAGTGTGCTTTCGGTGAATTAGTTTAGTGATTCCTCTTCCTGTGGTTTACCTCAGCCCTGTCAGTCTATGTGTTCTTTTTCTTTTTGTTGTTGTGTCTTTGTACCTAGTGTATCAGTGGGTCAATATATAATTGAGGGAGTTTTAGGGAGCAAACATGCTTATTAAAATAAAATTTTAAAAGTCTTTAGTGTTCTTCATGATCTTGTCTTTACAAATTCCATAGTTAATTATTATGGAAATAATCATTTATTTATAAAAATTTACTAGATATCCCTAAAATGTCAACTAAATAACCGTCCGAAATGAATTACAACCACAATCTCATTACCTAAAAAAACATTTTAAAAACTTATTCAAAAACAGTTTTAATTATATTATTTACAGTAAGTTGAGGTAATTGTGAACATTGTGTCTTTTTGGGCAATATGTCACATTTTCAATAGAAATTGATAAATTGAATGTGTGTCCGAGAAGTAGCTGTCATCTAAGTTACCCATAGCAAATACACCCCTCAAGGAAGAGTGTGTTTTCCAAATCACATGACCGGCTCCGCAAAACTAGCAAGACTCCAAGGTATGTTCTCCCTCCACATTTTCAGTTATTTCACCTAAAGTAGGGCAAATGTGTACTTATCATATGTCAACAATGTTACTACGATGAATTCATAAATAACTTTGAATTTCAATTTTACTCAGTTGTACATACAATATTCAGAAGAACCGCTCCGTAAAATGCCATGTGGTGTCTGGTGCTAGGCAACCATTTTGATTTTATCACTAAAAACAGCAAAAATGTCAACTAGGTTACCAGTCACCTGTTACTCTGCAAAGGTAACTTAGTTGACCAAGAGTAACATAGTTGACATTCATGACATGTTCTTTTTCAGGAGTTCATTTAATATTCTAATTGTACAGTAACTATAAAATACTTTGCAATAAATATTATAAAAGTAAACTTGTTTTCAGGCAAATGCCATGATTATCTGCTGCAGAAAAGCAGCGCCGTTACCGTGCACGGCGAGATGCTGATCCTGCAAAAAGGGAGGCATACTTGGCAAAAGGCCGGCAGAAATGGAGAGAAAAGAGGGAGCAAGGTGCATACTATAAGCCCATATCTGAACAGAGTGAGAGGGAAAAACGTGCAAAGAGAAAGGCCTGGAGAAGAGCCCAGGAACAGAGCAAACGCAGAAAAAAACAGGCTTCTGCTATTGTTACCCCACCACTGAGTCCTGACAGCGAGGAACAACCAGTTCCACAACCAGGAAGGTTAGAAGGTTATGTAGAAAGTACCTTAAACAGAACAATGTCTCATGAAAAAGTACTTGTTAGATTATAATGTTAGATTAAAATGCAAAATTACATGGTGACAATTAATTTCAAATGCTTTAAGTGACGCCTGCAATGTTAAAAAATAATTTAAAAATGTCTTCATGTAATTTCAGACAGAGAATACAAGGAAGAAGGACTAGAAGAAGACGGTACCAGAAAATGTACATTGAGAATCACAAACTCAAGGAAAAGCTTAAAGCTCAAACAAAAACATCAGACAAATACCATAAGCGCTATGAACGGCTACTGTGCAGTGTCGACTCTCCTAGGACAAGAACAAAAAGGATGCTCGGAACAAGTCCAGTCAGTAATGATGTGCGGAGAACTCTGGTCTATCATCATGCACTTGTGAAAAGCCTCAAACAAAAATTTCAGTGTGCAGCAAAAGAAAAGACCAGGAACCTAATCGCCAGAATCGTATCTGAAAAAATATTGAAAAAATACAGGTACATGCACACACACACACGCGCTAACAAACACGTGGCACAAGCACACACACATATGGACACCAGACGTGTATAGTCCAGGTAAAGTAAAAATCCTGCCATGTTTTTGGATCTGCCTCTACATCTAGAACAGGTGTTTTCACTAACGAGCTCATCTACCTGGTAGAGGAGCTGGTTTAGTGATGGTTGGAACAGCTGCTGGACAGGATTTCTTTTTTCTGGCACCTGGACTATACACCTCTGATATACACACACTCAAAGATTACTTGATTGAGCTTGACAAAGTCATTGAAAAACAAACCATAATTGGCCATGTTCTTGGGTTAAAAAAAGGGGAGTGTGTTCTGTCTCCGCCGGTTTCATGGGTGCCTGGAAGTTGGAGGGTATGCCAATGTTTTACTTGGGTTCTGACATATGAATGTTTTTGAGATACAACTGCATTATTAAAATTTTGATCCAATGCAGCACACTTATTCTGTTAACCAACAGAATAAAAAACTATTTGGTTATTGTTACTTATTGCAGTGCACTATTTTTGGTTCAATACAATGCACTACTGTATTTCATTTCACAAACAAGATTTTCAAAATGTTTACATGGTGGAATTTTTGTGTAAGTGCTGTTTTTGATACTTTTGTTGTTGTTGTTGTTTTCTATGTTAGGATCTCTTGCTTATGATATATGTGCTTGTTAATAAAGTTGTGATTGATCCTTGTAAGCTGATGTGCGTTTGTATTTCTCCTTTAGGTCATGAAATATTCAACAGGTCTTGATTAAATGCAATAAAAGATTAGCTAACATAAAATAATTGGTATAGTTTAGGATTGTTTTTGTTAAATGCATCATCCTATTTTGTCATGTCCAGTCAACTGTTACTCGGCTGTCAATTAAGTTACCATTATGTTTTAAAAAAAATATATGTATTTCAATGGTTCCCCAATCTCCAAGTAAATATTTAGAAACTGAGTAGTTGTCAAATATATACCTCAGCATAATTTCATCAAGAAAATGATCATGAATCAAGCAGTTTGGAAACAAAATATACAGACCGGTTACTTCAGTACTTGAAATTTGGGGTTTCAATTGAACAAAATGTGTATTTTCTTAATTAATTGGGTATTTTAATTGAAAAGGTAGGTAAATAGGCACATATTCTTCCAAGTGTAATGATTTTTTAAAATGTCTGCCATTTACTTAAAGTTAAAACTTATAGGTTTTGTCCGTAACATAGTTGACCAAATAATGAGTAAACCTCTTGTTTTTAAAACTAAATTTCTGAAATCAATTATGCCTGAGCTTGGCAATAACTAAATATTTCAGGGATGATTTATCGGGGAAGATAATATTTTGTAAATAAATATATTTTTTCCCAGAATTATTCAAACTCAAAATCTCCCACAATTATATATTGACCGCAGTAAAGAAAAGGTTGTGCCTTTTCATTTTTTTCAATGTGTATGTCCTTGTTTATTTGAATGTGTGTTTGTTACTGAAAATCTTGCCAGTAATGCTCCAAGTTGCCTCTTTTTAAATGTGACTTATTCTGCTGATTTAAATTAAAAAAATTAAACCTTTTGTACCAGTTTTCATATCCAAGTCTCTGCCTACCTTTATTAGGGACGTGAACCTGAGTGACCTAAGAATTATAATTTGAGTGTTGTCCATATTTCCCGGGGCGCAATTCCCCGGGTGGCGTAGTCGAAATTTTCTTTTCTTTTCTGTAATACCAGCCTTACGCTACACCAACAAAAGAAAACTTTATAATTGGTCCATGATTCAAAGGGTTGAAAAGGCAGTAAAACAGAAAACGACACAATTGAATGACCTGTGGCCTGTTGCACAAAGCCGGTGTCAGCTTTTACCCAGGTAAGTTCGCGTTTAGTTTGAGGGAACTCTGAGTTTTCATGAAGGTGGGTTGGTTTTGAACGGGTTTCATCGCTTTGGTACTTACGTTACACGCCTTACAGATCGCAAACCCAAATTGGACCAACCAGCTTTGAGAAAAGTCACATAAATGTAACCCTGTAGCCATGGCTTCACCACTTTTGAAGAGCCACATTGAGATCAGAGCACAAATAATAAGAAGGGCACTTCAGAGGGAAAGAAGAATTGGGGAAAGACACAACCCCCTGCCTTTTCTCAACGAGCGTCTGTACGAAAGATATCGATTTTCAGCCGATGGCACACTTTATCTATACCGGCTTCTTGAGCCGCACATTAAAAACCTGACCCGCTGAAGACACTTACTTACTGCACTGCGAAACTGCACTGGCTGTTAAACAGGGCTTTTATAAAATAGCTTGTAAGATACATTAATAGATGGCGTAGCTGGTATGATACATTATTAGATGGCGTATCTGTTAAGAATGATCTTATGTTAAAAATTAGTTACATAACCTATGGTTTTGAAAAAAAAATGATCTAGGGTCATTGTTGTCATATGCAAGTTGTAATTTCTGCAGCCCTAGGTGAGCATGAGGCAGTCTGTTTAAAATGCCATTTCATTTGTCTTTCATCAGATTCAATCCTACATGATTTTAACTATGCCATCTGTTACACCGACATACCTGTTATTAAAGGTGACTTATGACTAGGGATGCCCGATCACGTGGTTTCAGACTCGATCGGAATCGGACGTTACCTCCCGATCAGGACTCGGATATATGTAAATTAGGGGTGTAACGGTATATGTATTCGTAATTATTGAACCGTTTCGGTACGAGGCTTCCGGTTCGGTACGCATACAAACCGAACGATTCCTAGGACCATTTTTCCTGCAGACAAAATCCGCGCTGGTGCGATCACCACAACGTTGCGCAACATCAAATGGCAAACGTCATGAAAGCGGAACGAAACTGCGCTACTCATTATATTGTGCTTAACGGACCATTTATCAGTTCGGACCAGCAACATCTGTGGAGCGCGAGATCAAGCGACACTGTGCTAAGAGATCCAGTGAAGAAAACATTTGAATTCGCCACTGAAGTAATAACATCGCTGCGAGATCTAGTGAGAAGCATTCAAATTTCTCCGTTATTTACCGTAGAGGTCTATTAGGGTGTACTCACACTAGCCAGTTTGAACCGTGCCCGAGTGCGTTTGACCACCAAAGCGCGGTTCGTTTGACTAGTGTGAGTGCTCCGAAACGTGCCCGGGCGCGGCTCGATTAGCCGGCCCTGGCCCGCTTGGAAGAGGTGGGCCAGAGCACGGTTCAGTTGGACTCGGGCGCGGTTCGCATGCAGTGTGAGCGCTAACCGTGCTGGAGCACGGAACAGGACGCGTGACGTCATGGTTCTGCACTTCAGCTGGTACCTTGCAAACCTCCTCATACGAGCACGAGCAGCACGATTACGTGAAAATTTTCACGCCACTAAGGCGACACATCTGTTTAACAACAGGCTGTGAGAGGGCTGTGGATCACCGTGGACCAAACGACACAAAATTATCCACAAAGAAAACAGAGCGATGGCTCTCCTTCAGAGAGCGCCGCTCTTCTTGTTTATCCCGAAACCGTCGCACCATAATGACGTAAGCGTGCTCCGGCACGAATGCTGAAACCCTATGTGAGTGCAGGCCAGCGGGGGAGTGGGGAGGGGGGACAATCGTACTCGGGCCCGGTTCATGGCAACCGTGCCTAGTGTGAGTACACCCTTAGATCAAACAGCGCTGACGTGGACACCAGGAGAAACATTGTGCCGTGAATGAACATGGATTTAATGTTGCACTTCAAAACTCAAATATTATATAAATATATATTTAAATTTTATTTTTAATGTGATTACCAAAACATTATTTGTTCATCCTTCAAAGATTACCCCCATTTATAAACCTGAAAGTTTCAAGATGTAGGAAAATTCAAACTTATTTAAAAATAGTTTTTCTTTTAGTAAATAGGAAATTTCTCTGGCATTTCTTTCTTTTTGCTGTATTGTATCGAACCGAACCGCAAATTTTGTGAACTGTTACACCCCTAATATGTATACGGTATATATATATATATACTCATTTTTTTATACACTTTTAAAACATTTTTATTTCTTGTTTACATGCCTGCCGGGTATTTTAAGTTGAGGTGCTATTTGTTTTTATATTAGACTTTTTCTATATTTACTGTTGCACTAAAGTCCAAAAGTGAAGATTTTATGTTATTTATTACTTGATTGTTCAAGCTACCTCACAGCAGTGCTGTGTTTGAATGTTGAATGTTAAAATAAGGTGAATTAAATAAAAAATAAGTAACATCCTGGATCTGTTTTTTCTCTCTTCTTTATTCTTTTTTTATGTATTATATAAGTATCGGATCGGGACTCGGTATCGGTAGATACTCACAATCAAATGACTCGGACTCGAAGGGCAAAAAAATCATTAAAATTGGGACATCATTAAATTTCATTAAATCATTAAATTTGGCACAAAAATCCCAACAAAAATTGGGACATCCCTACTTATGACCATCAGTACACGATCACAAGCTTTGGGTGTGAGATTCCAGAATGATCAGGGAGTCTGCGTTAGGTCAGCGATTGAGGAAGGTAATGGGAAGAGAAAAGAAAAAACCCAATTAACAAACAATTTATATTTATATGAATTGTAATTCAATGATGTATGTTGTGGTTATAAGTTTTTCATCAGTTTTAGAGCCTATAAAAATGTATTGTGAAAAACGTACGCATTTACACAAACAGCAATATTTTGCCAGCAATTCTCCCGAACTTTGGCCGCCCCAACGGTGCAGTTATTACTGCTTTAAACCTTCTTTTCACAAGATTATTTCTTGTTCTTCAACAGAGAAACAGGCACACCTCTATTTGTAGGCTGTATCTCTGAGTTTATTCAACTCGCTTCGTGCAACAGGCCACTGGTAGTGTGTCCCAATACTGATTTAATTACTTTCACTTTTCTAAGTAAGATATTTTAGTGAGCAGTGGGAGTGTGTAAATTGCAGCCAGTGTCTAATGAGAGTCTGATACACGCTGGAGTGAATACTACGATTACATCATGTAGAATCGCTCAACACTTCAGAAACAGGCTTGAACCGCATTGTGTTAGAGCAGCAGAGAGGATTTGTGGTCTGAGAGTACACAATGAATCTAATTCATAGAACCTTGTTCTCTATATCATGAACGCACTGAGAAAATATTGACAGGGAAATGACTGAGCAGATTTCTGGAAAGCCAGAGTGTTGGATTAACACTCAGCATAGAGGAACTGTTAAGAAACACTCCTCTGTCTCACTGTCAAGGCTACAAAACAGAACCAGATAACACAAGTCAGCCCACGGCTACATACACACACAGAGAGTGAGAGACAAAGAGATAATGCAGTAAGAAAACCAGCACTCGTAACCCCAGACCTAGTGGCCTAGACCAGGGGTTCCCAAACTTTTCAGCCCACGACCCCCAAAATAAAGGTGCGAGTGACTCGCGACCCCTACTATCCTCGGGGGTGGTTAAAGTATACAAACATTACGTGAAACTGTGCACACGCACTAATAGGCATACTTACAACACAAAAGAACACAACAGTCAAAACAACCATTATATTATTTTATATTAGACTACAGGGCTGTTGAATGCTTGATTCTGATTGGTTGAGAAAGTTATAAGGTGTGCAATTATTTTCAGGGAAACGCACGGCTAAAATAGGCTAGTTTTGACCGCATTAGTCCCCTCCCCGATAATTTATTGACTGCTACTGGTTTGCGCTTGGCAAAGATGTTCAGATAGCCATTGTTTTTTTTACAACCATGACAAACGACTAAACTCCTACTTTCTCGTTTTACTAAGGCTGTAACGATAGACCAAACCTACAACTCGGTTCGTATCATGATTTTTTATTTTAGATTTAACAAAAAGAAAAATCATGTTTTCGGTGCTGATGCAGTGGTAACGCGTTCATGTAACAAGGGTGGCGGCAAAAGTAATGATTATGAATATGTCAAATATAGCAAGGAGAGATATTAATTGTTTATTAATAAACAATGTTTTTCTGTGTCAGTGTGTCGGCTTCAAGGTGAAGTTGACGATGCTGACTCGCCATCTTCACAGTAACGCGCCAGAGAGAAATGCAGATTTCATACGGATTACATAAGCAGAGAGCAGTCTGTTTTTCGTTTTTAAACATTCTGTTTAAAAGTTGACATCAAGCTTTCTATATATTTCTCAATTCTGTGAGGCAAGTAGCTACATTATACGCTGAGTTTCGGTTCATGAGAAAGAGTCCAGTTCACGCGCCGGCGACTCCGTGTCATGATGATCTATTTTCTGCTATATTTACTTCTTATTCATTAAATCCAGGCAAAAAGTTGATGAAACATTAATTAAAATTAAGATACAATTAATAAAAAACGAAATTTACTTTAAAGAAAGGCTTTGTGCTTTCTGAAGTCTCTGTGGAAGTTTTAAAGTCGCTTTCAGAGCGGTCATGTCCGAAACCGAGAACTGTCACGTCCGTATTGTTTTTTTCCTCATAAATGCGAACACGAAAAATAAAATAAAATAAAGAATATTTTATGTTCTGTGGAGGCCGACCCTTCTTCATCCGGTTATTAGCCTACTTTTGTTTTGTGTAATTCAGTGTAATTCGAAGAATTATTAAAAAACATTTTGCCACATAAAAGTTAAAGATTTTTTGTGTCACGTCACATGTGTATTTCGCTCATATTAAATATAAAACGCATGTGTAGACTGATATTTTTCTAATGTCTTGACTCCTTTATTAAGGGGGTATGGATATATACACAAACGTTTCAGTATTAATAAATTTTCTGATCATTTATATTTCAAGTTTTGACTGCAAATGTCACGTCCATAACGCTGGAATTGCCCTATTTTAACTTCAAATATTACTAATAGTCATTTTAAAATGTGATAGCCCTACGTCACATCACACTCCACTGTTATGGTGGCAATTTCAGTATTTACTCACTAACATTGTTGTGGAAACACAGTAAGAATGGAAACTAAAATATGGAAGTATCGTGCTACAGCGCACATTATATCAGCTGCAGTTCTGGCGCTTCAGTCCCAATACACTCAAACACTTTCATATCACATGTTAATGCAGCGGTAGAGTTACACTCACAGGAAACTGCACTTATTCGCAATCACAAAAGTTAATTATTTAATCGTGCTTTAAAGCTATGCCAGGTAAACATTTCATTGGCGTTCTGTACATGATGTACTTTTTCTGAGCGCGCACTGTCAGACAGCGCCAAACTGGATTTTTGTTGGGAGACCCATCTGATGATAGCGATGGGGAACCGAGACCGAGAGAGCTACATAAAGCTACATGGAAAGAATATTTGAAATTTTGCTGTTTTCATGGATACAAAAAGTTGAATGACCCTCCCCTCAACAAAGAATAAAAAGACATGACCCTCCCCTATTTTCCTCCGGTGGACCTTTCCATAAATACCGAACGGTCCCTTGGAAATCATCTCGCGACCCCCCCGAGCTGTCTCACGCCCCCCCGGGGGGTCGCGACCCCTACTTTGGGAACCACTGGCCTAGACAGTATTAGGGCATCATAGACACACTCCCAATGCAAAGGCTTAACAAAACAACACGCAAAATAATTACTATTGAAATCAAAGTCTATGACGTACTATCAGCGTGCACATGAGTCTATGTAATATTTGTGGTAAAAATAAATAAATAAAAAGAATACAAATAGTGTGAAAACTGGTGTGATCTGGTGGTTGTATGCTCAGTTATATTACAGTTCCCTTTCAAGGGAACTTCGAGCTGCGTTTGAGACGCGGTGGGAACGCTCTGCGTGATTGCGTCATGAAGCACGTGTAAAATCAGTCCAATGGAAGCCCGATACGTCATGGGTGACGTCATAGACCAGGAAACTATAAAGCACCCTTGAAAACAGACCGCGACAGCTTCTGTAGTCTTCAGCAAGCGCTCTCTGTGATTCTGTCCTTGTCTATTTATTGTTGTTTGTCAAGCCCAATATATATATCACTATCTATCTTTATGGCGAGCAAAGCAATATTATAGACGTTGTGTTGTTCCCTGCCCTCGTTACATCACGGGTGGGGACACACATCAGCTTTTTGTTGCTGTTTGGGAGTGGAGCATGCAACAGTCATTTCTCGAGGGATCTGACTGTGCATTGCGAGAAGCTGTCCGTGAGGACGCTCCGCTCCCGCCGGGCGTTCTTCGAGGAGGACGGTTCGGTTCGCGTTCCCCGAGCGGGTCTCTCTGTTGCCGAGGCTCGGAGACGGCTCGTATTTCGGGGTTCGAAAACGGATCTGACAGCGGGGGTTGGGACGGGCTCCGCCCTTTCTCAGCTTTCACATGCCAGATCTAGTGTGCTGCGATTTCCAGTTCCGAGGAATTGGTATCGTTAGTGTTTTGTTTTAAAAGAAGGAGAACAAAACAAATACAAATCTTTATAAAAAGGCAGATGTTTGAGTTTTCAATGAATACATTTTCCAGCTCATAAATAAAAAAAAAAGGAGGTTTTATCTAGTGCTGTTGCCAGTTAAATATTTACTGGCCAGCTGAACATTATGAGATTGAAAATAAAGAAGAGTTTGTTAAAGATGAACTGTATCTTAAACAGGGAAAACTCTGTATCTCAGCCTCCTCGTCGGGGACTGTGGTTTTTCCCTATCTCCACACTGAGGTGTCGAGATCGTGGAATAAACCGGTTTGTATTTTATGTGTTTAATCCCCAGATGTCTGACTATAGTAATGTTTGGGTATTAAGTATCATAGTATGACATTGCCTCGGGTTAAAGAGACGCTTACGAGCTTTCTCTCTCCTGAGTCGGCGTCATCGTTATTAACCCCGACGTTACCCACCAGCCATCTTAAATAATGAATACATTTTTTATTAGGCAGCGCTGGTGGGTAAAGTATGTAAGGACATGGATGAATGTGAGGGGCGACTCTCTGAGGAGGGTCGCAGCGCTGCCAGTTCGGTTGTTTCCTGCTGGTGGCCACAGAGTGATATATGTATATATATATATATATATATATAAGTTTTTCTGATATAAAGATAAAGGAAAATAAAGATATAATTATGTCTGTTCTTCTGGACGCTCCGCTTTCAAGAAAACTGAGATATAAACCTTTCATCATTCTTCCTCACCAATCTAATGTTCCTGAGATATTAAGCTCCTCTCAGCACAAAGTGCAAAACAGAGCGTCGCCATTCGGGCTCCTCCGCAATTGAGGGGTACCTGGGTGGCGGTCGCAGTCTAGCCAGTTAGAGACATGCAAGATCTGAGGACTGTTTTATCTCTAAAATAGCTTTGACAAAGAAGAAGCCCTGACGCCGAGGCGATCAGGCTTCTAAGGGTGGTCCCCTCTGGGGTAGGGACGGTTTTGAGAAATCGTTTCTCCTCAGCGCCCTTTGGGGTGCGACTCTCTGAGGAGGGTCGCAGTACTGCCAGTTCGGTTTCCCTGCCGGTTCGCCGTTTCAGGGCACCAAGGTGTCAGTGTCCCCAAACGAGCCTTCAAATAAGAAAAAAGAAGAGCAGTCAGTTCGGTTTCCCTGCCGGTTCGCCGTTTCAGGGCGCCGAAGTGCCTGCTTTTTTCAACGATCCTCCGAGGAGGGTCGTAGGAACTAAGCTAGTTAAGAGGCAGGCAAGATCTGAAGACTGTCATCATCTCTAATAAAGCTTAGACAAGAAGTCCTGTCGCAAGAAAACGAGGCTATCAGGCTTCTGAGGGCTCCTCCGGGGCAGGGACGGTTTTGAGAAATCGTTTCTCCTCGGCGACCTCTGGGGTGCGACTCTCTGAGGAGGGTCGCAGCGCTGCCAGTTCGGTTGTTCCCTGCCGGTTCGCCGTTCAGGGCACCGAGGTGTCAGCGTCCCCATACGATCCTCCGAGGAGGATCGTAGAGCGGTCAGTTCGGTTGTTCCCTGCCGGTTCGCCGCTTCAGGGCACCGTAGTGACTGTTCAACCAAGGGACGGTTTTGAGAAATCGTTTTTCCTCTGGGGTGCAACTCTCTGAGGAGGGTTGCAGCGCTGCCAGTTCGGTTGTTCCCTGCCGGTTCGCCGTTCAGGGCACCGAGGTGTCAGCATCCCCATACGATCCTCCGAGGAGGGTCGTAGAATGGTCAGTTCGGTTGTTCCCTGCCGGTTCGCCGCTTCAGGGCGCCGTAGTGACTGTTCAAATAAATCCAGAGGCCAGTCTTGAGAGACTGGTTCCCCTAGTAAATTTCTGGCAGCGTGGAAACTACTGCCACATATTTCTCAGTGGGTCCTGCACACTATAGAAAAGGGTTTCAGAATTCAGTTCGGTTCTCGTTCGCCCAGATTTCTAGGGGTCCTCCTTTCATTGGTGGACCCTGAGCAGGCTTTGGTTATGGAGCAGGAAGTACAATCACTTCTGCAAAAGGAGCTGTAGAAGGGGTTCCTCCTCCCAGCAGACAGCCATTACTTCATTGTTTCCGAAAGAGGATGAGGTGTTTCCCGAGGTTTGCTTTCGGGGGCGAAGCATACCATTATTGGGTTCTTCCATTCGGCCTAGGTTTATTACCCCACACCTTTACAGTATGCGTGGATGCAGCTCTGGCTCTTCTGAGACTCCAGGGCATTCGCGTATTATACTACATCAATGATTGGTTGTTCCTAGCTCAATCTGAGTTTATGGCAGTTCGGCATCGAGATGTCGTTCTGTCTCATTAAGGATGTTGGGGTTGCCTCTCAACGCCAAGAAGAGTGTGCTCTGAGGACCACTTTTCTAGGTGTAGCAATTCTACAGCAAACGTAATGGGGTATATCTAAGCCAGTCACTCACTGTGAAACAGTTTCAGACGGGTGGGTCTCATGGCAGTTGCGTCCAACGTTTTACTTTTGGCCTTCTGTTCATGAGACCCCTGCAGTGGTGGCTCAGGACCAAGGGGTTTTCTCCGAGGGGAAATACGTTTTCGCATGATCAAGGTCACGCGGCTATGCCTTCGTGCTTCGGTCATGTGGAAGAACCTTGGTTCCTCGCCCAGGCCCAGTGTTGGGGGCTTCTTGTCGACGCATATTGCTATCGACGGATGCTTCCCTCACAAGTGGGGGCGATCATGAGTGGTTGCTCGGCGAATGGCGGACAACACACTGATGGTCTCGTATATCAGAGCAGATATCCTGTTGAGGCAGGGGCTGAGGCCCAGGGGATTGGAGACTTCACCCCGAGGTGGTGGAGCTTCTTAGGGAGTACTTTGGTCTAACTAAAGTCAAGTCGACCTTTCACATCGTTTGTACAACGCATTGCTCTATATGGTTCCCCCTCACGCAGCCAGCTCTTCGCGGACTGGATGCGATGGTGCAGGTGTGGCCGAGGCTGCACCTGTACGCATTTCCCCCGATATCTATGCTCCCGGAGGTTCTGGAAAGGGTTCGCCGGGAAGGGGCCCGTCTGTTACTAGTAGCCCCTTTCTGGCCGACTCGAGTTTGGTTCTCGGACTTGGTGTCTCTTCTGAGCGGCTCTCCTATGGAGATTCCAATCAGGAGGGACCTGCTGTCCCAGGTAGAGGGCACGATATTTCACCCTCGACTGGAGTTGTGGAAACTGTGGGCCTGGCCTCTGAGGGGGCCAGGCTCATAGAATCCGGTCTCTCGACTGAGGTCGTTGAGACCATTCTCCATTCCAGAGCTCCTTCCACGAGAAAACTGTATGCGCTGAAATGGAAATTATTCTCCACCTGGTGTGGTGAGCGTCAGTTAGATCCTGTTAACTGCCCTGTTGGTTCAGTTCTCGATTTTCTGCAAGACCGTTTCTCTGCTGGATTATCTCCTACCCCTCTGGGGGGTACTTCTATTGGGAGAGATCCTCTGATTACTCGTTTTCTCCGTGGTACATTGAGGTTGAGACCTGCACTGCACTCCAGAGCACCGGCTTGGGATTTAGCCATTGTACTTGAGGGTCTGGCTCTGGCTCCGTTCGAGCCCATTGAAGAGGTTTCAGAAAAATTCCTCACTTTGAAAGCTTTATTTCTCCTTGCTATTTCATCTATCAAGAGAATTGGAGATTTACACGCCCTGTCGGTTGCTCCGTCATGTTTGGAATTTGCACCTGGTATGGTGAAAGCATTTCTATACCCTAGACCAGGTTATATTCCTAAGGTCCCATTCAATGTTGGGGGCCCAATAGTGCTGCAGGCCTTCTATCCTCCACCTTTTAATACCCCAGATCAGGAACAATTAAACCTGTTATTTCCAGTTCGGGCATTGGATGCCTACGTTCACAGAGCTGCCCTGTGGCGTAAGTCAGAGCAATTATTTGTATGTTTTGGGTCACTCAAAAGAGGGTGCCCTGCATCTAAACAGGTTATGAGCAAGTGGATAGTCGAGGCTATTTCACTAGCTTATGAAGCGGCCGGTCAGCCTTCACCTATGGCTGTACGGGCCCATTCTACTAGGAGTATGGCGGCCTCTACGGCCTTAATTTCGGGTGTTTCCCTTCTGGACATTTGTAATGCGGCAGGTTGGTCCTCTCCACATACATTTGTCAGGTTTTATGACATTGACCTCTCCACTCCTGGGGCGAGGTTGCTTGCTTCTAGTGTGCGCAAGGACTTCACACAGAACGGGCATTTGTCACTATGGCGTAGTGGGTATGGGGTTCCCACCGCGTCTCAAACGCAGCTCGAAGTTCCCTTGAAAGGGAACGTCTCAGGTTACGTATGTAACCCTGGTTCCCTGATAGGGAACGAGACGCTGCGTTTGCCTGCCATACTTCCTGCACACCCTGATCGACTTGCTTCAGACTTTTCAGAAGCTGGCGCGGTCTGTTTGCAAGGGTGCTTTATAGTTTCCTGGTCTATGACGTCACCTATGACGTATCGGACTTCCATTGGACTGATTTTACACGTGCTTCATGACGCAATCACGCAGAGCGTTCCCACCGCGTCTCAAACGCAGCGTCTCGTTCCCTCTCAGGGAACCAGGGTTACATACGTAACCTGAGACGTTTTCTCGATCGATTTGACACATTTCTCCAAATGACTTTTGAGTTGAGTTGCTCTCAAAACAATTAACACAACATAACCAAACACTCTTATGTTGGCCAAACAGGTTTTCTGCATTTTATTCTAGTAAATGCATTTATCAAAAATAAATAGTAACATTAAAACTACAAGTGTGTTCTCTGTTGATTTGATAACTGTTACGGATTAGTTTTGTTTTGGGTTTTTTTCTGTTTGTCTTTTCTCTCTTTTGATAGGTTGTCAGATAAGGATCCACACCTGTCTTGAGTTGGTGGATGGATATAAGATGTCTGCCCTCTGTCTACAGGACCCGGCAGTTGTGCTGAGGAGCTGGACCTTCATATTGTTTTTCTCTTAAGTGTTTGTTTATTTACTGTTGAACTACTATTTTCTTTATTTATTTACCCCTAGATTTAAATAAATATATTGTTAAATATATTTTTGGACTCTGAACCCTTTCTTTTGTTGCTTCCTTGAGCCGGAACGTAACAATTGGGGGCTCGTCCGGGATTTTTGGTTAGAATTCGGAAGGTCCAGCTTCTATTGAAAAAAAGGGGTATTGTTTGTAAATTTTTCGCTAGCGCCTGTGTATGTGTAGGCGGAGCGTATTTGACTAGGCTACTATTCGATTCACCTGCGTGTGGCTTGGCGTTCTGGCGCTAGCAAACAGTGGGTGTTTGTTGGGAAATGTGCGCGAGAGTTTTCGGTGTCTTTAAATTGGTGGATTTTCTTCATCATAGGGTTCAATTGAAGAGAAAGTAAGTGGAACCCGAAATAGACCATTAGATATGGTAAGTGTATTGATTTCTCTTAATATTTCCCATTGTAAAAACGTTTGTTTCTTCTGATAGGCTAGCTTTGGCAGGATTTTGATGGGTATGTTTACTCTGGTAACGTTACTCTGCTCGGTTAGCTAGGATTGCTGAAAGAAAGGTAATTTGTCAGCGAACTCTGTATTTTGTTGCACAAATAGTGAGGTTCCCCGGTAGGTTTAGCAACGCATCGCGTTGATCTTTTTTTATTTTAGTTTGTTGTTTTTGTGCTGACGCTGAGTTGAGAGCACTGCCGCGATTGTATGTCTCACTGGTTTGTCCGTGAGTTTATACATCTGACGGTATTTGAGTGCTTAAAGATACTCGACTCTTGGTGGAGGCATGAAGACTAGGGTTACGTTATTTTAGGGGAGAGGAGAGAGAGAGTAGGGGGAATAGTCACTTTTTGGTGCTTGTAAATCAGAGTGAACGACTACGAGTTCTGCTGAATAGAATAGAGAATGGCTACTGAGTTAGACTTATTTTTTGAATCTCCTAGTGAGGAATTCTTTGACCAATTAACGAAAGAACAGTTGTTGGAGGTGGCCGCTAAGTATGATATCTGCTTAACCACCAAAGAAAAAAAGTTAAAAGAGTCTGTTGCACTAATTGTTAAAGCCACTCTAGTTAAGTTAGAGGTTTTTGATCCTGATAAGCCTGTTGATTCTGATGAAGGTGATGATAGCGCTGCACAAACTTCAGTTATTGCTTCCAAGTTCTCTTTTGAGCAACAAAAAGAACTAATGCTTTTAGAGTTAGAAAAGGCGAAAATGAATCGTGAAATTGAAATTCGTAAATTGGAGGTTGAGGCTTTGCGGTTTCAGTTAATTGAGGAGGGTAAACTGGGGGACAGTGCAGGTGCTCTAACTAGATCTGTCAGAAAAGGGTTGGATGTAGCCAATAATATTAAGCTGATACCCAAATTTAGTGAAACTGATGTAGACACATTCTTTAGTTTGTTTGAGCGCTTGGCCGATGTTATGAAATGGCCAGATTCTGAACAGACTTTGATGTTACAGTGTGTGTTAACCGGTAAGGCACAAAAAGCTTACTCCTCTTTGAGTGTTCGTGATAGTCAGAATTATCATAAGGTTAAGGAGGCTGTTCTGAAGGCTTATGAGCTGGTGCCAGAAGCCTATCGGCAGAAATTTAGAAACATGCGAAAACCTGCAGAACAGACGTATTGTGAGTTTGTGAGAGACTTAAAGATCCAGTTAGATCGCTGGTGTGCTGCTTCAGGAGTAACTAGTCGTGAAAATCTTCACAAGTTGTTCCTGTTAGAACAGTTTAAAAGCACTTTGTCTGAGCATGTTTCCATCTTTCTGACTGATCGTAATGTTACATCTACGGAGGAGGCTGCCATTCTTACTGATGAGTATGTACTCACTCATAAATGTGAAGTCAAGAAAAGCAGGTTCAAGTTCAGTGAAAGTCCAACAGAGAATGTAACTGTCCGTCATGCTTGGGCTGATAATAATAAGAGTGAGAGGAATTTTAAAAGTTACGCTGATAAAATTGACCGGTGTGCTTATTGTCATTTAAAGGGACACTGGAAAAAGGATTGTTTAGCACTTAAAGGGAAACTGATGCGTGTTAAATCTGAACCCAAGCCTGCTCTTGCTGTTTCGTCTGTTCAGACAGATAATAATTCTGACTGCTGTCTTGATATTTTGCAGAATCTGGAGAAACCAGCGGTACGTTGCAATGTTGGAGATGTTGGATATTCTCCCTTTATTACAGAAGGCTTTGTGTCACTGCTTGAAGGTACTGAGAAGGTTCCTATTAAGGTTCTCCGAGACACGGGAGCATCAGAATCATTTATTTTGCAATCTGTTCTTCCTTTTACTCAGGAGTCCAATACAGGGAACAGTGTGCTGATTCGCGGTATTGGGTTGCAAACATTGTCTGTACCCCTGCATAACATGTTTCTCCAATCTGATTTAGTAAATGGAGCAGTTGTGATGGGAGTCCGTCCTTCACTACCAATGGAAGGAGTTTCAGTGATCTTGGGGAATAATCTGGCGGGTGACCGTGTGTGGCGTGATGTTCCACCTCCACCTGTGGTTGCTACTTGTCCTGCCCCATTGGGTGACAATGATATATCCCAGCAGTATCCAGAGGTATTTGTGTCTTGTGCACTCACGCGTGCAATGCGTAAACAGTCAGCCGATGCAAAACTAAGGGATGTGAAGGATTTGTTAACCTCTAAGAGAGTAGTGCCAGGTCTCCTTGCTTTGCCTTCTATTCCCCATCAGGTTTGGCTGTCTGCTCAGAAAGAGGATTCATCTCTGAACTCGCTGTTTGATGCTGCTTTGTCTCCTGATGTAGCAGAGAGTTCCGTTAATGGGTACTTCATTGAAAATGGGACACTATTGCGGAAGTGGACTTCTAACACAGAGGGAGGTTTGACGGAACCAATTATACAGGTAGTAGTGCCTGTTTCTTTGCGAAATTCTGTATTGGATTCTGCTCATGGCGGGGTGTCTGGACATTTGGGCGTAAATAAAACCTACCAACATTTGCTGCAGTACTTTTACTGGCCTCGTATTAAGAGTGACGTAAGGCAGTATATTAAGACTTGTTCGATCTGTCAGCTGACTGGAAAACCAAATCAAACCATAAAGCCTGTGCCTTTGTATCCCATACCTGTTATGGAACAGCCTTTTCAGCATCTTCTAGTGGATTGTGTTGGGCCTTTACCACCTTCAAAGTCTGGTAGCGTTTACTTATTGACCGTGATGTGTCAGAGCACTCGGTATCCTGCGGCTTTTCCTTTGCGTTCAATCACCACACGATCAGTTGTAAAAGCTTTGTCCCAGTTCATTTCTATTTTTGGAATTCCAAAAGTTGTTCAGAGTGATCAGGGGACAAACTTTACATCTAATATGTTTCAAGAAGTTCTGCGGCAGCTTGGCATTAGGCATAACAAGTCCAGTGCATATCATGCGGAAAGTCAAGGTGCCCTAGAGCGTTTTCATCAGACGTTAAAATCTTTGTTGAGGGCATATTGCACTGAGTTAAAAGGTGATTGGGAAGAAGGGTTGCCTTGGTTGTTATTGGCCACACGTGAGGTTATCCAGGAGAGTTTGGGATTTAGTCCCAATCAGTTAGTCTTTGGACATTGTGTACGAGGACCCATGGCAGTACTGAGTAAAGATGCGCTACCGGAGGAGCCACCACAGAGTCTGATTCAGTATATACAGGGTTTTCGTCGACGTCTAGTCCTGGCTGGGGAATTGGCAAGAGAAAAGTTGAAAAAAACTCAGGGAAAGATGAAATGCTGGTTTGATCGTAAGTCCGAGGTTCGCATGTTTAGTCCAGGAGATCAGGTGTTAGCCTTATTTTCTTTACCAGATTCTCCTTTCTGTGCAAGGTTTTTAGGACCTTACACTGTGCTTAAAAAAGTGTCTGATCAAAATTATATTCTTTCTACCCCTGAGCGCAGGAAACCTACCCAGTTGTGCCATGTGAATTTATTAAAACCCTTTTACTCTCGTAATGTTGCTCCTGGAGTCGTTCCTTCCTCAGTTGCGCTAGCTAGTTTAAGTCAAAAAGGTGACGTACAACAGGATGTGAAATCTCCTGATGATGTCATCTTACAACCTTGTCTAAAAAACTCTGAGACTTTGGCTAACCTAGAAGAATGGGTAAAACATTTATCTTGCAAACAACGTTCTGAGTTAAAATCTATGCTGACTGAGTTTTCTGTTCTCTTTTCAGATACTCCTTCTCGTACCCACTTGATTGAACACGATATAGATGTTGGTGATGTTAAACCTGTCCGGCAACGATTTTATCGTGTATCGTTTGACAAACGTCAGAAATTGGAGGCTGAAGTCAGTTACATGCTTGAAAACAACATAGCAAAGCCTTCCTTTTCAGATTGGGCTTCGCCTTGTTTGTTAGTGGGAAAGCCAGACGGCACTCAGCGTTTTTGCACTGACTATAGACGAGTAAATATCCTAACTAGACCTGACTCATACCCGTTGCCTAGGATGGAAGATTGTGTTGACCAAGTTGGATCAGCTACTTTTGTCAGTAAATTTGATTTGCTCAAAGGGTACTGGCAAGTGCCTTTGACCGCCCGAGCACAGGATATTTCCTCTTTCATTACACCGTTTGGACTATATTCTTACACCGTAATGAGTTTTGGTCTTAGAAATGCTCCAGCTACATTTCAGCGGCTAATGAACAGAGTGACCGCTGGTTTAGAGGGCTGTGCCGTGTACCTAGATGACGTTGTTATTTATAGTGAAACATGGGATCAACACCTTATCCGAATTCGTGCACTGTTTGAACGATTGTCAGATGCCAAACTAACAGTTAACCTGGCAAAGTGTGAGTTTGCCAGGGCTACTGTGACTTATCTGGGTAAGGTTGTTGGAATGGGCAAAGTGTGACCTGTACGTGCTAAAGTCATAGCGATTGACCAATTTCCTAGCCCTCAGACTAAACGTGAATTGATGAGATTTTTAGGAATGGCTGGGTATTACAGGAGTTTTTGTCCCAACTTTTCTTCTGTTGTTGCCCCGCTCACGGATTTGTTACAAGCAAAGGCTAAATTTGTGTGGACTCCAAAATGTGAAAGTGCCTTTGAGAATGTTAAACGCTTGCTCACGTCATCTCCTGTTCTGACAGCTCCTCGACTTGATAAACCATTCAAACTTCAGGTGGATGCTAGTCAGGTTGGAGCGGGAGCTGTTCTGCTGCAGGTTGATGAGAATGGTATCGATCGCCCTGTCAGCTATTTTTCACGGAAATTCAATTCATATCAGACCAACTATTCGACTATCGAGAAAGAGGCGTTAGCGTTGATCTGGTCCCTGCAGCATTTTGAGGTTTATGTGTCTGGTGGGACTATGCCCACTGTGGTGTATACTGACCATAACCCTCTTACATTTCTTCACTCTCTGCAGAATCCAAATCAGCGTCTTATTAGGTGGTCTCTTTTCTTACAGCCTTATGCTTTGGAGATTCGTCATGTGAAAGGCGTAGATAATGTCTTAGCTGACGCCTTGTCCCGTGCCCCATGTGGTGGAGAATAAGTCTTTTGACAATCATTTTCCTCTTCTCTTTTCTTTCTTTGGTTTTCAGTTCCTTAATTTTGCTTTCTCCAGGCGCCGGGAGATTGCTGGTTTCGAAACCAAGAGATGCGGGGAGTTGGGAAAGTTGTAATGGTTAATGACTTAGTGTTAACTCCGGTAAGGTTGTTTTTGTTCCTCATAAACTTATGTATGCTTTGGGGTTGGAAATTGTATAAGGTAGAGTTTCTAACAAGAATCTCTCCCTTTTTAAGGGGGGAGGTGTTACGGATTAGTTTTGTTTTGGGTTTTTTTCTGTTTGTCTTTTCTCTCTTTTGATAGGTTGTCAGATAAGGATCCACACCTGTCTTGAGTTGGTGGATGGATATAAGATGTCTGCCCTCTGTCTACAGGACCCGGCAGTTGTGCTGAGGAGCTGGACCTTCATATTGTTTTTCTCTTAAGTGTTTGTTTATTTACTGTTGAACTACTATTTTCTTTATTTATTTACCCCTAGATTTAAATAAATATATTGTTAAATATATTTTTGGACTCTGAACCCTTTCTTTTGTTGCTTCCTTGAGCCGGAACGTAACATAACAAATTCATGTGCAGATACACAAATACATGAATGAAGATATATGTTCTTTGTGTTCTTTAATCGTGTTCTTCAAAGTTCTTGAAGAACTCTCGGCCGCTCTCCCTTTGCATGCCCCTCTCGCATTCCGGTGCTTTGGGGGACGGTGGTGTTCGGCGTATGCGTGGCGTGGATGGGCGACGGGTTCTGAATTAAAGGTACGTGAAACGTCCATTTTGTGCAGCGCTCATTCTGTTATATATTGCAAGTATATGCTTATGTTTGTATTTTAGGAGTAATGGATGTTCTGGGGTGCCTGGTGGGCAACACTGTTTGACGCTGCTGCTTTTACATTCAGATGATCTCATCTCCTATAACAAAATCTCTTACCAACACGTGTGTGCCTAGGTGTCTTGTGTGACCCCTGTTCTCCAGTACGTCACTGTGATCGCTGGGCGTCTTCGACTAGTCTTTCAGTGCACAGCCTAAGTGTCTTGTGTGACGCCTGTTCTCCAGTACGTGTCACCGTGATCGCTGGGCGTCTTCCATTAGTCTTTCAAATTGTTTGTCTTTTTTGTTTGCTTTGGTATATATATATATTTTTCTAGTTTTGTTAGGATATTCATTTGTCATTGGTTGCTTAACTGAATGTTTTGATTGGTTTGCTTTGTCAGTGTTTTGCAGTATTGTATGTGTTTGTTGTCTGATTTACTTCAAATGTGCTGGAAGAAGGTCGGTGAGGTTAATAGATACCCAGTGGTGACACCAAACCCTGACTTTCATCTTTTGTAGTATGTTTTTTTTGGTTTACTAGTATACATGTTTATTACGTGTGTATGTTTGGAGTAAGTGTCCTTGCTGTGTATTGAGACCTGTCATAATTAGGGCAGGCCACTAGGTAGGCCCTTACGTGCGGTGGTGGGGGGCTCGTCACAGAGTGCTGTGAGGTGATTGCTGGACTTGATTGCAGTGTGTGTGCTGATACTTGTACACGGGGTGCTGAGAGTGATATAGAAGCCTTGTGCTCACTGAAATTCGTGTATCTGCCATTAAGCCTTGGCCTCATTTATCTCTTGGTCTCTTTGGTGTTGTGAATGCTGATGACCCAGTTTTTTTATTGTCTTTTAAAATTGTTGCAAGTATTGAAATAAAACTTTTGTAAATTTAGTATCCAAGTCTCTGGCCCTCCTTTGATAAGCACGTTCCTGTGTGTCTTTTGTGTAAAATGTTAAATCCGTAGGATTAATATTTCCCTGGTAAACAGGGTGGCGTAGTCATGTCTAAGCTAGCGGTGGCGTTTCTATAGTTGCTCCTCACGTGGAAGAGTGACGCCCGCTACATATTGTATACCATACCCTGAAATATAATCCTCACAAACCTGTTGACCTCCATGGATTAAAAAAAAACAATCAATTTAGTCAATTTATAGACTTTGAAAAAGTGTGGACTGATTCATATGTTCACTTTTACACAGACCCACTAAAAGTGTAAGATGGTGGCGTGTGGTCACTAAAGATATTCCCACAAAGTGACATTTCAATTCAAACTTTAGTGTGCGAGAGCTATTGGAGAGAAACAATTTACCAACAAAAGTTTTGTTTCTCAGACATTAATATGTATAGAAACTTTTAAATGTCTGGTCAGTAGTCCCTGTGTTACAGACGACAATTAAAACATTATGATGCTTCGAATTAAGTGATAAAAAACAGTTGCAAATATTGTACAAAATACACATAGCCTACTCATCTTTCCGCCAATAAAATTTGCAACACTTTGTTTTACTACCAAATTATATGTAATATCTAATTAATTTAACTTGCATAGGAATGTTTTCCTCGACATCTAGCTATTTCAAAGCACACGAGTTCCCGAACATGATGCTGGAGTCTTCCTAACAAAAACATCTATTCAACTGTGCTATTAGTATACTTCTTTTAACTTGAGAGTATACTTTTAGTATACTTTTTATGTGCTAAACAGTGATATACTTTACAAAATTATTCTCAAGTATACTTGGCTTAGTTTTCTGAGTTTCTAAGTTCATAGTAACAAGTTTGTGTTTGGATGGAATAGCTTTCCATTCAAAGTTTATTTTGTTAAGCAAACTTATATAAAGTATATTGCCCAAGTATACTTCATGTAGTAAGTATAGTAATAATATACTTCTGTGTACTTCTTAAATACTTCTTGGGAGTAAGTGTTTAGTTTTTTTAAGGGTACTTTAAGAGTTATATAGGTATATGATAGTTTACTAGTTATAAACTTTAAACCCATTATTTAGTGTATAAAAGTACATTTTGAAGCATATTCTCAGTACTACACTGAACAAAATTATAAACGCAACACTTTTGTTTTTGCCCCCATTTTTCATGAGCTGAACTCAAAGATCTAAGACTTTTTCTATGAATACATAAGATCTATTTCTCTCAAATATTGTTCACAAATCTGTCTAAATCTGTGTTAGTGAGCACTTCTCATTTGCCGAGATAATCCATCCACCTCACAGGTGTGGCATATCAAGATGCTGATTAGACAGCACGATTATTGCACAGGTGTGCCTTAGGCTGGCCACAATAAAAGGCCACTATAAAATGTTCAGTTTTACTGTATTGAGGGGGGATCCGAAAACCAGTCAGTATCTGGTGTGACCACCATTTGCCTCACACAGTGCAACACATCTCCTTTGCATAGTTGTTGATTGTGGCCTGTGGGATGTTGGCCCACTCCTCTTCAATGGCTGTGCGAAGTTGCTGGATATTGGCAGGACCTGGAACACGCTGTCGTATATGCCGATCCAGAGCATCCCAGACATGCTCAATGGTATGACATGTCCGATGAGTATGCTGGCCATGCAAGAACTGGGATGTTTTCAGCTTCCAGGAATTGTGTACAGATCCTCCAACATGGGGCAGTGCATTATCATGCTGCAACATGAGGTGATGGTCATGGATGAATGGCACAACAATGGGCCTCAGGATCTCGTCATGGTATCTCTGTGCATTCTGTGCACCTGTGTTCATTGTCTATAACATAAGCCTGCCCATACCATAACCCCACCGCCATCATGGGCCACTCGATCATCAAACCACTCATCCACACAACGCCATAAACGCTGTCTGCCATCTGCCCTGTACAGTGAAAACCGGGATTCATCCGCGAATGGTATCTCTGTGCATTCTGTGCACCTGTGTTCATTGTCTATAACATAAGCCTACCCATACCATAACCCCACCGCCATCATGGGCCACTCGATCATCAAACCACTCATCCACACAACGCCATAAACGCTTTCTGCCATCTGCCCTGTACAGTGAAAACCGGGATTCATCCGCGAAGAGAACACCTCTCCAAAGTGCCAGACGCCATCGAATGTGAGCATTTGCCCACTCAAGTCGGTTACAATGACGAACTGCAGTCAGGTCGAGACCCCGACGAGGACAACGAGCATGCAGATGAGCTTCCCTGAGACGGTTTCTGACAGTTTGTGCAGAAATTCTTTGTTATTGCAGCAGCTGCCTGGGTGGCTGGTCTCAGACAATCTTGGAGGTGAAGATGCTGGATGTGGAGGTCCTGGGCTGGTGTGGTTACACGTGGTCTGCGGTTGTGAGGCCAGTTGAATGTACTGCCAAGTTCTCTGAAACTCCTTTGGAGACGGCTTATGGTAGATAAATGAACATTCAATTCACGGGCAACAGCTCTGGTGGACATTCCTGCAGTCTGCATGCCAATTGCTTGCTCCCTCAAAACTTGTGACATCTGTGGCATTGTGCTGTGTGATAAAACTGCACATTTTAGGCCACATCCACACGAAGCCAGAGCTTTCCCCATCCGATCTTTTTTTTTCCTCGTTCTAATTTTTTTTTCGTAAACACGGGCGTCGTCTCAAGAAATATATACGTTCACACAAAACCACTGAAACCGACTGAAAACGATGTGGTATACATGCCAGACCAGTATGTGGCGCTGTAATTCTGCCACAGAGATACACTAAACAAGGAGAAGAAGATTTGGAGCATGCGCATAACCTTGTGCGCTCTATACGAACCCAACACGACAGCAAGGTGAAGACGAAGATTGCTCACCGTAGTAGCATAGAAGCAGAAGATTTTGCTTTAGTAGAGCTAATAGACTCAGTTGCTTCTGCAGCACGACCACAAGCATATAGTCCACCATTGTTGTTGCTGGTGAAGTAGCAGTGTGTGACTAATGCTGACACGCGGTGTGATGACATCATCATTGCTCAAACTGTACGGATTTGCCGTACAGATGAAAACGCATGGGTGCCGGTTTCAGATTTATCCACTCTGGGACCCAGTTTTAAAAAATAGCGGTTTTAGTGTCCCAAAACGCTGGATCCATCCGGACGAAATGCCAATACGATACCAAATTTGCTGTACAGCTAAACTGCCGTACAAAGCCAAAACGCAGTAACTACATATTTGGTCAAAACCGAGTTTAGATTGGATATGGGCTTTGTAACATCTCCTACATCTTGTGACAAAATCTCCTAGTTCAACTGTATCCCGTTTCAGAGAAATCACTATGTCAAATTTGCAGTAACTACAAAATCCAAGCTAGTAAGTGACCAAGGCAACCCACAGTAAGTGAAGCTACTGCGTTCTGCCTTTGTTAACCCGGCTTTGACGCGGTAGATACTGCGGTCTGCCTCTCTAGCCACATTCGAATCTACCAATCTGTCCGCCTCGCGCACAGCATCCTTATGACAGAGTCTGATAAGGAACGCCGTGAGTGAGGTGACACAGTTACACAGACCACCAACAAGCCAACAACATATCATCAATATCATAATTAACCCAGAGAAACATGGCACAATCTCCAGGAAAACATATGGTGTCTCTAGCTTTAAAACGCAAGTATCCAGACAGCAGTAAGGAACATGGTGAAATATGAACACCTTACCAGGCAATTAACACCTGAATCAATAAATTGCAGTTACTAGCTAGCGAGCCGCTAGCATATAAACCATTTTAGCTTACCTGCTCCCCTTGAAGGCAGTAACGTTAGCATCTATCCACTCTGGAAACGCTGTCATAACTGTTTTGTTTCATGTTGACTTCATTTCTTACGCTATTGTAATGTATTTTATTGGGTTAATCTCTCAGTTGAAACTTAAGATGAAGTTGTAAATATAGAGCTTTTATTTTGACGGGAAAAGTGAAACGGAAAAAGCGTTGTATTTTCTGACCATTGTCCGTGTCGTCAGTGGTTGAATTAAGTGAGATGTGCAGTGCCCGTCTTTGTGTCTTTATTTTTTTTTTTTATATTTTAAAATTATTTAAACTTTATTTTAGAGCCCAAACAGTGAGACAATATAAGAAATGGTTGGTTACACTAGTTCCCTTTCGAGAGGTCTCTCCTATTGCGTAAGTAGCTTACGCTATGGGAAAACTCCTTTTCTCGAGAAATATTGAAGTCTTTATGTAAAACGCATTGCAGCTGCACAGCATACAGCAGTGAGCGAGGCAGCTCGGTCATTGGCTGTGCTGCGGCAACTGCACGAACCTATGACGGGGCGACTCTGAACCCGCTTCCAATGAGCGTGCTTCGCGCCCGCGCGCGTCAGAGCCCGCCAAGATGGGCGTGGCTAAGGGCTATATATTGGGCGCCCCGTCATCTGAGTCCTTTAGATTTAATCTCCTTCAGCAAAGACCTTCTCTTCGCTGGATCCTCCGGATTTTTGGAGTCTTTTCGCCGCCGCCGTCGACAAGCCTACAGCAGGACTGCTACGAGGACGCCGGCACCTTCAGCCGCCTTTGAACGCCTTCTGCTAAGCCATCCGGCGCGCATCATATCCTTTTTAAAAGCTATCATTCTGAGTGTTCGCCCCCGCGACACTTTTTCTAGCTAAAAGAGCAAATTTAAAGGCGTTGTTCCAAATGCCTTCCTGCGCATCGTGCCGAGGCCTCCTTCCGGACGGGGATCGTCACATTATCTGCGCTCGCTGCCTGGGCCCGGACCCGGACCACGCAGAAGCTGCCCTTACTCGAGGCGGATGCCCCGAGTGTGACACCCTGGGCCTCACCGAACTGCGGGCTCGCTTCGCCGCTTTCGCCGCGAGAGAGCCCACCACCACCGTGCTACCATCCACTCTAGCTGAGCCGCGCAAGAAGAAGCGCCGCTCGCAGAGGCCGCCAGAGCACGCGGATTGTAGTGACGTCACGCCGGGCCAATCCCCGCGTGCTTCACCGCCACCCGAGGATTCCCCGCCGCCAGTTCAGTTCACACAGGCGGACCAGCACCCCTCCAGCAGAGCAATGGGTCTCGTCTCGTTTGGCGCGTCAGGGGATGATGAAAAGGATGACAGCCTTTCCCTGGATGCTGCATCCGACGACTGGCCGGGCTCTTCCTTCGACCCCGCGCCATCGACGCTAGCGGACACGAGTGTGGGCTCCAGCATGGATTCGGAGATCGTCCGCATCCTGTCTAAGGCCGTGGAAGACCTCGGGCTCGATTGGTCTTCCCCGGAAGAACCCGCCCGCAGCCGACTGGACGAATGGTTCCTGCAGGGGCGCCGGCAGGCCCCCCGACAAAGGCCCTCCCCGTTCTTCCCGGAGGTTCATGACGAACTCACTAAGTCGTGGAAAGCCCCTCACTCCGCCCGCCTGAAGCCTTCTTTCTCTTCGTCACTCTCCTCTGTGGACGGCGCGAAAGAAAGAGGCTACGAGGGAACCCCGCCCCTCGAGGAGGCTGTGGCCAACCACCTGTGTCCACCCTCCAGCGCGGGTTGGAAAGCCAAAGCTTCTCACCCCTCGAAGCCATGCCGATCTACCTCAGCTCTCGCCGGTCGCGCATACGCCGCCGCCGGCCAAGCTGCGTCAGCGCTTCACTCCATGGCTGTCCTCCAAGTTTACCAGGCCAAACTTCTCCGCACCATGGACGAGTCTGGACCTGATCCTGAAGCGTTCAAGGACCTGCGCAGCGCCACCGACATAGCCCTGCGAGCCACGAAAGCCACCGCCCAATCCATCGGCCGTGCTATGGCGAACTTGACTGTCCTTGAGCGCCATCTGTGGCTGACGCTAACAGAAATGAAGGATGCGGATAAGGCGGCGTTCCTTGACGCGCCTATCTCCCAAAGCGGCCTGTTCGGACCAGCGGTGAGGGAGTTCGCTAAGCGCTTCACCGAAGCCCGGAAGGATTCGCAGGCTATGCGTCACTTCCTGCCCAAGCGCTCCAGCTCGTCGCAGAGCCGCCAAAGACCGCCGCAGCAGCAGCGAGTCAGGACGGCGCCTCCCATCTCTCAGCCCAGACCGGAATCTGACTTCCGACGCCGCTCGCGCTCTGCCAACAAGAAGCAACCGCCCGAGCGACGGGGACCTCGGCCCAAGATTGTGCTGAACCCGGAGCCTCGTAAGTCTTCCTAGCTATAGGGAGGAAAAGAGAGAGCGCGTGTCTCGCAGAAGCCGGACCACTCTCTCCAAAACGTCTAAAACATTACCCAGTCCCCTTACAGGCGGCTGGAAATGTCTGTACAGCAGCCAATGGGCCAGCTGCACAGCTCGCTCACCTGCAAACAAACGCCGTTTTAACGGCGACACACAGAAATCACATAAAGAGTCATTTTCTGCCTGTGTCACTAAAGGGTCACGTGTCCACACTAAAGTGCGCATTCCCACATTTCAAAACTGTCAAAACAGTGCCAAATGCTTCCCCGGCTCAGGCTGGACGCCCCATAAATGTAGATCGTGTGCCCACTGTCATGTATGCACCACTACACATAAGCACTGTCCCCACAGTTATAAACACTTCCCCAGTAAAAGCGGGAAATCCTGTCAAAGTAGCGCGTGTGCCCGCTGTAATGCACGCACCCCTACTCACAAACACTGTTTACATTGCCAAAAACCGACCGCCACGAGCGGGGGGTTTTATGAAAGTGGCGCGCGTGCCTACCACAGTTTATGCACCCCCACCCATAAGCACTGCCCATACAGTCACAAAATGTTCTCCTGCCCGCGCTGTGAGCGTTACAGATGCGGCGAGCATGCCTGTAATCTCACACGCACCCCTGCACTCGGCACTCAGCAAAGCTGCTCAGCGCGCGCCCGCGCCTCTGAGAGGCGTAAGCTCGGTGTTAGCACAGAGCGATTCGCCGGCGGGAGCCATACGTCACTACGACACGCCCCCAACCAGCATTCAGCCCATATCTGTGCGAGCGAAAGCTTGGGAAAATATCCCCGACATGCCGAAATGGGTTCTGAACATAATAAAACACGGTTACTCGCTTCAATTCGCTCGCAGGCCACCCCGCTTCTCAGCGGTGGTCGAGACGAAAGTGAGAAAAGATGTTTCACATGTTCTACGCACCGAGGTGCTCAAACTGATAGAGAAGGGCGCTATAGAAACTGTTCCTCCCTCTATGAGCGAGGCGGGTTTTTACAGCCGCTATTTTCTCGTCCCGAAGAAGGATGGCGGTCTCCGCCCCATCCTAGATCTCAGACGTCTGAACAAAGCTTTAATGATTCGCTCGTTCAGAATGTTAACAACCAAAAACATCCTTGCGCAAGTTCGCCCAGGGGATTGGTTTCTATCAGTGGATCTGAAAGACGCTTACTTTCACATTCCGATAGCGCCTCATCACAGGCCATTTCTGAGATTCGCTTTCGAGGGACAGTCATACCAGTACACAGTACTACCATTCGGCCTATCACTGGCACCCCGTACATTCACGAAATGTATGGATGCAGCGCTTTCCCCCCTGAGACAACGGGGTGTGGGAATACTGAATTATCTCGACGATTGGCTAGTCCTAGCACAATCAGAGAGTCAGTTAATGACGCACAGGTCTTGGATTACCAGCCATCTAGAATGCTTGGCTCTAAGAATCAATTTTGCAAAAAGCACGCTATCTCCCAGCCAGAATATTTCTTTTCTGGGAATAGTGCTAGACTCAGTGCAGATGACGGCGCGCCTCTCATCAGAGCGCGCGCTCACTATCCAGCGCCTTGCAACATCGTTCAGAGCGGGCGCGCGCGCCCCCGTCAAGCGTTTTCAGAGGATGCTCGGTCTCATGGCCTCGGCATCAGCTGTACTCCAGCTAGGATTGTTGCACATGCGTCCTCTCCAGCGCTGGCTCAAGAGCCGTGTCCCCACTCACGCGTGGCGCTCGGGCCATTTTTTAATCAGAGCAAATCACGGCTGCATAAAAGCCCTGACGCCCTGGAAAGCTACCGACTGGTATCAGTCCGGTGTGAGTTTGGGTGTGAACACAAGGAGAAAAATGATCACGACAGATGCCTCCAAAATAGGTTGGGGGGCCCTTTACGAGGGCAGGCCCGTCTCCGGCTTGTGGTCAAACCCGGAGAAGCGCCTACATATAAACTGTCTGGAACTGAAAGCGGTCGCTTTGGCTCTCAGAGCCCTGCTTCCGTACCTAAAAGACGAACACGTCCTGGTCCGTACGGACAACATGACGGTAGTCTCATATATAAATCGCCAGGGGGGACTCAGATCGAGCTCCCTTCACTCGATGGCCAGGGAACTCATCTTATGGTCCCAGAGCAACCTGCGCTCGCTGAGGGCAGCGCATGTGCCGGGTGCCCTGAACCAGGGAGCGGACATGCTGTCCAGAGACAAAGTTCTCCCAGGGGAATGGTCTCTCCACCCCCTGACGATCCAGTGGCTATGGCAGACCTTCGGCAGAGCAGAGGTCGACCTCTTTGCCTCCAAGGAAAATGCGCACTGCCCCCTCTTCTTCTCAAAGAGCACAGACGCGCTCGCCCAAATCTGGCCGGACCGACCGCTGTATGCCTTCCCCCCGATCGCGATGCTACCTCAGGTCATCAGTCGGGTCAAGGAAGAGAAATGTGCAGTGCTCTTAGTAGCCCCACTCTGGAAGAACCAGACGTGGTTTCCGGAGCTGATGCAGATGATGCAATCTGCCCCATGGCCGATTCCGCTGAGGCTAGACCTCCTCAGGCAGGCCAACGGGATGATCCTCCATCCCCGCCCCGATCTGTGGGCCCTCCATGCATGGCCCCTCAACGGGTTCCCGGGGACCTCCCCAGTGGAGTGTTGAGAACCATCACGGAGGCACGGGCGCCCTCTGCGAGGCGCTTATATGCCCAAAAATGGACGGTGTTCAGTGACTGGTGTAAGACCAGGAACCTGAACCCTGGGACATGCGAGGTACCGAGCGTGCTCGCCTTCTTACAAGAGCTGTTGGAGGCAGGCCGCACCCCCTCCACGCTTAAAGTATATGTGGCTGCCATAGCGGCGTCACATGATCCTGTGGAAGGACGCACACTAGGGAAAAACCACCTAGTTGTTCGTTTCCTGAGAGGCGCCAGGAGGATGAATCCCCCACGCCCCCCCTCGGTGCCGATCTGGGACCTGGCCACGGTCCTGGACGCACTCAAAAGTGCCCCGTTCGAACCTCTACGAACTGTGCACCTTAAACAGCTCTCGCTCAAAACCGCTCTCTTGCTGGCTCTCGCCTCAATCAAAAGAGTGGGCGACCTGCATGCGCTGTCATCGAGCGCTGCCTGCCTGGAATTTGGACCTAACGACAGTAGAGTTGTCCTTAGACCAAAACACGGGTATATTCCTAAAGTGCTCTCCACACCCTTCAGAGCACAGGTGATATCTCTGGCTGCGCTATCGTCTCCAGCAGACGAAAGTGACGCTAATTTACTCTGCCCAGTCAGGGCGCTCAGAGTATATTTGGAACGTTCTGCCCTGTTCAGACAGACAGAGCAATTATTCGTATGCTTTGGCGGCCGCACCAAAGGTCACGCTGTTTCAAAGCAAAGAATATTGCGCTGGATAGTTGATGCTATAGCGCTGGCTTATGAAGCCAAGGGCCTTCAGTGCCCCTTGGGCATCAGAGCTCACTCTACGAGAGGCATGGCCTCCTCGTGGGCGTGGTCGAGTGGGATACCCATTCAGGATATTTGTGCGGCAGCAGGCTGGGCCTCGCCGTCAACATTTATCAGGTTTTATAACCTACAGGTCCCCTCATTACATTCCAACATACTGTCGGTCTAAATATAAAAAAGAATAGACTGGAGTGTGTACATGCTGAGCATTATCTCCTCCCTTACAGGGTCCGTCTCTGACTGACTTAGAGGGTTTTTTTATGCATATCAGTACATAAAAGTGCTTGTGTGTTTTTCCACTGGACGGCCATTGGGCCGTTCTACATTGTCCCGTATAAAGCCCGCCTTCGGCCGGCTCGTTGGATAATTACTTTGCTTAAAGGCTCAGGCATCTGCCTCTGGCTATAATAGAGCGAAGTCAGCATGCACGGCGTTTTACATGGTGTTCCCATAGCGTAAGCTACTTACGCAATAGGAGAGACCTCTCGAAAGGGAACGACTCGGTTACTAACGTAACCTCGGTTCCTTGAGAGGAGGGAACGAGTATTGCGTAAGCTGCCGTGCTTGTGCTTGGTCAGTTCGCTTCAGTCGATTGAACCTAAAGGACTCAGATGACGGGGCGCCCAATATATAGCCCTTAGCCACGCCCATCTTGGCGGGCTCTGACGCGCGCGGGCGCGAAGCACGCTCATTGGTTCAGAGTCGCCCCGTCATAGGTTCGTGCAGTTGCCGCAGCACAGCCAATGACCGAGCTGCCTCGCTCACTGCTGTATGCTGTGCAGCTGCAATGCGTTTTACATAAAGACTTCAATATTTCTCGAGAAAAGGAGTTTTCCCATAGCGTAAGCTACTTACGCAATACTCGTTCCCTCCTCTCAGGGAACCGAGGTTACGTTAGTAACCGAGTCGTTTCCGGTTACACTAGAGTATTTTTTATAGAGAGAGAGAGAGAGAGAGAGGCGCCGGCGCGATCGAACTGTGTGTATGTGAGAGTTTGTGTGTGTGTGTGAGAGAGAGAGAGGAGGCGCAGGCGCGATTGCGATCGAACAGTGTTACACATAAAAACATACTGGGTCATTTTGTTCATACAGGACATCATTCAAACTGCAAAGTGTTTACTTACACTCACAACAAAACACAACATTGTGCTTTTGTCAAACTATAAACACCCAACCACACACACAGACACACACACACACACACACAAAATCTCCTTGTTATTTTGTTTCAGTTATGTTGTTAAATGTATATGCATTTTTAAGTGCTGTTTTATAAGTAACCTATTGTATACAATGAATCAATTTTCAATTAAAATAAAAATCCACAAACCAAAATACCAGCATTTTGATTGTGTGTAAAATTATAAGGATGTTTTGCGGAAAATAATGAGAATAACAATTTAATCATTTAAGACTGATGTGACAGGGACAATACGACAAACTACTATTCTTGAATACACTGGATGAAGGTTACTACCAAGCATTTTCAACACTCAACCTATAAACATCTATGAACAAAACATAAAACCAATTAAAACAAATGAAAAGGTATAAGGAATAAAAAAATAAAGTTGGATTAAAACATTTCAATTGTAGATACTGCACTCTGCTTTTGTAATAGTGTTTTAGTTGCTTGAGGTTAGACAAAGGCAAAGTCCAGTAGCTACATTTTTAGGGTCAAAGGTCATATTAATGGTCTTTTTTTATGTATAACATGTACCTACAACATGTTTGGCTGGCCTGTATGAAAACTTTGAAGCCATTTTTCTCAGTTTCAGTGTTGGCGTAGTTAAGGCGGGCGTACACGGTGCGATTTTTTGCTGTTTTACGAGCTCGCAGATTTATTTTTTTTTACTCGGGAGAAATCGTGTGGAAATCGGTTATGCTCGCATGTCGCGGCTCGTATCGTGTGTGAGGAAGATACGTGCCGAGCCGAGCACCTCTCGACCTCCCGATAATTTTTAAGCATTTCGAAAAAGTTCGGGAGCTGTCGGCTTGAATTCGTGAGGTGTGTGAGGTTGAATAAGCCGTTTTGTCGATCTATCTGAATTTGACCAATCAGGAGCTGAGGAAATCCACAGAAGAAGAAAGACAAAAATGGCGTGGACTACTAGAAACACTGCTTCAATTAACGTTTTTATGATGACTTTGTGAAAGTTTAAGCCGTCTTCCTGCCGTGTTCCTGGCCAGTATTTGGCATATTTCATTCTGTAACATACAGATCTGTATTATGCTATTGTCTTTGATAGTATTATACATTTCTTACAGATAATCACAACGATCATTGCGTTTGTCTTACCGAATGTGGTATCTGTCAGCAGTTACAGTTTGTCTACAGCCCAGTAGCGGTTTTGGGCACGGGCGAACGGGGCAGTCGCCCGGGGCGGCATTTTTTCATGACACATGGCTGGCGTTACGAGCAGTTAAAAAAACACCTCTGCGTCGCGAAGCAGTTTTCTATTATCTATCACAGGGGTCTCCAACACGTCGCTCGCGAGCTCGCCAAGGGACCGATTACATATCGCGATTTTTGCACGCTCAAGTTCGTTCAAATGTAGGCGCACTCACTCATAACAGGCACACTGGCGCAGTAAAATGAAAAGGTCTCTACTTTCTAGAATGCTGCAAACGCACCGCAGGTCACGTGACAAGAACCAACTAATCAGCTTCACCCTTTCCGTAATAACATTGAAAACTCAGTCAACATGAAGGATGGGGGAGCACTCAAACACTACAGGAGTTTTTCTCTTCTCCGTAAATAAATCTTGTAGCAGAGCTACAGCAAGCGTTTTTTGGTGGTGGAAATCCATTAGCTACTAAGGGGGCTTTCACACTTGGTTCGATTGCCTGTTCCGAACCCGAGTTCGATTGCTCCCCCCTCCCCCCTGCCCCCGATGGACTGTGTTCACATTATATATTTGTATCCGAACCGCGGTACGCTTGCGTCATCAAGCTGCAGCTGGTGCGTAATCCTGTTGCTTGGTAACCGTGAAATGAAAAGGCGTCAAAATGAATAGACTTGCTCGGTTCACATTTGTTCTTCTTTTTTTTAACCTTTGGTTTTGTTTTCAACATCAAGATACAGAAACACACTTGCGTCTGTCTGCCGCAAAAATACTGAAATCGTTCAAAAGACAGCGGGCTGTCCGCCGAAGACAATTTTTGCGAAGGCAAGCAGAAATCATCTCTCTGCTTGCAGTGCGTGTGCGTCAATCCCGCTTTTCGTCAAGGTAAGTGTATGTGTATACACACACACACACACGCACGCACGAAACAGCTAACGTTTATGAAATATTTTGTAGAGTTAAGTGTTAGGATAGTAACTTTTTTAGGAACTGTTTTGATGTTTACTTGTGTTTAGTTTTCACTTTGATGAAATGTAAAATATGTACTGATATTATAATACATAATTTAATAAATGAGCTTACATATGATTCTACATTCTTGTTTATAGAATAGATCATGTAATGCTTTATTTTCTTTAATGTCATAGGCGAATTTGGGTCCGTCATCGATCTGGTGTGTGGTGGGAGCATGTCCTAACCAGCTGGACAGACTATGAATGGCGCAATAATTTTAGGATGAAGAGGACCACATTCATGCAGCTATGTGATATCCTCAGGCCACATCTTGAAAGACATATCACCAGATTTAGAAGAGCATTGTCTGTGGAACAGCAAGTTGCAATATGTATCTGGAGGCTGGCCACAAACCTGGAATTCAGGTCACTTTCACATTTATTTGGGATTGGATTATCCACTGCTTGTATAACAAAAAATGTAACATCAGTCATTGTAGAGAAATTGCTCCAAGTGTACATCAAAACACCTTCTGAAGATGAATTCAAGGTAATCATTCAAGGTTTTCGTGATCAGTGTGATTTCCCACAATGCGGTGGGGCTATTGATGGAACCCACATTGGTATTTTATGTCCACCCGACAGCCCTGCAGACTATTATAACCGTAAAGGCTTTTATTCAGTCATTCTACAAGGTGTGGTAGACCATCGAATGAGGTTCTGGGACATTAACGTAGGCTGGCCAGGCAAAGTTCACGATGCCAGGGTGTTTGGAAATTCATCGCTTCACCAGAGGGGCCACAATGGTACACTGTTCCCTAACTGCACAGAAAGATTTAATGATGTTGATGTGCCTATAGTGTTATTAGGGGATGCAGCGTATCCTCTTCTCAAATGGTTAATGAAACCATATGCAGAAAACAGAGTAACAACACCGGCACAGGCTGTCTTCAACCACAGGCTAAGCAAGGCACGGATGACCATCGAGAGAGCTTTTGGCCGCCTCAAGGGGAGATGGCGGTGCTTGATGAAAAGGTACGACTGTGACATAAAAAATATCAACACTACCATCACTGCGTGTTGTGTGCTTCCCAATTTCTGTGAAATTTACAATGAGGACTATGATGAAGACAATGATGGCGTAAATGAGTCCAATGAATCGAATGACCAATCAAACAACACTGCCAACTCAATTAGAGATGCCCTATGTTCTTATTTTTCAAGTGTTTAACTGTGGTTTCCATTCTTTGTTAAGATAACTGAATACTGAAACAAGAAACAATTAAAAAATGATAACAACAAAAAACATGATTTAGTGAATTAAACATGAACTTTAACTGTCATAATTTTAAAATTGCTGGGCTGCATTTCGTTTTCTATCAATTTCTATGTCATTCATTCTATTAATTTATTTGTATATTCCATTGATTTAATTAAGGTTATTGTATGAAATAAGTTTAAAACAGACCTGGAAGATCTGTAAAATCACTACTGGATACTGTGAGCTACACTAGAGAAATGTACTATTGCTTTAACATATCAATGTGAGTGTTTCTATATTTGACAACTCATGTTGCTGTTTTGTATGACAACAACTTGTTCACATTCTAAGTTAATCTGTCAATAAAAAAGAAGGGAGACAAGAAACATGTCAAGAACTTTTATTGAAAGTGCAATAAGCAGTTCAAGAATAAATTTGAACTCAGAATAAAGGCACAGTAGGTGAACCAATTATCAAAACATTTCTAGGCGTTCTGATAAAAGCACTGTTCCATATGAAAAGTAAAAGTGTAAATAAGTTATTGTAATATTTTAACAAAAATGTCAGGTCAACAAAAAGTGCTCCAGATTCTCCTAACTTTTGATGAAAAAACATGAACACCATTAAACAATTATAGAAGAAAGCATAGACTACATATTGTTCTGCTCTGCTTATGTGAAATCACCTTCAACTGACAACATCAAACAAAAGTATTCTCTTTTGAAAACCTTAATTAAACTGCTTTATAACCTATTCTGAAACCTATAACTCATGATAGGATGGAGATGTGCTGTCTCTTGTGTCAGTGTAGTAGGGCACTTCTGAACGAGAGGGAATGTGCTGTTGAGTATGGCGATGCAGGTTTGTGTATGTTATGTTGTCACGAGCTGAGTAAACATGATGTAAAGAATTTGGTTGTAACTGTGGGGGTGCCTGCTGGTGTGATGAAGGTGCAAAAGTTTCAAACACTCTGTTAAGCACTGTCATGAACATCCTATTATTTTCCTGACGTTCCTCTCTTTGTGCTTGGTAGCGGCGCTCCTCCATATCCATTTGCACTTTCATCCAATTGTCCAGTGATTCTTTCTCCTGTTGCTGTCGAATCAGCCTGCATGAAGTCATCATATTGTTTGGTCTGTAGTTCTACATATGATTCCAACATGCTTGTTAGGTCAACCTTGGCCTTTCTCTTCCTGCTGACTGTTCTGGGCCGGATGTTCTCTGCTTGGGTAGAGTTGGGTGGCTCAGATTCACCTGAAAGGTTGATCAGTAGACATGTAAAATTAACAACATAGCCTAACTTAAGTAAATTGTGCATGTTTGAAGAAAAGTCAAGTCAAGTCAAGTCATCTTCATTTATATAGCGCTTTTAACAATGGATTGTTTCAAAGCAGCTTTACAGAGATAAACATATAATTTAAGGTAACAGATTGTTTTGGCATTATAGCGGTTCTTGAATAATGTTATTTCCAGCTAAAGTTAACTTTGATTGATTCACCTCCGTCGAAATGATCAGACTTTAAACGCGAACCTGTGATTAACGCTGACGGCGTTCACATGCTCATTCAGAATGGATTCTATAGTTATGTGCTTTTTAAAATATGTGCGCAGGTTTATAATTCATACAACCCAGCCTAAACAAACTACTTTTCTTGCCTATAAATTTTGATACAGAATTTTGTTTTATTTTATCACTTCGGGGTACGCGAGCCGGAATTCACAACGCTTTATCTGTAGAGTGGGAAAGGGATCCTCCATAGGGAGAGGATAGTGGACACTTCAGCACTGCATTGTCATCTGGTCCAGGCGGATCTCCTTCGTCAGATCTGGACACGGCCTGGATCCGGCAGGCTGCGGTAAAACCTCGGGATAAACAAAGACACTAATATTAGCGTAGATGCCATTCTTCTTATGATGTAGCGAGTACATCAAGATTTAAGGGAAGTGTTCCCAGTTCCGGCTGACCTAATCTATGCAGCCTAACATTGAATTATAGAAGTCTATAGTGTGTTATCTGTATGCTAGGTCAAAGAGATGTGTTTTTAGTCTAGCTTTGAACTGACAGAGTGTGTCTGCTTCCCGGACAATGGTAGGAAGACTGTTCCAAAGTTTTGGTGCTAAATAGGAAAAGGATCTACCGCCTGCAGTCGATTTAGATATTCTAGGTATTATCAACTGGCCGGAATTTTGAGATCGCAATAGACGTGAAGGACTATAATACGTTAAGAGCTCGCTCAAGTACTGCGGAGCTAAACCATTTAGTGCTTTGTAGGTAATCAACAATATTTTAAAATTTATACGATGTTTAATAGGGAGCCAATGCAGTGTTGACAGAACCGGGCTAATATGGTCATATTTCCTGGTTCTGGTAAGAACTCGAGCTGCGGCGTTTTGAACTAGCTGTAGTTTATTTATTAAGCGTGCAGTGTGATGCCATATTTCATTACATGAAAGAACATGTGACACCAAAGAACAAGTCAAACTTTTGCTAACAGCATTTGACTAATTATTCTAAAATTATGCATGCCTCATATAATCAGACAATAATAAACTGTACTTTCTATGCAGAACTAAATGCACCAGTAAAGACAAACGTGATTTAACAGTTAACAAGACAAAGAAATGGTGTCCATTAACTGAACCAACACATAATTTCCCTGTTGCGTTAAATACATTATCCAGAAATATTGATGATATTGATACATTATCCAAAACGTGTCTGCTACTCATATACAGATGAAAAATTAATTACCATTCTTAAAAAAGAAACTCAATAAGCTGCTTTCAGCTACTAACAAAACTAAGCATAGGATTATGCATTCATGATTAATGTTTTTTACATTTTATCAATTGTAACAATAATATTAACATATTATTTATATTATATTATAACATATTATAATATAACAATATTAGCAGTAACATACGCCATAGGTTAAAGCAATAAAACGTTACTCACTGCTCGTTAGCTCATTTGTAGTTTCGGGTGATGGTTCTGAAACTGACAAATCTTCGTGCTGGTCGTCGTGGGTTGCATGGAAGGATAGTGTAGGTGGATGTGATTCGATTATGTTTTGAGGGTCACTTGTGGGCCTAGAACCAATAATGTTGTCAATCGCATCATACCACGGAAACTTCTCCTTCTCTTCCGTTGAGCTTCCAGTCTTTCTGAGGGAGTCACGTATTTTCAGATATTGCTGTCGGAGTTTTTTTACCTTCAGGTGCTCGCTAAACATTTTGAAAATGTCTGCATTTTTATGTGTGTTTTCCAGTTGCGTTTGAATATTTTCATCAGCCCATACAGCTAACAAGGTTTCAATTTCATTGGAAGACCAAAGTAAACCCTTTCCGCTCATTTTGAAAGTGACGCGTCTGTGACTGACGACCACATTATACGTCATCAATAGCGGTTCACTTCCGCGGTTTGGTTCGATTGCGTTCATATCAGCAGCGAACCGTACTGGAGTTCACATGAACCATACCCCAGACCACCTTTTTAAGCGGACCCGAGTACGGTTCGCGGGTGCGCACCCGAGTTCGGAAGACAGCGTTCACATCATCCAAACTAACCGAACTCTGACGTCATTCGAACCCGGGTGCGCACCAAAAGTGCTAGTGTGAAAGCCCCCTAAAACTCCTTTGTCGTTGTGTAGAGTGCAGTGCATGGTTGCATAGCAACGACAGACGCCACGGGACCGAATTTTACTAAAAGATTTGCTAATGTGCATTATAAATGTCAGTAATTTATCTTTTTTTGACTCATTCTTTTTATAAAAAATATTTAAATGCTGAAATATGTGAGGTTTATCTTTTTATAAAACCTTTTTTGTCAAAACTTTTTTTGAGCTTGTACATACATGTTGGCAGATAACATGGTGCAAGACACTCTTTTGAAATCTGGCCATCATTTTTAATGTTATTATTTTAATGTTTATGTGAACGAAAAGTGCATATTGATGCTAATTTTATTTGTTAATTGCTAGATTTCTACATAAAACTTGTTGAATTGAGTTCATTGTGTAGTGGTACTTTTTGAACAGGATTCTGTGATAAACGTGATAATTTTGGTCATATTAATCATGAAATTAAATGTTCATGCCATTACATCTCTAGTTATGATCAACTATGATCAACTAAAATCAACTATAATTATGTATTTTTACAGTATAATATGCAAAGTAAAATTTTCTATAAAAAATGAATCACTGATTCTGTTATTTTCTCTGACATTTAAGGGTGACATGCAGGCCTCTTTTAGGTCTAAAACAGTTTGGATAGTTGTTAATAGTTATGAGGCATTATTTAAGAGATTTAAGTATTGTATTACACGAGTAGCTCTGCCACTTTCAATTTTAAAAAGTAGCTCTCAAATGAAAAAATTAATTAGTGGGCTAAAGTCAGTCACACCACCTCGACTTTCTTCTAAATAACGCACTTTTCATTCATAATCACAAATACATGGGGCACTTATGTTGTAATAATGAAATATAACTGTGCAGAATTTTGTGGGGGGTGGGGGTGCTCGAAGGGGGTCTCGCCCGGGGTATAATTCAATGTAGAACTGCTACAGCCTAAGCTTTTTTTTATTAATGCCGACAGTAAAATGTTGCCAGATATTGCTACGAAAAAAAAAAAACAAGCAAAAACAATAATAAAACAATAATAAAAATCTGAAATAAGTTCAAAGCTTGTGTTTTGGAAATAAGATTAATATTTCACGAACCCTAACATGCAACTTTCCACTTTAATAACTTCCTAAAGTGTGACATTATTCAGAAAAACATGTCCAGAATACTACTGTCACCTTTCCATTAGGTGGATCTGGCAACACGGGATCTGGCAACCGCGCCCTCACTCACAATGCGCTCTCAAGCCCCGTTAACTGCGCTATCTTCTCGCAGCAAAAATGTATTGCAAACACTCATATGAGGTGTTTAACCCTCTGGGGACCAAAGGTTTTTTGGGGCCCTTGGGATGTTTTGACATGCACTGACATTTGTGCTTTTTTCAGTTATTTATAAACATGTTAATGGCAAAGGTGTAAATTCACTCTATATAGCACAAACAGGGCTACCATAATATGTTAGCAACATGCATGTACATGTTTGTATATTTGAGAGAATATTATTTATGCAAGGTTATTGAAAAAACTAAAAATAAAAGTTTCTGAAATAAGGCCACAAAACACATATTGATTATTTCTTCACAAGACTTTTGAAAATTGTATCACATAGTCTAGAATATTTGCTCCAAAACTATGTGAGAAACATCCTGACTACTCATTCAGATAAGTCAATAAAGTCTTTTAGAATGTGTATGACGTGTTTTGTTTGAGAAAGCTTTATGCGAGGAGGCTTGATCTCTCATTATTATGTATCCATTTCACACCTGAGAAAGACAAAGACCCTCCCATAATGGCCCTATTAGGTGCTATCAGGCCATATCATTATGAAGAGCCTTGCAGAAAGAATGAGGAGATTTAAAAAAGAATGGCTTTTAGATTGTTTGGATTTATTTACAACACACACACACACACACACACACTGCTTAGAATAAGTGAACACACCCATGCTAAAGTTGACTAAAAAGAGGAATAAAAAATCGTAATGCCTTAATTAAAAAAATGAGGAAAACTCCAACCTTTAGGGACATGAATAATGTCCTTGAATTCTTTGTGAATGAAAAATTTATCACAAATAATTAAATGTTCTTCTTTAAAATACAGGGTGCATACGTCTGGACACATCTATCACACACCCTTCACCATATAGACAAGGTTTTATTTCAGTTCAAAGTTAGAGTTGGAAAAATCTTGAAAAGAAAATTGTCTTTTCCATAAATGTCTTAGTTTGATCATACATATTTCAAAGTTGAGGATTCATTATTTTGATTTAGCTTGGATTGGAACAAACACTAGACTATAACATCTTAGTTGATTAGTTTATTGACAAAACATACTATATATTTAACATATGAGCAGAAACTCCTAACAAAGCTTATTTGATGTCTATTTTAGAGTAAAAACTTTATACTCTATCCAAAACTAGTCAACAAAATGTATTTTATTTCGTCTATAACAGTGCGTATCTGTGCGTTCATTCATTCACACACACACACACACACACACACACACACACACAGAAACATGATTCACATTTAAACAGTATGCTATTTTTCCGTTTACAGACACTAACGTTATTCTATATCGCGATTAGAACAAAGCACAAGCATAAAACACTTACACACTTCTCAGCTGAATCTGTTGCTCCTCCTCGTGGTGAAAATAAACCAGCACTTGTTCTGAGGTAGGTAAATGTCCCAGGATTGTTCCTCATAGCCGCTCAAGATGACAGTAGATTAATCTGACTAAAAAATATAGTGTGTTTTCAGAGTTTATGGGCATTAACGCGTCTCAATGTGGTGCTTCACGTATTTGCGTTTGAATAGCGCGTGCTCTCCGTGGGCGTGTCACATTACCGGAGATAATGAGCTGAGAGAAAGATAATTAGAAAGGCTGACACGTCTCTCTTTTTATATAGATTACATAAACGTAGAATATTTATTTTAGTTTTGAATCGGATCATTTAAAAGTACAAACTAAAATGATTTAAAAGATATATTGCTCATGTCTGGGTGAATAGTATTTGCTGAGTTTTGTTGAAGATTAGAGACGTGCTCCAGGAAAAAAGTTCACGGTGACTGAGAGGCAGAACGCACACCCTGTTTATATTCTTTATTTTACAAAAGCACAATATTTTATTTCGATTGTATGTGGGCACATAAAAAAGTAGACATTTAACAGATTATTTTCTCATATTTCTTAACTCTATATAAACAGAAATGATGGTAGTACTTTAAGTCTATTGTTCTGCTATTTGAAAAAAAACGAGCAAAACGCGCCGGCGCGTTTCTGGTCCCCAGTGGGTTAAAACGGCTAATAATTACTCATTCACACACACACACACACAAAAGTGTTACCGGACGTCCGTTTCCCAGTGCTGAAACGAGCCTATATATGTAGCAAAATAGTCACGGCTTGTACCAATATTTTATATGCAGTTATGAGAGAGCAGAGTTTTTGGCGCGGAACTTCGTGCGATTTCTTCGGAATTCAGCAGGTCGTAAAATCGTGTCGTATATCACTGCCTATGTACGATTTTCGGATAAACTCACTTGTAAAGTGTGCGTGGACATACGATCTTCCGACCGTCAGAATTCGCACCATGTACGCCCGCCTTTACTGCACTTTGCCTTTGTAGGGCAGTAAACTCGTCTCCATGTGGACAGGGCCTTAAGGCCCGTTCACACCAAGCACGATAACTATAAAGATAACGATAAAGATAACTATATATGCGTCCACACCAACGACTGATAACGGTCTTTTTATTCTAAGCACGCGCGCATCCGCGCTGCGGTTTCAAAGTAGACCTTTAAATTAGAATGGATTCTGATTGGCTGTCAGTGTTTTATCGTTCGGCAGCTGGAAAAAAATAGTTCTGAAAGTGATCCCAACGATATCGTTCCTCATGTCTTTATCGTTATAGTTGTGGTGTGAACTCTGTTATTCTTTAATATGGAGAACGATTTTTAGAATTATATCTTTATCGTTATCTTTATAGTTATCGTGCTTGGTGTGAATGAGCCTTTAGAGTGTCTTTTATTGTGGCCAGCCTAAAGCACACCTGTGCAATAATCGTGCTGTCTAATCAGCATCTTGATATGCCACACCTGTGAGGTGGATGGCTTATCTCGGCAAAGGAGAAGTGCTTACGTTCCACGTGGGGTTTGTTTTGTTTTCACTAGTCTGTGCACGCTGGTATACTTCGCACGTGTTGATAGTATATGCTCATTATCTTTTTCTGTTTCTAGCTCACTCTTGGCTTGCAGGCTGTTGTGACTGGCCTAGCGGGACGTCACTCATCGTTGGGGCGGCGCCTGGGAGCCAATCAGAGTTGTCCAGCTGGGTTCAAAAGGATGGCGTTTTCATTTAGTCTGTCTCTCTGAAGCGTCCATGATCTTGTGTAGCATTTTGAGGTTACTGAAAATCTGAATTGAAATTCAGATAGTGATGACTGGCTCTTTGTAGTGGAATGAGTTGGGTGCTGTATACTTTGTTTACATGTACCTTTAGTATGTATTATGTTTCAATCTTAGAGATTATAGTTTCAATGTGTATCCAAGTTTGACGCTGTGGGGTCCTGTAATACGGCTCTCTGGGAAAAAGAACGACAGGTCAGTATGCCGCGGTGTACATAATGCCCATAGGATTTATCTGTTAGATTCACTAGGTTAGGAGTGAGCGCCACTCTGTGTATGTTTTGTTTTAGTAGGTAGTTTATTTAGGTGCTGAATGCACTGAAGATTTCGGTTTTCTTTTCACCCTTTCCTTTGGTTAGGTTTAGGTTTAGCGTAAGGGTTATTTTTGTTATATTCTGTTCTTTTCTTTGGCGCCACTGTTTGGTTCTCTTTCCTATTACATGCTTATTATTTGTATCTTTAAACATTGTAAATAGCGCACCCCTTTATCATCAGAACTGGAACTAGTGGCTTCGGCTTTGTGACAATAAAAATCCAGTTTTTTTCTCTCTAAGTTGAGTCTGTCATGGTTACTTTTCCACCGTACTCATCCATCAGCAGTACTAATAAAATAAGTCTTGCGTAACATCTCCTAGACTTTTAAAAGATTGTAACAATCAGCATCTTGATATGCCACACCTGTGAGGTGGATGGATTTTTTCCTGATTGATGCCGAGTTTCAGCTAAATGTAGCCTTGGGAACATGAACACATGGAAGCCCTTTCTGGCGATGTGTGTAATACAGCTGGAGGCCTGGCAGGAGTGCTCTAGCTCCACTGCTGAAATACTGCAGCGACATATAGACTCAATGAGGGCCAAACTTCAGGTTTCGGGTTCATGTCAAGATATTGAGCTACTGTTTATAAGCTAGACAGTTCTGGTCATGGATAATGAATGGTTAATGCAGTGTTCTTATAAAAACAGCTGTGATATTAAACACCTGTTCATCTAGTTACTTATTTATATCACAGCATCCATATAGTCATAGTCATAGTCATAGTCATCTTCATTTATATAGCGCTTTTAACAATGGATTGTTTCAAAGCAGCTTTACAGAGATAAACATATAATTTAAGGTAACAGATTGTTTTGGCATTATAGCGGTTCTTGAATAATGTTATTTCCAGCTAAAGTTAACTTTGATTGATTCACCTCCGTCGAAATGATCAGACTTATAGAGATATAGAGAGTCAGGGACACGTCAGGGACTAGGTCTTCATAGCATTTTGTGGATGTAATGTTTTATGATTTTATGATTTTTTTTTGTTCTTAATTTTACTGCAATGTAGTATTCATTTCATAAAAGCAATTAGATCCTTTAAGCGTGATATATTGTGAATCACGTCTAAGATTGCTATGACAGTGCACTACAGCCTTGCTCCTGAAGTTCAGTCCTGCTCCAGATCTAATCAAACATGCACAGTAACTCTCGAAACACACACACGAATGAACAACTGCAGCAGTGTCCTTCATCTGGATGAGATATGATCACTCTCGATATTTGAATGGTGGTTCAATGCTTCATTAGATTTCCCAACCATCCTCATTAGGCTTTTGCTTTCTTTAAGTCTTCCATAAAACTTCCAGGATGACTTTTTTTTAATTCTCAACAGTAGTTGAATAAAAGTGTTCAGTTTATAGCGAGTGAAGCTTGGCTGCTTCTGAAACAGCAGAGAGGACCTGAGGTGCCATTAGTGGCTTACACACAGCTGGAAGCCATTGCAGAAACATGGTGTGCTGGACGCCTCCTCAAACCACATGTTTTCACTGGGTTTTCACACTGTTCCCCACAATCGACTCGCAAAGAGGAAAACGCTGGTCTCATATTGTTATCTGGGTAACAAGGAGAATCACAAATAAGAGAAGAGCAATGCTATTTTGGATGAACATGCTATTGTATACAAAATTGTGGATTGAGGTTTTGTAAGTGATACAAACTACACCGTCAGTTCTCAGAGGCATTTGGTCAGAAAGCCAAGAGTAGTGCATTATTAGTGACGCCATAGTCTTAAACTGCTGAGATGCATTTAAAGTAATTGTAAAACCACATCAGTGCATTTTTACTACGTGGACTGTGGTTTTTAATAACAGCCATTAGATATTTAATTTGCTGCATCTAATCAGTCAGGGTGAAATTGCAATGTTAGATTGAAGTCGTATGTACTGCAAAACTCAAGCAGGGCCAATTCAGATGGACCGATACCAAACACACCGAGTTACTTCAAATTTAGCTGGTACGATGTTTTCCATTAGCATTATAAAATGAGGGCTTTTTTGTTTGTGCTTTCTTTTATAAAATTGTCCGTGAAGCACATTAATGGTGTGTGGCCGACCACATACATCACGTAGAGAAGTGTACCGTGTACTAACAGTGCCAATTAATGTATTTCAGCAAGTGACTTTAAATCATCTTTGATAAGTGAACGATTTCAGAAGGATTTTAATCTAAAATGCGTGTGTTCAGTTTAGCTGTGATTATTGTTAAAGTGCAAGATTACAGAAACTCATTACTGTTTGGCTGACCATGGTAACTTTAACTAAAGCTGTTGTGTTTTTCTCATTCTTATCAAGGAGTCTTGTGTACTGTCGTAAGCTGTGACCAGTGGGAAAATATTGGACGGAATGGAAGTACTGATATATTAATTAAGCATGATTCATGAGTGTTATTTTGGTATATTTGAGATACTATTATAGGTTTTTATAAAATTTTGATTCAGGCTTAATGTAATTTACATTTTGCATAATTGTAGTCATTTTGTTGTTTTTATCATTTTCATTCTATCTAGTTTTTATTCATTTTTGTTTTAAAGATGCAATTTTAATTTCAGTTGCTTTTAGTACATTAAGTTGCCTTGAAAACTTGCTGATATACATTACATTATACTTGAGCATTGGCACTTAGAGTGACAGTAAAGCAACCTACTTAATTTGCCTAACTTTAGAAACCAATATCCTTGTGTATAAGTTGATTTTATAGTTGTAAAATTTAACCTAAAATTGTTGTTTTATTCATGATAAAATGTAAAATACTTTGTACTTTTAATTGAAATGTTCTTATAGTCTAAATGAAATTGTAGGGAGTAAAAACTATATATTTTTTCCATCAGTTTAACCAATATTTGTGAAAAGCACCATACACTTCTGTAGATCTACATGTTACATCTACATATATATTTAAGTTTACAGAATTGTTTAGTATCACACTATTTCATATATTGTGAAAGTATGTCTTCGTAGTTTTTTTTTGTTACTTACAAGCAGGCATTTCCAGAGGGAAAAAAACCCTAATATAATCTAAGCTCTGAAACAGAAGTGTACTTTTTATAGATACAGAGGGATTGTATCGAGCTGCTGTGGTCTATAAATGTAAAGCAGTGTGCTCTATGAAGGGAGGTTATGTCTTCAGTTTTGGCAATGCAATAGATCTCATATACATAGTTTGAGTCTCTACAAACAGCAGTGATGACGTACGGCCAGGTCAGAGCTCAGCTGAGAGTATGGCGGTTTAAAACCAGTAAAATAACGTGTGCTAATTAACAACAGCTGCTCTAAACAAATGTCTGATCTAGATAACTGAAGATAAACAGCTGGAATGTGACTAATTAGTGAGTTTACACTTCAAATAAATGTACTAAGGCTATTGCTCAAATTTTGGGTTAGTGATTTGAACAAACCACTAACTTTAGTACACTTCACTGTGTAAATTGTCCTGTACTGTTTGTGCTACAGAGATGAATGTGTGATGAAATGATGAAGAGATTCAATGGCAAGTAAACTGATCTTTTATTGAAGACTGAGCAGATACGAAACTGTGAGAATGGTGATGGGAAATGTCCAGAGATGAAGTGCACTTGGCAGCACAGGGACGCTGAGGACAGCCCAGGCCTCCGGTGAAGAATGAAGATGATGATGGAGGATGAAGGCGATCCGGGATGGTGGTGACAAACTGAATCCAGAGGGAAGGAATGGGAGCGTGGGTGACAGAGGTGCTGGACGAAGATAAACACACAGGAAACGGCAACTGGCGGGAACACGATAAAGACGAACACACAGGAACAGGCGACAGGCGGGAACAACGGGAAACATCCACAACGCTCTGACAAAGACAAGATGACAACAGAGAGACTAAATAGGGTGCGCTGATCAGCTGCTGGTGAGCGGCTGGTGAGCTGATCAGCAGAGATCAGCGGCTCCGCCCACACACACACACACACAACAACAAGACGAGAGAGGAGACAGCGGAGACAGCGAATGTGACAGTACCCCTCCTCCTAGCAGTGCCTCCTGGCACTCCCAGGAGAACTTACCCGTTGATTGTAATAAGGGAGTGATCCAGAATGTCCCAAGCAGGAACCCAACTTCTCTCCTCCGGACTGTAACCCTCCCAGTCCACCAGGTACTGGAATCCGCGTCCCGTCTGTCTCGAGTCCAGAATACGATTGACAGAATACGTAGGTTCCCCATCTACGAGTCGTGGCGGTGGGGGAACCGGGGCCGGCGGATTAACCCTCTGGGGTCGGCTATCGCACCGGCGCGACGAGCTCACTTTTTTTCCTTATCAGTGCAAAAGAGACACAAATTACTCTGTTGATTTTGATCTGACATATAAGTGTTGTACATCATTAGATCCTGTTAAGTGTATATTTCCTTTATGGATACTCACAATAAAAACAAGGTGTTCTGCTTTTTGTCAAATAAAGAAAAATAAACATGATGTGAATTTTGGCTTCTCTTTGTCAGTGAAGTTCATTCTGAAACGCGTCCAAAAATGAACTGTAACTCAGTAAATACTTGTCACACAGGCATGAAAGATTTTTCCTTATGAAGCTGAAATTCTCTTCTTTTAAATTAAGTAATTTATATAAAAAACAAATATTCACAGTTTATGTAATCTGTATGAAAAGAGAGAGATTTCATTCTTTTTCCTTTCAGCTCATTATAGTTTTTACGTTTTAATGTGACACGCCCATTGAGAGCGCGCGCTATTCAAACGCAAATATTAAGGCAAGCCATGCCAACGCCGACATCAGCTGGATAAAACATCCAGTTTAATCAGAATCTTGTACTTTACCTCCTCTTGCTGCGCTGTGAGGAATAATACTATCGTAATAATTCTGGAAAAGTTACCTCAGAAGTGCTGGTAGTTTTATTTTCGAGGAGCGGATTCAGCTGATGTAGTAAGTTATTTATTCTTAAGTTCTTTGTTCTAATCGCGCTATTGAATAGTGTCTGTAAACTGCACAAAGACTGTTTAAATATGAATTCCGTGTCTGTGTGTGAATGAATGAATGAATGGCACTGACACGCGCACGCAATGTTTACTACAGATGCTCCTACATTAGTGAACATTATTTTTACATGAACACATCCAAACTATATTGCTATAGCCTATTGAGATTTGTTCTAATCGTGATATAGAATAGTGTCTGTAATGACAACATTTCGTTGACTAGTTTTGGATAGATTATAAAGTTTTTTCTATAAAATAGCTAGTTTATTAGACACGGAACGGAGCGGAATGTTCTTGGTAGAAAGCCACACTTTTTGACCCACGACGTATACGGGAGGTCTTGACCGGTGGTTATCGGCCTTAGCCTTAGTGCGCATCCCCACCTGGAGCAGAGTCTCACGGGCTCGGGTCCATGTGCGGTGGCACCTCTGGACGAAGGCGTGAACGGAGGGGACCACGACTTCGGAATCCAGACTTGGAAAAATTGGTGACTGGTACCCTAGACTACACTCAAATGGAGAGAGGCCTGTGGATGACACTGGTAACGAGTTATGTGCGTACTCAACCATAGAAAGTTGCTGGCTCCAGGATGAAGGATTCTTGGACATCAAACATCGCAACACTCTCTCCAAATCTTGGTTGGCTCGCTCGGTCTGACCATTGCTCTTGGGATGGTAACCCGAAGACAAAACAAAACTGCGAATTTCGCGAGCCATTAATGGCGACCAGAATCGTTGCTTTATTAAACAGCTAGTCCGGTTTACTCCTGGATGACAAGCGATGTTGGAGCAATGACCCCATCAAATGACTTCGGACCGTAACTCCTCCGGTACAAACAATCGACTCGGTGGCCAACGGGGCGAGGGCGTTACCCCTTCTAAGGCCGACCTGACTTTCGATTCGACCTCCCATGTGAGTGTGAAGATAACTATCCTCTCGGGCAAAATGCACTCGGGAGTAACCAGGCGTTCGAATGGATAAAAAATGCGAGATAAGGAATCGGGTTTGATGTTCTTGGACCGGGGGCGGTACAAGAGAGAAGTCAAAACGTCTGAAAAAAAGGTGCCCACCGAGCCTGCCTGGAGTTGAGTCTTTTAGCAGATCTAATATATTCAAGGTTTTTATGATCGGTCCAAACGATAAAAGGAACCCCCGACCCTTCTAACCAATGACACCACTAACTTGACGGCCAACAACTCTCTGTTACCAATGTCATAATTACGTTCGGCAGGTGACAAACGGTGGGACAAAAACGCGCAAGGGTGCATCTTGTCGTCTGAGGATGAACATTGGGATAGAACTGCACCTATCCCCACCTCTGACGCATCAACCTCCACCACGAACTGACGTGAGGAATCAGGGGCGACTAAGATGGGAGCCGAAACAAAGCGACTTTTGAGGTTGGAGAATACAGCCTAGGCTGTATCAGACCACCTGAACGTCGTTCTGGGGGAGGTCAAGGCAGTCAGAGGTGCGGCTAGTTGGCTGAAGTTGCGAATGAACCGCCGATAGAAGTTGGCGAACCCCAGAAACCTCTGTAGGGCCTTATGGGAATCTGGACTTGGCCAATCTACCACAGCCTTAACCCTCTGGGGTCTAAGGTGTTTTTAAGGTTCTTGACGTGTTTTGACATGCCCTGACATTTGTGCTTTTTTCAGTTGCTTATAAACATATTAATGGTACAGGTGAAATTACACTCTATTTAGCACAAACAGGGCTACCATAATATGTGAGCAACATGTATGTACATGTTTGTATTTTTGAGAGAATATTGTTTATGCATGGTTATTGAAAAGAATTTTAATTAAAGTTTCTGAAATAAGGCCACAAAACACATACTAAATATGTGTCCACAAGACTTTTGACTAATGGATATTGTCGCCTAGAGTTTTTGCTTCAAAATTATCTGAAAATCATCCTGCCTAATCATTCACATAAAATAATAGATTGTTTTAAATTGTGAAATACATTTTTTTGTTTGGAAAGGCAATATGCGAATGGGCGTGGATGGCCCAACATGATTAATTTTCCATTTACTACATACAGTAGGCACTCTGATTCCATGTATGGGGCATATATTATTCATATGACATACAAACACAAGTAGACTAGACCTGTTTAGTTCAAACGCTCACTCGCCACGGCAAGGCACAGATCATGAGTGAGATGATACGAGCAGCGCGGCCAGATCTGCCTCGCGCGCGTGCGCCGAGTGTGCACAGCTCGGACTACTGTCATTGTCATTGCGACTGCTCACCCTGCCTCCACGTTGCCTCCTAACTGTCCTATGAATACTTCGACCTCGTCTAACATACCCAGTGGTATTAGACAAAGTCTCCACCACAATACTGTCGCCGTGATTGCGGAGAGGCTCTGATAAAATGGCTTATTCGCACACTAGCTCCGCTTTTGATCACACTGATTCAATGCGCTCTAACTCGAACATTTTGTATAGAAACATGACGTTTTTTTGATTCGGGGATTAAGTATGACATGTCTGCCATCTAGTGGAGGGGAGGTCGAACAAAATTTGACACCCAATTTGACAAAATCTGCCTTTTTATTCAGTGCCGCATCTTGTCGAGTAAACTCGACCGTGGCGCCTAGAGGGTTAAGAATAAATGACTTACTACATCAGCTGAATCCGTTGCTCCTCGAAATGAAACTACCAGCACTTCTGAGGTAACTTTTCCAGGATTATTACGATAGTATTATTCCTCACAGCGCAGCTAGACGAGGTAAAGTACAAGATTCTTATTAACCCTCTGGGGACCAAGGGGTTTTTGGGGTCCTTGGGATTTTTTGACATGCACTGACATTTGTGCTTTTTCCAGTTATTTATAAACATGTTAATGGCAAAGGTGTAAATTCACTCTATATAGCACAAACGGGGCTACCATAATATGTTAGCAACATGTATGCACATGTTTGTATTTTTGAGAGAATATTATTTATGCGTGGTTATTGAAAAAAATAAAACTAAAAGTTTCTGAAATAAGGCCACAAAACACATATTGATTATTTCTTCACAAGACTTTTGAAAATTGTATCACATAGTGTAGAATATTTGCTCCAAAACTATGTGAGAATCATCCTGACTACTCATTCAGATAAGTCAATAAAGTCTTTTAGAATGTGTATGACGTGTTTTGTTTGAGAAAGCTTTATGCGAGGAGGCGTGATCTCTCATTAATATGTGTGGCATTTCACACCTGAGAAAGACAAAGACCCTCCCATAATGGCCCTATTAGGTGCTATCAGGCCATATCATTATGAAGAGCCTTGCACAAAGAATGAGGAGATTTAAAAAAGAATGGCTTTTAGATTGTTTGGATTTATTTACAACACACACACACACACTGCTTAGAATAAGTGAACACACCCATGCTAAAGTTGACTAAAAAGAGGAATAAAAAATCGTAATGCCTTAATTAAAAAAATGAGGAAAACTCCAACCTTTAGGGACATGAATAATGTCCTTGAATTCTTTGTGAATGAATAATGTATCACAAATAATTAAATATTCTTCTTTAAAATACAGGGTGCATACGTCTGGAGACTTCTATCACACCCTTCACCATATAGACAAGGTTTTATTCCAGTTCAAAGTTAGAGTTGGAAAAATATTGAAAAGAAAATTGTCTTTTTCCATAAATGTCTTAGTTTGATCATATATATTTCAAAGTTGAGGATTCATTATTTTGATATAGCTTGGATTGGAACAAACACTATAACATCTTAGTTGATTAGTTTATTGACAAAACATACTATATATTTAACATATGAGGAGAAACTCCTAACAAAAGCTTATTTGATGTCTATTTTAGAGTAAAAAATTTATACTCTATCCAAAACTAGTCAACAAAATGTCTTTTATTTCGTCTATAACAGTGTGTATCTGTGCGTTCATTCATTCATTCACACACACACACACACACACACAGAAACATGATTCACATTTAAACAGTATGCTATTTTTCCGTTTACAGACACTAACGTTATTCTATATCGCGATTAGAACAAAGCACAAGCATAAAACACTTACACACTTCTCAGCTTAATCTATTGCTCCTCCTCGTGGTGAAAATAAACCAGAACTCGTTCTGAGGTAGGTAAATGTCCCAGACTTGTTCTGAGGTAGGTAAATGTCCCAGGATTATTCCTCGTAGCCGCGCAAGATGACAGTAGATTAATCTGACTAAAAAATCTAGTGTGTTTTCAGAGTTTATGGGCATTAACGCGTCTCAATGTGGTGCTTCACATATTTGCGTTTGAATAGCGCGTGCTCTCCGTGGGCGTGTCACATTACCAGAGATAATGAGCTGAGAGAAAAATAATTAGAATGGCTGACACGTCTCTCTTTTTATATATATGACATAGACGGAGAATATTTAATTTAGTTTTGAATTGGATCATTTAAAAGTACAAACTCAAATGATTTAAAAGATATATTGCTTATGGCTGGGTGAATAGTATTTGCTGAGTTTTGTTGAAGATTCGATGCCTCCCGGGATGAGGAACTGTCCTGGATCGTTGTTTCAGGCGGCTAAGGCGAGCGTCCACCATCAAAGCCAGCTCAATCAGTCCATCGAGTTTACCGGGCAGGTCCAGGGTAAAAATCTCCTTCTGGATGCGGTCAGCCAGCCCATGCAGGAACATGTCCCACTGCGCCTCCTCTTTCCAGTGGAACTCAGCAGCCAGGGTTACCTTGACGGAGGTCGGCAAGTTGACAAGCTGCCTCCCTTCCTGCCACCGCCCTGTCAAAAACCCGTCTCATCTCCTCCGAGAGTGCCTGGAACGAGGAACAGCAGAGATGTTGGTTTTCCCACACCGCTATTCCCTACAGGGCTGCCCGTCCTGAGAGTAGGGTAAGGACGAAGGCCACCTTAGATTGCTCAGTGCTGGAGGTCTGTGGTTGGAGTGTAAAGAACATGGAACATTTCGTCAGAAAAGTTCTACAGTAATTGGGCTCACCAGAGTATAACTCCGGGGAAGGTAGGCGCGGCTCAGGCTGGTGACTGGGTGGTGGTTGAGTGGGGGGAACCGGCGGTGGGCTGGGCGCAGTGGAACAAGCGAGTTTCTGTTTCTGGAACAGGCAGTATCTGTTGGGTCAGCTCGGACACCTGTGCTACCAAGGCTTGTACTGCTCGCCCCGTGATGGGCAGATTCTCCTCCTGTTGGTTCATTTTAGAAGTGCTGCGTGACAGAAACTCACTGAGATCGGGTGTACTTGCTGAATCCATACTTGGTCAGAGCGTTCTGTGATGAAATGATGAAGAGATTCAATTGCAAGTAAAATGGTCTTTTATTGAAGACTGAGCAGGTACGAAACTGTGAGAATGGTGATGGGAAATGTCCAGAGATGAAGTGCACTTGGCAGCACAGGGATGCTGAGGACAGCCCAGGCCTCCGGTGAAGAATGAAGATGATGATCTAGGATGAAGGGGTTCCGGGATGGTGGTGACAAACTGAATCCAGAGGGATGGAATGGGAGCGTGGGTGACAGAGGTGCTGGACGAAGACGAACACACAGGAAACGGCGACTGGCTGGAAAACGATGAAGACAAACACACAGGAACAGGTGACAGGCAGGAACAACGGGAAATATCCTCAACACTCTGACAAAGACAAGATGACAACAGAGAGAATAAATAGGGTGTGCTGATCAGCTGCAGCTAGCGCGCTGATCAGCAGCGGCTGGTGAGCTGTTCAGCGGCTCCGCCCACACACACACAACAACAAGACAAGAGAGGAGACAGCGAATGTATAAACCGTGACAGTTTGTCCACATCATAAGTGTCATTGTGCTGAAGTGTGTGATGATGGACCTGAGACAGAATATTAGAGAGATTTGGGGATGAGCTCCTTTGACATGGAGCAATAAACAACCGACAACACAATACAAACTAGTGCACTGGAAAGCCACTCCATCACATTTTCCTTTACGGCTGTGGTCACGCATCAATACCCTCATCCAAATATTTTATAGTCTTGACCTCTGCATTCTGTGTGTGTTCTTCAGGAAAAGGTTTATTGAAGATTTGTTTAATTAATTTGTCAAGAATAATTATGCTCCAGATAAACAGCAAAACATGTATGGCTAGATTTGTTATAACATAAGCCATCATCCTGTTGGTTTTCTATTTCAGACTGAACGTTCATATGAAATGCGTACTAATACTGCCACTGATTTTATATTTTGACTTTTTATTGAGTAACAGACATTGTATCCTCTTACTCCCTTAGAAGAAAAGGTTTTTATAGAACTCAAGGCTTCTGTCAGGAGCTTCATATAACCTTTAGGGGGTTTCCATCATGAGATCATTTTATGGGGTTAGTTTTAATTAAGTAATTTAGTTTGAATTCATTTCAGTAATTAAACAACTCTTAAGACATTCCTATCACTAGAAAATAATATTAAATAACCCAGTAAACATGAACGTATAATGCAATTATTTAAGACATTTCTCATAATATAGAAACTTTCTGGCATTAAGGGCTCTTTAAAACCAAGAACACAGTATTTAATTCACAAAATAGTGGTCCAGTGTTTTGGTCCAAAATTTTGACAATATTTCACTAATAAAACCAAGAAATAAATTTCCCTCCCTTTTTAAGGAAAAACTAGTGCAAATTTGAGGCATGAATTGAAGGAAAGAAGACTACCTATTTTAATAGAATTAGTTGAACTACAGTTTTATTTAGAGACACCAATTAATTTTAATGTGAACAATGGCAGTGAGTGATACAGAGGACACTGACAAGGTGTTGACAGACAGGAACGAGCAGGTAATATTTAATATGAAACAAAGTCTCAACTTTCAAATTTGGTCAGTCAAAGAAAATTAAACCATAAATAGGCCTACTGTTTTGTGACTCTTTAATGTGTCACGACAGATTGCCTCAGTTAAAGCTGCTTATGAACCGATCATTTCTATCTTAGTTAATTTCCTCAGCCCTACTTCAGACAGCCTTTATTAACCCCCCGGAGAGGGGGAATAGCCAGGACATTTTTTAATACAACTCCGATTGTATTCGTCTGAAAGAAGAATGTCATATACACCTAGGATGGCTTCAGGGTAAGTAAATCATGGGCTAATTTTCATTTTTGGGTGAACTATCCCTTTAATGAGCCCATGCAGCACACTTATAATAAATGTTATTGTGCATTGGTGTGGGCACTGATATAGTGATCATTCTTGGTGTGAACGGGCCTTTAGGATCACAGGGATGTAATACCTTAGTGAGACCTGTGCAGAAACGATTAAACAGACCCACCAAAAGATGGACTTACCGAAGCGGACTCCCACGTCTCTGGGTCCTCCTCTGCCATCTGTGGAGGGATGGCGGCAGGGGTTGGCCCGGCTGGCCGCTTACGGACACTCCTGGCCCCCTTTGGCCCGGAGGAGGGTGCGGGGCGCTTTGGGGTCCCCGGGGGGGCTTCCTCACCCACCACGGCTGCCTCAAACAGGCAGCGTTGTTCTGCCGCCTGCTTGGCGTCCAAATTCAGGGCGTGGAAGTGGTCAGCTTGTCGTGGCACATGAACTGTGCCACCTTGTGCTGGTCGCGGGGCTGTGGGTGTTCTTGGGCTGTACAGAGAGAGGAAAGCATATTTAACAAACAAACAAACAAACACATGGACGTCAGAAATTCACAAGGCAGAAACACGCGTGGGTGGAGATGGAGGTCTGTGAATGTTGGAGTTCCTGGCCGCCCATGACTTCTGAAAGTACTTGTTTAAGTTCTTACAGGAGCTGGGCTTTGAGGTGAAAAATAAATAGTGCGCGTCGCCACCGCCCACCAAGCCTGCCACCGCCCACCAAACCTTCCCTCACGGCCAGGAACTCCCTCAACACTGGTCCTTCCTGTTGCCCGTCACTTTGAGGCGGGCTATGAGAAAAAAGGGAGAAGCGTTAAGGGGCATGTGGAACGCCCAGATTTGAGAGGTGAGAGGAGGCAAAAACGTACCCAGGACTTCTGGGATGACGGTCTTGGCGGAGGTGGTGGAGAGTGGCCTTGGCCTGTTTGACCGCCACCTCGTGCACGACCTCTCTCCGCCTCACAGAGCGAATCATGGCCTTGATAACCGGTTTAGGCCAACCATAACGGTGCAGGAGAGCCGGCAGGGTCTCTGCCACATAGGCCAGGAACTGGGCCACGTTCTCCAGGTATGTGTGTAAGTGGTCTGATTGAGGAAACACAGGCTGGCCAGGTCGATGTGCCCCGCCGCCATGAATGCTATTAATTATGTATCCTGAACACCTTCGACCCCACATTATTCACCAGCCTCGAAGTTGGGTCGGTGTCCTCCTGGTGCCCCCCGGAACTCCTCGGGGAGAACATCTGCGAAAAGAAAAGGGCTTTTAAGCAGATTGACTAAATAAAATTCTTTTGAAAACTTTTTGTCATAAGTGTCTATAGATGATACATGCAAAATTCCGTATCAGTTCTTGCTTTCCCTGGGAATTGAACCCATGAACTTGGCGTTGTAAGCGCCAATATTTTTTTAATATTTGCCATTTATATCAATGGGATTCCGATATGAAGGAAGAAGGAAGAACATTTTAGCCGAAACTCCTTCTCTCTGTTCATTTCTGTGACGAGTCACAAGTCACTCTGACCCGAACTAGTGTAAAATAATCCAAATATAAACACTTATTAGGTGTACCGTAGTGATTCAGGATAAGACAAAAACACGGTTTGGAAAATGGATTTATGATGTACTCACTTATCGCTTAAGTCTGTGTAAATTGTTCAATAGATTGACTTTAAAAAATGCTTATTAATTCATTATAGTTTAATAAAGCCCAATATAACCAGCTTGCAAAAAAACTATGTAATGCTTATAGATCATTTAATGTTAAAATAACTTTTATTGTCAAGTCACCTTTACGCGCTTTAAGTTACCATATAGTGCTTTATACAATACAAATTGTTTCAAAGCAGCTTTACAATGCAACACATATTGTTTCAGCTGGACAGCCGATCAAGAAGAAAATAGTGTCATAGTCTAGCTTAAGTACTGTCAAGATTCATTTTTGTTTTTGTTCCTACTTTCCCCAGTCAAGTTCATGTTTACTTGGTTGTCGTTTCTGAGGATGCCCTTGTTTGTCGAGATAGTTTCTGATTAGTTTCTCCTGTGTCTAGTTTAGTTCCTCATTTTGTATTTATACCCCATTTAGTTTAGTACTTTGGTGTTGCCTATTTATTATGTTGAGTAAAAGAAGGACTACTGCATTTTTATCCAAGCATCATGATTTCCTCTCTTCTGTCATTGATCCGTGACATTTATATATCCTAATAGTATCGAAAATATATGTCAAGTATTGTAAACAGACATGATTAATTATATTGCTGTCAAAATTAATCATTTTATTTGTTATATCCATCAATCCATTCATCTATTCGACAAACTGATCTGGAGTCCATCCCAGCATCTCTGGCCGAAGACAGAAATATGTTAACTCTTGTGTGCTGTTTGTTTGTGGTTTAAGAGTTTGGTTTGGAGTCTCAGAGTTACTCAGTTTATTAATGTTTTCACTCCACATTTGTGCAGTTCTGGGAGGATGTATTATATTTTTTACATTTTTATTTATATATATATATATATATATATATATATATATATATATATATATATATATATATATATATATATAATGTAATAGGTTTTTAATAAAAAATACCATTATGATTAGAATCAAACCTGAGCAAGATGTTACAACGAGAAAAGTTGGAGTCTTTAGAGTTTATCATTTATTTCAAATATCTGGTTTTCATATAATTCTACACATTAAAAGTGTGCCACTTCATTTCTGTCTATGTGTGTTCTGCGCTGTTTCTGATTTCTGATCTGAGTGTAACATTATTTAAAAATAATAAATGTAGACTTGGTTCTATCAGTTTTTGATTGGTTGAGATGTGGGCTTGGCATTCAAACATGTATGCAAATGAGCAGAGTTTAAGAGCATTAAACGATTGGAGAATCCTGCATACGTCCCCATAGAGATGTCTGATGTTTCACTGGAAGATTCAGTTATGAGACAGTAGCAGTACACTTGGCATGCTTTTTATTGCCTTATTTACCTATCAATTATTTTAGTAATAATTAGTATAAATTGGTATCATTTAAAAAGCATTTAAACGCTCACAAAGTTTATCCTGTGAAAACGTCATGCTTTTCCATGGACAAACATCTGCTGAGTGTCTTCTTTAAAAAGAGACCAACCGTAGGTCTGGATTCCAAAGAAGTCATGAACTACAACCATTTAAGTTCAGATCTATTAATAATCAGCCAATGTCTACAGTCCTGGTACTTGGGACCTGAAGTCGGAATATATTGAAAATGAAATAAAAAAGTAGTGACATTTTTTGTGACATTTTCAGGCTCAAATCTGTCCGTCTTAACTTATCAGGTTGCATTTAATAGTTCACGTAGGACCTGACCTAAGTCATGAGGCTCAGGCACAAATATTTTTTTTTTATTGTTATTATTATTTATTTTATAAGCAATAAAAATGATTAGTTTTCAAAATTGCAGCCAACAGGTAGCAGGTTGAACAGAAGCTTCATTGAAAGCGAGTAATTAACAGAAGCCATGAATGACAAATGCTAAACAAACACTTATAACATTTGTTCCTAAGCTTCCGTGTTTATGGCTAATTTTTTTACAAAGAATTAATGACAACAAGCCCTCGAGTTACAGACAATTAGCGTGACCAGAACACGGAGCAGTTAGCAGGCAGTGGTGCAGCGCTGTCAGTGTTATGAGGTGAGTGACAGAAAACAGCATGCAGCGCTCAGGGCTCACACTGTTACAAACACATATCATGACCAACCCTCACGCTTATTGTGCCTGTCTTCTGGAAATATTAACACATAATTTGTATCATAGTACTGAGACAGCTATCATCAGAGTCACAATTGATTGCTCGTATCATCTGATCGTGGTTGTATCTCGCTATTAGTGTTACTCGATCTTAGTGCTGCGTTTGACACTATCGACCACAACATTCTTTAAATAGACTCGAAAATTATGTTGGCATTAGTGGAATTGCACTAGCATGGTTTAAATCATACTTATCTGACCGTTATCAGTTTGTAGCAGTAAATGAAGAGATGTCTTATCGATCACAAGTTCAGTGTGGTGTACCACAAGGCTCAGTACTAGGACCGTTGCTGTTTACTCTGTACATGCTACCCTTAGGAGATATAATTAGGAAGCATGGCATTAGTTTTCACTGTTATGCTGATGATACTCAGCTCTATATTTCCTGACAAAACTTACCAATCCACAAAATTACAGAATGCATAGCTGATATAAAAAAAACTGGATGACTAGTAATTTCCTACTACTAAATTCTGAAAAAACAGAGATTCTAATTATTGGACAAAAAACTTCCTCACGTAATAACCTAGAATACTGTCTAACACTTGATGGCTGCTCTGTCAAGTCTTCGTCGACAGTTAGGAACCTGGGTGTGCTCTTTGATACCAATCTTTCATTTGAAAGCCACATTTCTAAGATCTATAAAACCACATTCTTACATCTTAAGAATATATCTAAATTACGGCATATGCTTTCAATAAAAAAAGCGGAACAGTTAGTTCACGCGTTCATGACATCAAGGTTAGATTATTGTAATGCTATTATGGGTGGTTGCCCTGCACGCTTAATAAAAAAACTACAGCTGGTTCAAAACGCAGCAGCTCGAGTTCTTACCAGAACCAGGAAGTATGACCATATTAGCCCGGTTCTGTCAACACTGCATTGGCTGCCTATTAAACATCGTATAATTTTTTTAATATTTCTGATTACTTACAAAGCACTAAATGGTTTAGCTCCGCAGTACTTGAGCGAGCTCTTAACGCATTATAGTCCTTCACGTCTATTGCGATCTCAAAATTCTGGCCAGTTGATAATACCTAGAATATCAAAATCGACTGCTGGCGGTAGATCCTTTTCCTATTTGGCTCAAAACTTTGGAACAATCTTCTTCACTTTGTCCGGGAAGCAGACACACTCTGTCAGTTCAAAGCTAGACTAAAAACACATCTCTTCGACCTAGCATACACATAACACACTATAGACTTATATAATTCAATGTTAGGCTGCATTGTTTAGATCAGCCGGAACCGGGAACACTTTCCATAAATCCTGATGTACTGGTTACATCATAAGAAGAATGGCATCTAATATTAGCCTCTGTTTATCCCGAGGTTTACTGCAGTCCACCGGATCCAGGCCGTATCCAGATCTGATGAAGGACCTGCGTCTGGACGCGATGACAATGCAGTCCTGAAGTGTCACTAGTCCCTCCCTGTGAAGGCCTCCTTCCCTTTACCTCTGTACAGATAATCGTTGTCGGGAAAATTCCGGTTTGTGTGGCTACGCAGACGCGATAAAAATTTCTGTATTATAAATTTTTAAGACCAGACAAGTAGTTTGTTGAGGGTTGATTTGTGAAGAAGGACTACACGCCTGCGCACATATATATATTCAAACGTGCATACCTATGGACTGAACAAATGATGCGCATGTGCGCGCCGTCTGCGTTTTCGCGGGTTTGTGCTTTTGAGGTTTGCGCAGAGATAACGGATAACCATTTACACCTTTGAACCTATTTCAGGGAATGAGTTCTCGAGACACCAGGCACTGTTTTGTGTGGATGAGCGGGCCGGAGCGTTAAGAGTTTTTCTGTTAGAACGGTGTCATGCGTAGCAGCCGCTAAGTTAATAACTAATGATCTTCGCAACGGAAGTGAATCAATCAAAACTAACTTTAGCTGGACAATAACTTTATCCTAATGCCGTTGTAAAACCTAAACAATCTGTTACGGTCATTTCTATTATAACTGTAAAGCTGCTTTGAAACAATCCATACTGTTAAAGGCGCTTTATAAATGAAGGTGACTTGACATGATAACAAACTGCACAAAAACATACATTAAAGAGCAGTTGCAAGGGCATGACATGAATGACAACTGTTTTAGCACACTGGATCTGTCACTCTGTTTTGGTAAAATAATCTAAAATGCATGTAGGAATATATTGCTCATTCTTAATTTAGTCAATCATTTAACAATGTTAAATTAAAGTTGTAGGCTTTCTGTGTGACATATATGACGCATGAAAGGAGTCTCTAAATGACCTTCAATTTCTTTACTGCTTTACTGTAATAGTTGGCAGTGTAGATGCAAACCATTCTTAGGGCAGATCATATTATTGATATTAGAGGGTTCTCACTATTATTATAACATACGAGTAATTTTAAATTCAGATGATCTATGATAATGTAGGTGTTGTATGTGAGTGCCATGTTGTTTCTACGAAGTTGCTAAGGTGTGTTTTGGATATTGATATTTATGGAATATCGGTTCAAGGAACGAAAACAAAAACCGGAAACGAAATCAAGTTTAATCGTTCTGAACAGAAACGCTTGTTTGAAATTACCATTAACTCTTTAGGTGCCAGAGGTTTTTTCCTAAAACATTTGATTTTGACATCTTAATTTCAAAAGGCTATATCTTAAAAGTGATAAAAGATAGAGACTTTCTGTAAATTAGAGAAATATTAAGGATGACCCAAAGTTTATGTAGGGATTACATTTCCCCATCTAATTTGCATATTATGACGTCATATGGTGGCGGCAATCATGGATTATAGAATTTTCATGAAAAGTCACATTTAAATGATAAAATGCAGCACTTATTTCCCCCAAAATGTCCATCACCTTCTGTATGCTATACTGCACAATACTGAATGCTCAGGTAAATAGTAAGTAGTAAACAAACTGTGTAAATCATTACTAATAAATGGTAGATACAAACCGAATGCATGTAGCGGTTGGCCTTTTGCTGTAGAGATTTTCAATTTACTACATACAGTAGGCACCCTTATTCCCTGTATGAGGCATATATTATTCATATGACATACAAACACAAGTAGACAAGACCTGTTTAGTTCAAACGCTCACTCGCCACGGCAAGGCACAGATCATGAGTGAGATGATACGAGCAGCGCGGCCAGATCTGCCTCGCGCACGTGCCGAGTGTGCACAGCTCGGACTACTGTCATTGTCATTGTGACTCCCCACCCTCCTCCACGTTGCCCCCTAACTGTCCTATGAACACTTCGACCTCGTCTAGGTATTAGACAAAGTCTCCACCCAATACTGTCGCCGCGATTGCGGAGAGGCTCTGATAAAATGGCTCACTCGCACACTAGCTCCGCTTTTGTTCGCACTGATTCAATGCGCTCTAGCTCGAAGATTTTGAATAGAAGCATGACATTTTTTTGATTCGGGGATGAAGTATGACATGTCTGCCATCTAGTGGAGGGGAGGTGGAACAAAATTTGACACCCTATTTGACAAAATCGGCCGTTTTATTCAGTGGCGCATCTTGACGAGTAAACTCGACCGTGGCGCCTATAGGGTTAAATTGTTAATAATGTTAAATTTTAATTTGGCAGTCAACAAATCATGAATTCAAATAGTAGGGCCTATGCAAATGTGAGGTTGATGCATCCAACATTAGTGAAATGCCTGCACTCAGCTGTCGGATCATCATAGATTAGTTGTTAGCATTAGCTTTTGGATCTCAGGAGTTTTTCCGAGGATGTCACCAACCGTATTATGTATTATATACAAGTACAAGTATTATGAAAATGAATGGCAGATACGAAAAATTAAAACTCCATCAAAAAATACTGAAGACTGTAGAATATGGACCTCGTTTATGATATATTTGTGTTTTTAGGGTGTTCTGTCACTTGAAATGGTAAATTATGATCATTTCTGTCCTCATATTGTAGAGTATTCTCTAGCGTATTTTGGATGCAGCATGTTTAAAACCTCTAGAGTGTGCCAAAATGCAGTCAACAAAGAGGTATACAATGCAAATTAGTTATTCATCTTTATCTATACAGAGCTAGAGATAGAACTAGTCCAGCATGTGTGTGTTCACTGTGGTATTTCACCACATTACAGCGGTGTGGGTCTCAGCCCTTCCCATTGAATATTCAGAGGCATGGCATTAAAACCAGCCTGACCACAGTGAGCGATCCGATCTGGACCGCTCATAAATCTCCCAGACATGACTGAGGTGGCCCAGGGCCATCGTCCCACCAGAGCTCATCCAATAAACCTGCAGGAACATCAGTAGCATGATCGTACGGGCAAATACACTACTTGAGTACAGATTTCACATACATTTTTACACAATTCTGCACTATACTGTATGTACAATGACAAAACATGCTATGTGAGAGATATATTTAATAAATGTTAAAAAGCATATATTTCATTTTAAAAGTCAACTGTGTTAGTGATCATTTTCATAATGACCAACACAATCCACCAGTTAGCGCCTGGTTTAAGACGTGCTTTTGGGCGGTAAATAATGGTGCAAACACCAGAACATTGACGATCGCAAACCTTAGTAAATCACCTTGTGTGATTCATTTAAATACTCTCCTCCCATAAATACTCCGTCTAAAAGGGAAACTCCTACAAATGCATGCAAAAAGGTCTGCTGCAAAAATAACTGTGTCCACGCCTTTTCAGCGCTAACTTTTTACTGCGTGTCTTTAGTAAATCCCGACAGTAGTTTTTTAACGCTAAAAGAGGGTTTGCATTGAAGCAAGCTGTTAGTAAATCTGGCCCAATATCTCTTCTAAGTATGGTGTATTCTTGAAGCAATATCTTTGGACCAAGCCAAGGTCCTGCATGGCCAAGCATCAGACTGCATGGCCAAGACTGTCGATAGAAGATGAACACAACACAAACTGACCACTAGTGCCCCTGTTTTCCAGAAGAATTCACTGATTTGGTCAAATTTCTGCCTTGTTTCTTGAAGAAAGGATATGGTCTGGTTCATGAGTTTGTGTCCTACTCTAACACAATATCATTTGTTAAGAGGAATGTTGCTGCAGGACCAAAACACAGGTTGACCCAAGAGAATGCTGCAGGTCAACTTAACCAGGAAGTCCTTGTCATTTTTGGTTTGTTGTCAAACATTTTCATGAAAATTAGAAAATTAGACTCATTATTCACCATATTCATATCAGTGCCATTTGCTTGGCACTCTTGAACAAAATATGTTTTCAAGGGACGTTACCATTTTGATTGTGATTCAAATTAATCTTTCACATCCAGCTGAGGTCATATGGCATGTTCTCTTACAGTAAAAAAAAATCTGTTAGATAATGAAAGCTTTTAGTTTTTATTTTGATTTACCCTGTTGATCAGATATAGATTGCAAGTTCCAGTCAACAGGCCAGCTCTTTTGGTTTCGATTGGTTTTACTTTAGTTTTGAGGATAGGCTAAAAAAATTGGTTTGATTTCCTCAAGGTTCACTTATAATGTTAAATGATTATTTCCAACCCTCATTCTGGCTCTCTGTCTGAAATGATCACTCTCAGGCTGCTCTAGAGGCAGTCAAATGCAAATGTATTTACCCGTGTGATGTCACCAATCCCACTAGATCCAAATGAACCATTTTTAGAGCTTGATTACATAAATGCAGTTTTTTCCATAACAAGGAGGATATTTTAAGATATGAAAGTTGCAGATCAAAGAAAATTGTATTTCTCATGGCACAACCATTTTAAACTTGGTTGAGAAAATTTTAATAAACACATCATATAGCAACAATCTTCACATCTTTTACCGGTCATAAATATTATTTTTGTGAAGAGTGTATATTTTTGTTATAGAGGCGCCTGGATGGTCTCCACATTCCATTGAGGTAATTACACTTACTACACAGTGCCTTTGTTCCTCTGAGTTGCTTGATTGACAGGATGTGTTAATATCACTGCACTTATTTGATGCGATAAGTTCGGTGGAAACAGAATTCGTCCAAATGCGCGGGTGTCCTGCAGAAAGCTGTTTCTGTATCTAAAGCTTTTAGAATCAGGCCTTGTTTATTTTGCCGATCTGAATCTTCATCTCCAGAGCTTCGGCCCTCATGCTGTTGCCATAGGAACAAACTCATGGCCGCCCATGGACAAGTGTTTTCTTTGGCAGTAAATCAAGGGTTGCTGGAGTTGGAGAGCTGGCGTGGGATGAGGGATGTGATGTGGAATGTCTTGAGACATGGAGCCGGACAGGAAAGGTTCGTGTTCGTAGACTTCCCGGGAGCTGTGCAAGATCTCATGGGCATTCTGTCATCTTTACTGACCATAAAACATTGACGCCTTGCTGCCCTTAACTGGCACTTTCCATTGCAGGCACTTTCCATCAACAGCTACAGTATTTCAACACATTACCTGTGATGTTGCTTTGAAAAGAAAGAAACACTGTTTTTGCTGAGATCTGCATTGAAAGAAGCATAATTTTAACATCTCTGACAAGACAAACTGGTTTCAATTCAACTAAAACTAAACCAAATACCACACACTCATAAACCATGATGCTAGTCTTTTACTCCCTTTGGACAAACCTCTGGGAAGGTTTTTGCAGATATGAATTTTTGTAAGTTCAAGTGTTTAATCATCGGTCATTGCTTCTGGCCTGGAGTCTATGGCAGCCTGTAGAAAGGCACACTCATAAAGGACACACTCAACTTAAACCAGAGCAAATTTGGCATCTCTATTTCCATCTTAGCACAAGCTCAAAATTGCTTTCATGTTTGTGTATATAATCTGAATTTGTTTTGTTTTTTAAAATTCTATGGGCATGGATTTCATTTTCATTCATTTCATATAATTTGCCAGTGTCAAGTTCCCAAAATCAGAACTCACTTTGAACGTGATGAATGAAAATGTGTTTTGACGAGATTTGTAAAGGTCACATGGCTGCAGCACTGACATAAATGACACAAAAAAAAAAAAACGGGAATGAGATTAATTATTCAGGCTTGCTAGGCTTCAGGTCTAGCAAGTATGGCCAAACTCCCCAACAGTCTGGCCTGACATTGGCTGGCCACAACAAGTATGGCAAAACTCCTTTCCACCAGCTAAATGTGTATTACCAAGCTTATTAACCCTCTGGGGTCTGATGTGTTTTCTGGGTCCTGGAGGTGTTCTTACATGCTCTGACATTTGTGTTTATTTCTGATACTTGTGACATTTTCATGGCTAAAGTCTGATTACACTGTATTCAGCACAAACTCTGCTACAGTAATATGTCAGCAGCATGTATGTAAAAGTTTTTAGTTTTGAGATAATGACGTTTATGCGTGGTTTGTGAAAAAAACAAAAAACAAATATCACTGAAATAAGATCATAAAACCCTTACTAATTATTTCTTCACAAGACTTTTGAAAATTGTATCACGTAGCCTAGAATATTTGCTTCAAAACTATGTGAAAATCATCCTGACTACTCATTCAGATAAGTCAATAAAGTCTTTTAGAACGTGTATGACGTGTTTTGGGTAAGAAAGCTTTATGCGAAAAGGCGTAAACCACTGTGAATCTCTCATTATTATGTATGCTTTTCACACCTGAGGAAGACAAAGACCCCTCCCATAATGGCCCTATTAAGGTGCTATCAGTCCCTATCATTAGGACCCTTGCACAAAGAATGAGGAGAGCCTTAAAAAAGAATGGCTTTTTGATTGTTTAGATTTATTTACAACACAACATCATCCAAAGATACACAACAAATGACAAAAAAGCACATTATTGAACACACTGATCTTTAGATCACACACACTCTGTTCAACAGAGTCCTTTGTCAGTGTTTCCTCTACCATTGTTTTGGGGGGGGCGGCCCGCCCCCCCAAAACGACCCCCCGCCCCCCCCCCTAAAATTCACCATTGCTACATATCTTTGGATTGTGGGAAAAACCAGAGCACCAGAAAGACAGTGATACCAACTGAGCCACCGTACCACCCCTGACCTGTATCAAATAAAAATATTTTAAAGGTTCTCTTTAATTCTAGACAGATGTTTTTCAAGGGTTAGGCAGTCCCTCCAGAAAAACGCGATTATGCGATCGCTGAATTCAATGCATAATCAGCCAAAGTCCGCATATTTATGCGGGGGTCGCATTTTTTTCAAATACTCCGCAATTTCGCCGCATAAATTGCTGATTTCCGTGCAAAATATGCGGGGCTTGCATGATTTCATAATCCCCGGGTTTTTCGTCGCAAAAAAGTCACATATATCTTAGCAGAAAGTTGGAAAATGTTGCGTTCGCTTCACAGAAGAGCAGCCATTTCCCCCTGTTGCCATGGGAACGTTATGAAGTGACGTAATTACACGACGCGAACATCATCGAAAAGCTGTAAAACAGGAGCACACTTTATTTTTAAATATTTCATTTATTATTTTTTACTGAAGTTGTAGCATATTCCTCTAGTAAAGCTACAGAACTTGTTTGATTCATCAATGTTTTGTAAGTTTGATGTGTTTATTAAGGTCTTAACGCGTTGTGTCGAGAAGAAAAATAGGGATAACTCACAGCTGAAGTTATTGCAGAGGCCAGACAGACTCACGGAGGCGATTGGCATCTCACAACTAGCACTTTATTCCCAAAACGAACTCGTAACTGTCTGTCACACGTACTACCGTCCACATCGTTACTTAATAAACAAAATAAGATAAAAGAAGTAGCATCAAACAGAAATGACCCGCGCACATACAATATAATAACGTTACTGCAGACAGTTCAACAGGAGCGCGCAGCTCTTAAAGGGGCCACTCGTTACAGTCTGAAATAAAACAAGATGAGAAATTAAATATTTCCAGCACTTTCTGTGATGTAGTACGCTTGCTTATCATAGGAAGTAATAAGAAAGGACTCTTTACAATAAGGTAGTAGCCTAGTGAGAACAGGGTGT
>JAROOI010000043.1:17500-215000 GCA_030578255.1 Tiaroga cobitis | reverse complement strand
TATTTTAAGACATCTCGGTGCGAGTTGCTTTCAGTTAAAACCGCTCAAACATGCATTTTAGTCTGGGACTAGACTTAAGCCTTGTTTTTGAAACCGGACAATTATGTAATATATATTATGACCTGACTGTTATTTAATTTAATAACATTTCAATTAAATTTAGGAGTGGGCAATATGACCAATATTAAAAGCATCATTAAACCGTGGCAGTTATACGCATAACCAAATTGTAATTATTATTGTCAATACACCAATAAAATATAAATTGAACAAAACCTTACAGGTTTCTTAATCCTCCATATCAACACATAACAGATGAATAACTCCAATTTACAACTCGTATACCCAACTTCACATGCACGCATTACTATATAGCAAATCCCGACTGCTTGATTGTCCATATTATCACCAATTATAGTCGTTGCCAAAACCTGACATCTTCGCCCTTTATTAAAATAAGCATACAGTAATACTTTTCAGGGTACTTTTCAAACTAGTTAATTCATAATAATATATTATAGTCTCTACATTGTTAATACGTTATTAGGAGTAATAACTCACATTGTCTACAGAGCCTTCAAAATATTAATATTAATAACTTATTAACATTGGCATCCCTAAAACACTGTATATAGGTTTCATGTTAAAAATAACTACATTTATTAATAGAGTCTCAGAGGACTGCTTTTAGCCACAATGACACTCATTCAGCCAGATTATCCATATCCAAAAAGATAAAGAGAGATAGAAAGAAAAAGGAAGAAAGAAAGAAAAACAACAAATAGAGGCATTTTGTCCAGTCAATGGACACCCACGTGCCTTCCGGCCTCCTGAGATGAAGAAGAGCCAGACAGTGCGGTTTTTCTTTCATAGTGCCTTTTGAAGCCGTCATTCTATCAGTGCATGCACCAGAAACCAACAATCAGAGATTTCCTGTACTGTTTCGCAGTGGACTGTTACGATAACAGCAACTGCACTCAGAACAAGAGCCCTGGCAAACCTCAGACAGTTTTCAGCACCCTAGAGTTTGTCTGTTTCTGTTAGAACAAGCACTTCCACCCTTGGGGTCCTTATCTACTTCAGAGGGGAAAATGGGCCACTCTTGTGCCAGATCGGCTTGCCCAAAGAGATCTGTAATAGCTGAGGAAAGTGGTAGAACTACAGCATACCGTTCCGTTTTATCTACCTTTTCCAATCACTAATCAGCTCGGAGAGGTGTTTATTTAAAATAAAAAAACAAAACATTAAAAAAAGTGAAAATAAAGTGTCTACTTTATATAAGGGTACTTTACTGATTTTCAAACAGCTTTCTGCTGTTTTAGTAGTATATGTACATGAACAATGTGCACTCTTTCTCTGTGATACCTGCAGCCAGACAGCCCTGTTTGTTTGTCTGCTAAATTAAAACACGTAAAGAAGTAAAACACATCATCTGCAGACTTTTGAAAGCTCCAGGGATTTTGTGAAAACGAAAGATTTTAACTTCAGCATTTTGTATCCCTGCTCAGTCGGACAGTTGAAAAGAGCCCAGTGCATTATGGGTGTTGAGGTTTTCCTACATTTTTGCTATAGAGAATGCCACAGCCATTTTCTCTAGTCTAAAAAAAAATCTGTTTTTAGACAGCAACGTTTTATTAAAAGCCCATCTTGGTGAATTACCCTATTTATAATGGGAATAATGTCTTTAATGGTTATTTAATAGGCCTGTAATTTAATTTGTCCGCTAATTTACTGCGATGTGTGCAGCTGAGTTTGTTACCGTGCTCAAAACCATCCTGGACCTTCGAGGACATGTTTACTGTTCAGCTGGTTCAGTAATGTTAGGGTTTTAGGCATATTGGACAAGTAAGGTCTCAATAAGGCAGCATCCATTTATGTTTTTAAGAAATATGATTATACTGAATATGTTTTTATTGTTTCATACTCTTTTAAAAAGTATCACAATACACTGTATCTGCCAGTAGTTGTGCTAAGTTTCATTAGTGCAAAGAAAAAATATATATATATATTTATATATATATATATATTTAGCTATTTACACTTTGTGCAAATAGTATATGCCAGTTAGTTGTCTTGACTAGTTCCATCTGGAATAAAACCTGTGGAAAAATATCACAGATGATTTCTGAGAATGTTATGTGAAATGGCCCACTTTCTAATCACATTTTGCCATGCTTGGTTTCTTTATTTGCATAATTACGGAGTGTGAAACCAAATTGAGCAGGTTTGTGCTTCCTTACAGGAAGATATTTGACCTCCATGGAAATAAGAAATCTCCACCAAGTTGATACACCCTGGAGTGAGGTCCTGTCATAACAAATTACCGCTCCACGCCTTTGGATTGGGCATTTAGGAGAATTGTACATGTCAATCATGTCATGCAGCTGGATATTTGTATAATTAAGTCCTACTCCGGTGGCCTGGTCACGCTCTAACAATGGTCGAGGCCCGACGGGGTCCAAAACACACAAACTCAAGTGGTGGAATGTGTCTCCTGTCACCAAGGGCTTCCTCTAGAACAGCACCATGGACTGTGAGGTGTTGTGCTATTTAATTACTCTGAGCTTACAGTTCCCCTCTCCCAGATTAATACGGTTACCTTTTCAGTCAAAATAAGAATATGAACCTCTGTTTTCTTTGGTCTAATTAGCCCTTAATTAATATTGTCAGCACAGGATGAGGCCTCACATCAGATCAGGCTGTGCTGTAAAGATACAGGCTTTATGGTATGAAATTTTGGGAAGCTCTGCTAAGACCCAAACACAGAATGAGAGCCTGCTAAGGAGAAAATCAAAAATGAAAGACCTGTGATATATTGTTATTTCAATATATCACCATGGAGTAATTACAATATGACAATTACAACAGTGATTGCTGTATAAAGACACGTGTAGATTTGTTACAATGGTAGACATTGTAAACAGGCTGCAATTATAACTATGGGGCTACTGATATAAGCTTCTTGGCCTGGTTTCACAAACAAGGTTTAGATTAAGCCAGAATCAGGCCTTAGTTCAATTAGGACATTTAAGTAGCTTTTATAAATATGCCTCGGAGAAAAACAAACATTACTGGTGCACTCTTGAAGACAAAACAATGGTACTGACATATTTTAAGATATGCCAGTGCAAGTTTCTTTCAGTTTTAACAGCTCAACCATGCATTTTAGTATGGGACTAGCTTAAGGCTTGTGTGTGAAACCGGTGGCTTATTTTATATGTACAATAAACAGAATAAAAACAACAAAAAGAAAGAAAGTGGATTTAATGTTATAAAGCATGAAAAGGACGGAAAGGCTGGAGCCATCACTGGACTCTGGTCAGGGTTGGATCCGACACTGGACTCTGGTTAGGGGCTGGAGCCATCACTGGACTCTGGTCAGGGGCTGGAGCCAACACTGGACTCTGGTCAGGGGCTGGAGCCATCACTGGACTCTGGTCAGGGTTGGATCCGACATTGGACTCAGGTCAGGGTCTGGAGTCGACACTGGACTCTGGTCAGGGGCTGGAGCCATCACTGGACTTTGGTCAGGGTTGGATCCGACACTGGACTCTGGTTAGGGGCTGGAGCCATCACTGGACTCTGGTCAGGGGCTGGAGCCGACACTGGACTCTGGTCAGGGGCTTGAGCAGACACTGGACTCTGGTCAGGGGCATGAGCCAACACTGGACTCTGGTCAGTGGCTTGAGCCGACACTGGACTCTGGTCAGGGGCTGGAGCCGACACTGGACTCTGGTCAGGGGCTGGAGTCATCACTGGACTCTGGTCAGGGTTGGATCCGACACTGGACTCTGGTCAAGAGCTGGAGCAGACACTGGACTCTGGTCAGGGGCTGGAGCCGACACTGGACTCTGGTCAGGGGCTCTGAACATTCTTGCTTGGTGGCCATCTTGGCTGAAGACCCAGACGTTGACTCGAGGACTGGAAAGGGCTCTGGAATTTCCCTCAAGGGAACAATTGAATTTCTCTCACTGGAACAGTCTGGTGAATTTCTCTTACAGGAACGGACTGGTAAATTTTTCTCACTGGGACAGACTGGTGAATTTCTCACACTGGGAACAGACTGGTAAATTTTTTCTTACAGGAACGGACTGGTGAATTTCTCTCACTGGAACAGACTGGTAAATTTCTCTCACTTGAGCAGACTGGTGCATTTCTCTCACTGGAAAAGACTCATGGCTGAATCCTGGAGCGGGTTCAGGGGCCGGAGTGGTGTGGTTTGGTTGCAGGCTTGGGGTGAGTTGGAGTGCCCAAATGCTTTCGGGATGGGACTGGACGAGGGTTGTAACTATTTACTTTAACTTTTTCCACCAAGAAATCAGAACCATTTAGCCATAGTATGAAATTAATGGCATGGGCTACTGGTGAATCACAAGGACCAGGAAACAGGAACCGCAGTACCTTATCATCCAGTCCCACCTGAAAGCAGGCATTGAGAGTCACTTTGCTCCAGCTCACCAGATGGGAAGACTCTAAAATCTCCTCCACATACCGCTCCAGAGGACTTCCACCCTGACGGAGAGAGAGATGAACTTCAGCCATTTTGTTTGTCTTTAGGGTCCTGTTTTCTTTTACGATTAGTTGCTGTAATAAGCACACGACGAAGGAGTCCAATGGAATAATCTTTTAATTCTTAAATTCAAACAAGGAATAAGAGAATAACTAGGAGATAAACAACCACATAACCATCAACGCAAAACAATACAGGACAAGGAGCAGACTGAAACTTCCTTTTATACTATTTTTCCTTGCATGATGAGCTGCCTACTGCATGACACCTGTGTGAATGCTGACGTAAGGATCGGCCATAGGATAGCCAAAACCGATCAGTTGAAAAAATTAGGGATTCACGATGATATCGGGACAACATCGGTATCGGCCGATAAAAGCTTAAAATGACCATCATCGGCATCGGCCAATATGAATTTTTGTGCCGATGAGCCTTGCCGATAGGGTGGCGTGTTTCCTATGCGCACGTGATGACCGTGAACAAAGCATGAGCGCCAGCAACTTAAACTTCCAACTAGGGGTGTGCGTCTCACGGTTTTTGATCGTGGACGATTAAAATGTCTCCACGATCTGCTTTTGAAGAAAAATCATAGTATCGTGCATTCTATCAATTCAATTCTGGCGCCTTCATCTCAACATACTGTACAACACGACGTACATTCACATCACATCACATGTAAACGCAGAGGTAGAGTTACACTCACGGGACACCGCAATTCACAAAAGTTCATTATTTGCATGTGCGTCAAAGTCTTGCTAGGTAAACATATCATTCACGTGCTAATGTGCTGTTCTATCCGCTTTTCTGAGCGCGTTACACCCGACGCTCACAGGAACTAAAAGCCTGTCTCAGCGCCTGCATACTGGACTAATCTTTTGAGTCTTATTGCGCTGATACCGTCAAATACACACAAGGTTTACATAAACAAAGTTGGTTATGTCTAAAGTAAAAGCAAACAGAGAAAATCTGCTTGTCAAATGCGTGTATATTAGACGCGTCGCGTGCAGTTCTAATATGCTGCCGCTTGTCCTTAAAGAGATACTGCACCCAGAAATAAAAATTCTGTCATTTACTCACTCTAAGGTTGTTCCAAACCTGTATTCATTTCTTTCTTGTGCTTAAATATACTATGGAAGTCACTGAAGAACAGCAACTGTTTGGTTAGCCACATTCTTCCAAATAACTTTTATTTTCAACAGAAGAAAGAAACTTGAGAGAGTAAATGATGACAATTAAAATTTTTGGGAGAACTATCCCGTTAATGTTAATAAAACAACAAAACACAGAGGAAATCACTCACTGCTCTTGATTGAGAACTTTAATAGAAGCTTTAATAAGCTTTTTTTGCACTAAAAAAAATACAAATATATCGGTATCGGCATCGGGCAAAATTAGTTTGAAAATATCGGCATATCGAATATCGGCCAAAATCCTATATCGAGCATCCCTAAAAAATGCTTAATCGCCCCCGAACCAGATCCTTGAGATCAGCTCTAGACATCCCTACTTTCTCCTTCTGTGGAAAAAAAAGAATTATTGAAGAATGTTCACACTGCTCTTACAATGAAAGCAAACAGTGACCAAGGACTGTTGAGCTTCAAAAAGGACATAAATCACCATAAACAAAGTCCTATAAGTAGGACATAAGCTTTGAGCGCTATAGTCTTCTGAACCCATACACGATAACTTTGTTTGAGAAACAGCATTATTCACTGCAGGGATGTAGAAAAGTGAGGGGCACAGCATATTTAGCTCTGAACACATTAACATTAGCATCTTCTCTCTGCATAGAACATTTGAAGCATTGTCCACATTCTTGCAAAGATATTTAAGGAAATAAAGCCCCCCCCCCCATCCCCCATCATTTTCATACTATTTTTTTGTGAATAGATTGATGTTCCTATCTGATCAAGAAAACAAACTGCCTGTTGTAGTTACTGATTTGTATTCTTCAAATTAACATCTTTTGGGGCAACAATCAGGTAACATCCATCCGATGTGGTCAGCAGAGTGACAGTAACACTGCTTTATAATTTGTGCTTCCAATGTTGACTGCATGATGGTGAGACAAGGAATGACAACACTGTGAAATGATTATAGCAAAAAAGTCACAAAAATACTGAACTTAATACATTTTCATAGGTTAAAAAGATTTCAAAGCAATCAGAGCATAAAATGTGTCAGTATATTTCACTTAAATGTTGGCCTAATTTTTAATTTAGCACATAAAAAATTAGCCTTGCAACTGTCTTAAGTTAACATTGCAATTAGTAATTTAACCTAAACTATAAACAAAGTTAACAACTGTGGGTAATTTCCATTCTCATTCAAGAGAACATTTGATTGGACAGATTTCTGGATGAGATCTGGACATGTTCTTGAAAGGTTTCATGAGATTCAACCTGTATTGCAAAATGACTGTCCTCTAACGAGAAGCTAAGGAAAACGATCTCGGTTACTTCACTGTAACCTTGTTCCCTGAGAAAGCGGAACGAGATGCTGCGCTGCTCAGCGCATTGGGAACGTCTTTAGTCGTGACCAGCTGTGAATATTGTGTGTAACACGTCGATAGAATTGACCCGGAGGTAATATAGCCTCGGTCGATGACGTCATCGGCGCGCACCCGCAACGCGAGGCTATAAATAGATGAGCCGCAGGTGCATCGTCAGGATATTTTGTCTGAAGAGCAGTCCTGGGACATCTTCAGCACGGCAAAGCAGCGCAGCATCTCGTTCCGCTTTCTCAGGGAACAAGGTTACAGTGAAGTAACCGAGATCGTTCCCTTTCGAAAGCTACAATCGATGCTGCGCTGCTCAGCGCATTGGGAACGAGAATACCCACGCCGCCGTGCTTGAACATGTCTGGACCCCAACGGTTGTGCATGTGCTCACAAGAACGCAAGAAGGCCTCAGACACTAGCCTGTGATGTTGACTCAAGGACATGAGAGCCCGGAGTGGCATGAACATCCAAACTATAAAACCTTATGAATGTGTGCGGAGAGGACCAACCTGCCGCATCACAAACCTGTTGTAAAGGGGCACCCCTCGCCAAAGCACTAGAAGAAGCGACCCCTCTGGTAGAGTGAGCTCTGAGACCTATAGGCGAAGCTTGACCGCGCGCCTCATAAGCCAAAGCAATTGCATTCCTGACCCAATGAGACATGGTCTGCTTGGTGGCAGCTCCTCCTCTGTTACTACCACCATAACAGACGAATAATTGCTCTGACTTACGCCACTGGCTAGTGCGGTGGATGTAAGCCTGAAGAGCACGGACTGGACACAGTCTATACGATTTCTCCTGCTCCGGCGTTGTAAACGGTGGAGGACAGAATGCTTCTAGAATGACCGGATGTACAGACGAAAATGGAACCTTAGGCAGGTAATCAGGATGAGGATGCAAAATTACTTTCACCATTCCTGGGGCAAAGTCTAAGCAGGATTGAGAGATAGACAAAGCCTGCATATCCCCAATCCTCTTCAAGGAAGTTATTGCCATTAGAAAAACCATCTTTAGAGTCAGAAGTTTATCAGACGCTGACTCTATAGGTTCAAAGGGGGTTTCAACCAGACCCTCGAGGACTATAGCTAAATCCCACGAAGGGATCTTGGTTTTTACTAGAGGCCTCAGTCTCCTGGCCCCACGAAGGAAGCGAGAGAGCAGAGGATGTCTCCCGAGCGGCGCCCCGTCAACTAAGGCGTGGCAAGCCGAAAGAGCGGCCACATAAACCTTAAGAGTAGCAGGGCATGTGCCTGTTGATAATTTCTCTTGCATGAAGTCCAGAACTGAAGCAACCTGGCAGTTGACTGGATCTACATTGTGTACAACACACCACCTTTCAAAAACACCCCATTTACCGGCATAACTTTGTCTAGTGGAGGAAGCCCTAGCACTCAGAATAGTCTCAATAACAGCAGGCGAAAGCCCAGTGTCCCTCAGTTGGTTCCCATCAGGGGCCAAACGTGAAGATTCCACAGGTCGGGCCTGGGATGGAATATCGTGCCCTCCGCCTGAGACAGAAGGTCCCTCCTCTCCGGAATCGCCCAAGGCGAGCCGTCGAGGAGAGATATTATCTCCGAGAACCACACTCTGTTCGGCCAACGTGGCGCTATCAGCAAGAGGCAAGACCCTTGTTGGCGAACTCTGGCTAGAACTCCCGGGAGCAAAGAAACTGGAGGAAACGCATACAGGCGCATCTTGGGCCATGAGTGCGCCATCGCATCCAGACCCAATGGAGCTGGGTGACTCAGAGAGAAGTAGAGGGGACATTGCGCTGTCTGCTGGGAGGCGAAGAGGTCCACCTCTGCTTTGTAAAATTTGGTCCAAATCTGTTTCACTATTCCCGGGTGGAGTTTCCATTCCCCTGTCGGTAGTGTCTGTCTGGACAGTAAATCTGCTCCCACATTCAAATGCCCTGGAATGTATACTGCCCTGAGTGACAGGAACTTGTCCTGGGCCCAGAGAAAAATCTGCCTCGCTATTCTGTTCAGATTGCGTGAGCGCAGACCCCCCTGATGATTTATATAAGAGACTGCTGCTGTGTTGTCCACCCGCACTAGGACATGACAGCCCCTCAATTGATGGAGAAAATATTTCAGAGCCAGAAATACGGCCATCAACTCCAGGCAATTGATGTGCCAATCGAGCTGATGACCCTCTCATTCCCCTTGAGCTGGACGGCCATCTAAGACCGCTCCCCAGCCCATCAGGGAGGCGTCCGTCGTTAGCAGTCTGCGACGACACGGCGCCCCTAGAGTGGGACCCAAGGCAAGGAAACGGGGTCTGATCCACAGAGATAGTGTACGAAGCCCTCGGCGCGTCACTTTTATGTGCCTTTGAGGATTGGCTCTTGGATGAAATCCTCTGGCTTTTAGCCACAACTGAAATGGTCTCATGTGCAACAGCCCCAGAGGAATCACCGTGGATGCTGATGCCATGAAACCCAACATTTTTTGATACTGACGAACAGTGAGTTCTTGGCCTAGCCTGACTTTGCTCATGGTCTGCCGAATGGTCTCGATTCGAGCGGGAGACATTTGTGCCCGCATCGTAACCGAATCCCAAACAATCCCGAGATAAGTCGTTCTCTGGGCAGGAGAAAGAACACTTTTCTTGGTGTTGAGTCTCAACCCTAGAGCAACTAGATGAGCTAACACGATGTCTCTGTGTTGGAGCGCCATCTCTCGCGATTGAGCTAGTATCAACCAATCGTCGATGTAATTCAAAATGCGAATGCCCTGGAGTCGTAACGGAGCCAGTGCTGCATCCATGCATTTCGTGTATGTGCAAAGTGACAAGGCCAGGCCGAATGAAAGAACCGAAAAGGGGCGAAAAGATCTTGCATGCGCCCCATCCCGTGGGGGGCTACCCCCACCAGATTGGGCGCCAGACCATCAGGACTACTTCTTCCTGTTAATAATAGTCCTGAGGTCTGGCTTGGGAGGTTGCTGAGTACGGCGAACCTGTCCCCAATCCCTGCGAGGGGGAGCACGGTCCGCTACACTCTGCCTCTTTACCTCCCTAGGTTTTGAAGGACCGGGGCGGGGTTGGGTGGCAGACGGCCCCTCCCCTTGAGTGCGGCGAGGAAGAAACTGAACAAACGCTTCCTCGTGTTTTTTAACTTCCTTGAAACGGGTGACCACGGTGTTCACTGAGTCACCAAACAGCCCAGATGGAGAAACAGGAGAGTCAATCAAAAACAATCGATCTTTTTCTTTAATCCCTGTCAGATTAAGCCACAGATGCCTCTCCGTGCTGACCAAAGCAGACATTGAACGGCCGATGGCACGGGCCGTCTGCTTGGTCGCACGGAGAGACAGATCTGTGGCACGACGAAGCTCAGAGAATGACTCTTCGTCGATCGTACTGCCCGCACTCAAATCCTTCAACAGGTCAGCCTGGTATGCCTGTAACACTGCCATAGTGTGCAGCGCAGCACCAGCCTGACCTGCAGCTTGATAAGCTTTCCCCACTAAAGATGATGTTATCCGACAGGGTTTAGTGGGGAGGGTAGGTTTCTTTATCGAAGATGCCGAGTCGGGAGAGAGATAGCTCGCGAGCGTCTCTTCAACCCGAGGCATCTCCGTATACCCCCGCGCCTCTGCACCCACGATAGTCGAAAAAGTCGACGTCGAGGGCACAAACACGCGAGAAGTATATGGTTTACTCCATGACTTAGATAGTTCGTCATGGAGGTCCTCGAAAAAGGGAAGAGACTGATGTTTTGGTCCCTCCCCTCTGCCACCGGACAGAAACCTATCCCCTAACTTAGACTGTTTGGGGGTCTCTTGTTCGCGTGGCCAGTCAAGCTGTAATCTGGCCACAGCGCGAGTAACCACCTCGAGCAATTCTTCGACAGATCTCTTTTCACGAGAAGAACGCTCAGAGGCTGGCTGCTCACGGTCCGAAGACCCAAGAGATACATCATCCCCCTCGTGAGTCGAAGAAGCACCGGAGCGCGCTTCGAAATCACGGGAAGGGATGCGTGGATCTGGTGACGCAGCAAGCGAAAGGGACGGACCCGTCTCTTGCTCGTCATGCAGATCCATACGAGAGCCCCACGATGATAATGCGGGTGCGGTCTGGAAATAGGACAGACGGGAGCGAAGCATCTTAACCGTGAGCTGGTCACAATGCTCGCACCCGCCCTTCTCTATAGCCAGAACCGCGTGCTCTTCCCCCAAACAAACAAAACAGTAATCGTGTGTATCCAGCTCAGAGATGGGACGGGAGCATGGAGGAACACAGCGCTTGCTATTTTGTTGGCTCATTTCTCCTCTTTTTTTACTTTCAAAAACTCTTTGATGTAGCGTGAGAGAGAAAAGATTCGAGAAATGAGAAATTTTCTGCACACTGCCTGACAAAACTAACTCCTAGCAAAGATCTGAGAACAGATGAGAGATAGAGAGAGAGTGTTTGCGTCCACACATGCACAGAATGGTCTGAAGACAAAAGACCTGACGATGCACCTGCGGCTCATCTATTTATAGCCTCGCGTTGCGGGTGCGCGCCGATGACGTCATCGACCGAGGCTATATTACCTCCGGGTCAATTCTATCGACGTGTTACACACAATATTCACAGCTGGTCACGACTAAAGACGTTCCCAATGCGCTGAGCAGCGCAGCATCGATTGTAGCTTTCGAAAGGGAACACAAGTTTAAAAAAACAAGTTATGTTAAAGGATATGCCTAGAGGATATTTGCACAACATATGACTTAAATGCCAAAGGCGTAAATATTTCACTTTTGGCCTAGGCAAGAGAGAGGCAGTGTTCTGTTGCCACCTCGTAGTCTAATTTCCAGACCCACAAACCCAAAGTGATCTGTGGTTCTGTGTGTAAACCACATGAAATGACACTTTGTCCTCTGCTGTGTGGCCACACGGAGAGGAAGAAACGCTGTTACTCTAGAGGTGTCAGCTACTGCTGGTGCCAGTGATGTCAGTGTTTTCCAGTCACGCTGGTGAGCTGTGCATTGGGTTGAACTCAAACACCTCAGGTCTGACGGCGCTTACAATCTCCAGCCTGACATTAACACACAATTAAAAATAATGGTTCGCACAATGCTGTGAGCTGATTAAAAGAATCAATAAATGCAAACAATAACAAACACCAGTCTTTCCCAAAGGTTGTATTTAAAGCTCTCAGTTGTGCAGTCAACATTTCAAATGCATTAAGCTGTCAGTGCTGATGGTGGCCCTGGAAATCTGCTGGTGTAAATCCGTTTTAAAGGCAGCAGGTTATGTTTGCCGTTTACATGTTTATCAGCTTCAATGAACCACCACCTCTGCAGGTCACCACTTCTAGCCCGAAGGCCTTTTAACACCTAGTTTTCCCCCATTATAACGGTTTATGCCAATGGTCTAATTATTGCAAGAAATTCATGTAGCCACTATAATGGCCTGTAGTTTGTTTACTTGAAATAATGAATGTTTTTTTATTCTGTGCCTCAGGCTCAACAGGAATTTTGTTCTCAAGAAATGACGCAAATTGCAATGTTTACTCGCATGTTTGTCCTGTTGAAATGACGCAATTAAACTACTCTCTTAATGACTAAAAAACAGAATTAGATTGTGGATTCAGTAAATTCAGAGTTATGCTGTTTTGTTTAATGTTAAAATCCATTATTTCATTGAAGGGTTACTATACTACTACCGAGCTTCAAAGTTGGGACATAAATTTACATGATCTGCTCCACATTGTGGATTCACTTAATAAAATGACTGTACTTTTTTATATATATATATATGTATTATATAATAACCAGAAATAAGGTGCTCTGGGCTGTGAGTCACATCTGACAACATTCTTTAGCCTTATTGTTTTAATAATGGAGATTTTCATGTACTGGTGGAAGGGGCAGTGGTTTTAAAGTACAGTAAAGATCAGTTATTTCCCCAGGCCGACTGTATTCATTCTGAACAGTGAGATAATAATGACCGCAAGCGATTTAATCTGTTTTACACAATAACCTTTATCAGTGAAATGTGTCCGGTTTTGGGATGGACAATACGAGACTGGAGCAGTCTTTTCATATACTGGACAGCAGGACACAGCCAGTCTTCTCAAACATGGAAATGTCATCTGTGCTAAATTTCCAGTCAGGAGAACTTAGCTCTTTGCCAACCTAAATGGTGAGTCTGCATGCACTGAACATGCAGCTGGTTTTGCTCCAAACAGGTTCTGGGCCTGAATCCAGCACAGGTTCTGGGCCTGAATCCAGCACAGGGTTGAGGAATAAGGAACTGGTTTGCGAGAACGCCAACTCCATATACCCAAGCCTTGTTGTCTGATTGACTGTGGTGAGACGTGTGGCCAAGCTAAACAGTCACGCTTTTGCGTCCTTTATGCAGTTCCATCATGACGGATATGAAGTCTTGCACTATTGTAACTTTTCTGCCAGTCATATTGATATGTTGTCAAAAGCGTGCATGCAGCAGCTTTTATAATGCCTTATGTATTATTCATTATACCTTTCATTAAAAATATATATTAATATTTGCTAACTAACTGAAATAGAACTATTAAGAAAATGACATAAAATTACTCATACTGTGATAAAAGAAGACTAGAAGAAAAACAAATGTGTTTAACCACAAGCTCCATCACAAAACGCTACACAACTAATCTACTGCTGTAATCGATTTTAAAAAATGAAACTGAACCAATTTATGGGAGTAGAGGCGGGTCTTGTCGTAACTTATGTGTTGACAGGATTACTGTGTGCGTGAGCCACTGAAAGATTGGGTGTGTTCTGTTGAGAATACATGTGACCCCTGTAAATGCTGTGCTGGCTACTAGTTGGCTTTTCCTGTCAGAATACGTTAGGCAAAATTAATCTCCAGGGTGCGGGAAGAAAACCCCCTGTTCAGCCTCCAGGGTCAAGCAATGCATTCATTAGCTGCTATTGCTCTGGACTGGTGTCCAATATACAACGCACTAATGGATAAAAGAGGTCCCTTGGAGCAAATTAAAAATAATAGATACACTGAAACAAGACCTAATTGTTCCACTTTTCTTTAAATGAATCTTTTTCCAGTTGTGGCTTCTCGGAGTTGAAGCATGACTAACCATCTTTACCAATTATTCTTGTATTCTGGCAAAAGAGATTCTCTGTTATTTTAAACTTTCTAAAAGGCACGTCTGACAACAGAATTTATGCAGCAGGTGTCAGTAAATAAAATCTTGTCCTGTGATCCTAGTGTAGAGATGGGATCAGGGATTTCCAGGGTTGTTGGAGTGTCAAACTTACCATTCAAAGATAGAGCCAGGCTTTGTATGCCTTACGGTTTCTAAAGTAACTCTTTGGTGTATGGTTCACCCCTTGGTGAAGATGAAACCTGCAACCTTTGAAAACAAATATTTTCTGTAGTTTTAATATTATTTGTGTATATATATATATAATGTTTTTTATATATATATATAAATATAATATTAAAACATTATATATATATACACACATATATATATATATATATATATATATATATATATATATATATATATATATATATATATATATATATATATATATATATCTTAGTGCTGTCAAAAGATAAAAATATTTAATCGCGATCAATGTCATAGTTAACATTTTTTAACATCTATTTTAAATGTCTCTTGATTTCTTTTTGTCCCATTATTTTTTCTCATTTTAATGCTCTTATCAACATGGAAAAGTGGATCGGCTTGCTTTGTGCAAATGTTTTTTATTGAAAACAAGGCATATACTGTGTTCAATTTCACACTAACATTCTCACTTGGAGTAAATCATCTCTCACACAATGTAACACTGTCCATCAATAAAAGGGTGAAAGAAATACTGATGAGGTCCTGATCAGAGCCGTTGAAAAACAGAGTTGCGACACTCCCATAGACTGCCATAGGAACTTTGGAATGCGGAAGTAACGCGTGTCGTGGAGCAGCCAATAGTTCCAAACACTGATAGTTCCAGCATTGAACCCCATTCATTTTCAGTGTTTCCGAAGTACGCTCGCTGGTAAATTAAGGAAATTACTGTATTTTTTTTACTTTTACACACATTAGCCGACCTCTCGTGAATCTAGTCAGTAGTTATATTTTATGTAGCCAGTTTTAGTTAATGTTTATTGGAAGATAATAGGTTAATTGCAGCTATAGCTTACGTGACCAACACTTCACTAACCCCTTCCCTCCAAAATTCAAAACACAACCAAATGTATTCAATTCAAAGGGCTTTATTGACATAAAAGTTAAATAAATCAAAACTTTTATTCATCAAGGATGAATTAAATTGATCAAAAGTGACAGTAAAGACATTTATAATGTTACAAAAGATCCTATTTCAAATAAACACTGTTCTTTTGAACTTTCTATTCATCAAAAAATCCTGAAATAATTGTACACAACTGTTTTCAACATTGATCGTAATAATGAATGTTTTTTGAGCATCAAATCCACATATTAGAATGATTTGTGAAGGATCATGTGACACTAGAAAATAGTTATTTTTAATTGTCATATTTAAAAAATACATTTTTTTTTTAATCAAATAAATTGCAATTTGCAGCCTTGGTGAGCAGAAGAGATGACTTATTTTAAAAACATTAAAAATCTTAGCCTTCTGATCCAAAACTTTTGGCTGGTAGAGTATGCATATATATATATATATATATGTGTGTGTGTGTGTGTGTGTGTGTGTGTGTGTGTAACTGGAGAGATGGTTACTGAGTGAAATAACTATAAATACGATCTAACATTAACGTTATAGGATTCATTTAGTATGGCTTATGTACCCCTACATCCTTTCAAACCAAACCATTCATAAGAACGCACACAAATACATGCATACGATGTACTGTGTAGCTACAGTTTGTAAAGGTATAGCCTACTGAAATTAATCCCGTTAACAGTAACGTTAATGTTATGAATCATTCCACTCAGTAACCATATCTCCAGTTTAATTTCAAACTGACCACACTCTCCATCATATTTACAGAAATTTGCTGCAAATGGTAGTTGCTGTATTCTACGTTATGGGAGCACCCCATTTCCCTCCTAAATAAACACAAAAACGTATTAATGCTGTGTTTCTGCTACTCCCCAGAAAAAAAATTATTTTATGCAAGTCATTTAAGTGTCAACGTAATAATCAATGTAGATTATGCGTCAATATTTACCGATTATTGCTGCAAATATAGCTGCTGCTGTCTGCCCCGCTTTAAAAACCATTGGCAACGCGTATTTGTTTGGAACTATGTGAGCTACATGAACCACGTGACCGCGTGGCGGCGAGATCAAAGTGTGTCGCAACTCTCATATTTAACGGCTCTGGTCCTGATATTGACGAGGGGGGCGGAGAATTCGCATCAGCTGTGTGTGTGTGCTTGGCCATCAAGTGGTATTTCAGACTGGACATGCTGCGATGTAGAGGTCTTCACGGGTCCACTTGGATCCGAAAACCCGAGGTCCGACCCGAGACCCGAGCGGGTTCGGGTCCAAAACTCAGACGAGTGTCTCGGACACGGGTCGGGTTCGGTATTAGTGGCCTCGGGTCTCGGGTAATTTAAAATAAATATGCCTTTTCCAAATGGACCCGAGAAGACCCGAATTATTTTAAACTATGTTGGGCATTTCACTAAATTGCAGTAAAACAACTCTGACACCGTTGTCTAACTTATTTTTTTAATGAGAGAGCGAATCCGCGCTTTTACGTGCAATGGGCTATAAGCATAATCACGGTTGCCTCCGCATTTATTTACTCAGTTGCTCGCTCCACATAAACCAACCCCTCCGTTTGCCAAGAAGAACTAGTGCGCCATCATGTGGATGGATGTTTGACTACATGCAAGTATTAGAATCGTCGTTAAGCCAGGCCTGTCAATCAATTTTAAAAAATACGCGACACTGTCAGACAAGCATGGAGGCGATAACAGACATTGTGAGAAAGGTGAGGGAAAACGAATATGTTGAAGAAAAACATCCAGGGTCATCATCGGTGTGGGCAACTTTTGTTTTGATTGTTGATAAGGAAGGAAAAAAGACTGGTGCAGTTAAATGCGTTGACTGCAATACAATATTAAGATTTGATTCAGCTAAAACTGGTACGTCCCATTTGCTGAAGCACCAGAGATCATGTCGGCACAAAACAACAAAGCAAAGCTCCATGCATTCGTTTGTGAGGAAGAGCAGTGGGGTACCTGCCCAGTATAAAAAGACAATACTTGAAAACTGCATTCGAGTCTGTGCCAAAGATCTCAGACCATACAGGATGTTTGAAACAAGCTCATTTTGTCAGTTAGCACAGAGCTTGATCGAGATTGGAGCTAAGCACGGCCACTGTGATGTCAAAGATATTCTTCCCTCGGGAGTCACTGTTTCTCGTGCCACTTTGGAGAGGTGCCATGTCTTGAAACAAGAGCTTTTACCTAAAGTCAAGCAGGCTATTGCTACGGCATTTGCTTGTGGAGCATCCACTGACATGTGGACTGATGATTTTAGAAAGGTCAGCTACACATGTGTGGCAGGCAGTACAAGAGAGGGAGAGACAGAAAGAAAAATCGACTACGCCACCCTGGTCGCTAAGCCAGGGAAGTGTCCTATTAAAGACACACAGGTTCGGTGTTTCCCTTACATAAATACTCAGAGACGTGGATATGGAAAAATACAAAAATATATTCTTTATTTAGACAAAGATAAAATACTGGCGTGCCAGTCAGTTAGGTTCAATTATAACATCACACAATAGACAGCTCACAGGACTCGTGGTCACCCGAAGCAGGACGAGCTAGTGCCAGACGTCGCTAGTCTCAGCGATGGTAAAAGAGCACCCACACGTGCACTACACGTCACTCAAATCACGTCAACCAAGACCAATCACTATGGATTGCAGACCACACACTGTGTCTCATCAGGACCCGCCACCTTAATTGGACAACTAGCCCTCCTGCTCCGGGCTCACAGTCCCTGAAACACAAGAAATAAAGAATTACAAAAAAATAAATCAAAGCAAATAAATCAAACAATTATCCTCACCTATGGGTACCCATATACAGGACACAACATGCGAGACATACAATAATATACGTAGCTAAAAGGAAAACACTCCGCAATCCACTCAAACCTGCACTCATCAGTGTCAGTGATGGTGAATGGATCGCTACGGGCCAACAGGAACAATCTCCCCAGGCCGGTTACCACTCACAATCCCTCTTTCCCTTGGGACCAGTCGGGGATAATCTCACAGTGAGCAAAGAAAATAAACAGTAATTGAAATACAAATAAAGCACAAAACACCCAAAACTAAGAAAACAACACTAATTACCAGGCAAACTGATAAATCAACAAGCAAACCCAAAAAAACACAAAAGGTAAATTACACAGAAAAACAAAACAGAATTACACACGCAAGCAAAATAACTCAAACAAAAACATTAATAGGAACAGAACAGCAGCGACGACAAGTCCTAGAGCAGGCAAGTGTAGTCTTCAAGTGCCCTTAAAACGGCAGATCGATCCACCTGCCAAAGCCGGACTATGAGCTAAAATATGCATAGCATTAATTTACTGTTGTACAATTGATCGCACATACCAAACATGCGGAGATCGCGCCACTCGCCCAGTCGACAAGAGATGAAAAAGCCCAATGATACGCTGGAATACACAGACCCCATAATATTAACTATTCGCTCATTAATTAAATACAGCCAAAAGGGCCAAAGAGAGACCTACCAGGAAGTCAAGCAGCAATACACCCCCGATGCTGAATGCAATTCATACCGAAACGGTGGTATCCGGAAAACAGCGCGTGTTGCCAGGCATGCAACCCTCAGCACAACGTGTGCTTTTCTGCGAACAGCCCAGAACCTGACAAAAGTAACACTCAATCTAATGTTCATTAGGCTCAAGCATAAAAACCAGCCGCCACACTCACCTCAGCCAGAGCACCAGACAGTCGCAACAATAATGACGTGCTAGAACGCGGTCGCACATTCACACAATCTCCGATGACAACACCGCCACCTTAATATACCCCTTGGAAGGAATTACCATAATTATTATCAATGAATTGAATGCTGATCACCTGCGTGCATCTAGGGCGGAGTCTCACTCTACAGAGAGGACGTCAACAAACAGCGGCACTTCACTACACATGCATCACTCTCCACTTCATAGATGAAGACTGGATGTTTCAGAGCCGGGTAATATGCACCAGTGCTTTCCCATTTGACTCAAAAACAGCCGCAAATATAAAAACGGAACTGTTGAAACAGCTGCATGACTTCGGGCTATCACAGGCTGAAATAGACAAACTTGTGTTTGTTAGCGATCAAGGCGCTAATATAAAGGCGGCTCTCAGCAGCTGGAAACACAGAAGCTGTAATGCGCACGTTCTCAACACTGTGCTGAAACACACTTTCAAGAAGGGAATTGATGAGGAGGAGGAAGATTCGTTACAGCCCGTGAGAGAATGTATTAATCAGTGTAAGTCGCTGACGACATATTTTAAGCATTCTGGTTTGCAGCTCCACCTGACACGCACCCTCAAACAGGAATGTGAGACTCGCTGGAACACTAAGCTCGCAATGGTTGAATCAGTACTCGGTTCTTTCGATGATGTGCAAAGACTTCTTATGACAAGAGGGGAAATACACAAAATGAGTCACATCTCAAAAGATGTTCTCCAAATGCTAGTTAAATTTTTGACCCCATTCAAAGCGGCAAGCGATGAACTGAGCGCTTCAAACTATCCAACAGTCCATCTGCTGGCTTTATGGAAATCTACACTACTTGAGCACTGCGTGGTTACACCGACTGACCCTAAAGCACTCGAGATTCTGAAACGCAGAGCCAAAGACCTTCTGAGTGAACGAATAATACTCGACCAACAAGCAAAGCTTGCAGTGCTTTTGTGGCCTAAGTTTAAGCAGCTACGCATGTTCACAAACGAGGAGAGAGACGAAATATACCAAAGTGCCCGGAGCGAGTTGGACAGCCTTCCCAGCCCAACAGACACGGACCCTCCAGTTCCAAATATTACTATCGCAGCCACAGAATGTGCTGCAGTTGCTGGTCCGTCTGCAAAGTTCAGCCAGTGGGAGGATGTGGATGACCGAGACATGGCAGTGGATGAGTTGAATGCCTACTTGAATAAAAAAATGGTAATGCACGATAGTGACAGAGACATTTTAGGTGTATGGAAAAACACAGAACACCTCTTCCCAAAGATGGCAACTCTTGCACGGAAGATTCTGTGCGTTCCAGCATCCAGCGTTAGTTGTGAGTGTGCTTTCAGTGTGTCTGGGCGCGCTCTGGAGAACCGACGTACCTCTCTAGGTACAGCAAGTGTCAATGCTTTGCTCTTCCTGAACAGCAACGACAAGTAGGCTAGGCTGAGATGAGAACTGTACAACACTGTAACATTTGACTGACTTTATTTCGAAACCTATAAGATAAACCAGCATGTTAAATAGGGTCATCTCTGTTCTGTTCTGCGGTAATCTGCCTGTAAATCGAGGCAATATTATTATTGATGCTTTGGTTTAAAAAAGTTCAAGTTTTAAACATAACAGTTAGCCTAATAGTTAGGCTTTGGATTGTTATTTTAAAATGTTCTTGGCCAACTTATTACTCTGCGATGAAATGTATATAGTGCGACCTCTATGATGTTAAAAAAAGAAAAACAATTTTTTTTGGAAGATGCATGTCTGTTTTGCATGCATTGTGATGTAGGCTATTTGTTTGCATTAGTCCTATATGATGATCACACAGATTTTGTGTTGACAGAAATTTGGCTTCATAATATATTATCATCAAATGTTTAAAGTTATTTATTGATTTATTAAAGTAAATTACCCCTGTTCATTCTAAGATGAAATAATAAACTAATGATTGATGTATGTCTGCATTTTCACTTTCTGTGACCTCCAATGAATAATTAAAGATCCACAGCAAATGATAATAATAATAAATGTATAATATGCGATTGTAAAAAACATAGCGATTATAGTAGGCTAGTCATTGTTGCCACCACATAAACAGCATTAATAATCAAACATAATTTAGGCTATATCACTTTTAAGAACAATAAAACAAAGGTTGGGAAGGGGGAAAGTGATTTCATTGTTCATTTTGCTTCTAACCTCTGAATACATCCCAGTTCCTGCATTTGTCATCATCACTTTGTGTTTGAGGGTAAAAAAAAGCACTGCTTGATTGGTGAATATCCCTGAAGAAAAGTTAAATATAGGCTAATGAAATAATATTTAATTATTTAGATAATTACCTTGAAAATTTTGAAAAATATTATTTAAATTACTAAAATACCCTAATTAGACAATAATGAGAAATAATAATCCACCGCACTGGATATAAAGATGCAACGACAAATTAAAGCGCACAGTTTCACCTAATAAACTATTAAGTTAGCTATATAATTTATAATTTGAATAAGAGAACAACCCCAATAAACTTGGGGTAATTAGAAAAATTGTTTTATTCATTAGGCTACATCATAGATCGGGATTTTCTTCAGGAAACGCCGGGCAGACTTGAATAAATAGCAACCAGCAAACAATAAACGATAAAAATTGCTAAACAATTTTTTAACATTTGTGAGTAAGCTAAAACATCTTATTTTGTACGTGCGTTGTGTGACTGTTTACAGTAAGCAGACACGTTGCTCAAATAAAAGTTGTGAAAATAAAGACATGCACATGGTAAATTTGACCTGCGGCAGTTCAAATGCCCTGTTTTTAATCGAATTTTATCTAAACAACTTTGTAACAACGGGATTGTAGGCTAAATAACACAAGCCACAGCCATCGGTAAATTTTACCATGTGGTGGTTCTAATCATCGTATGGTCCGGTAAATAACATTATGACAAATTTTATAGGACGTAATGGGTTACAGTGATGTGTGATTGACATTTTAGCACTCAGCGCGCTCACACTTGCGCGTCTATGTTAAGTGAATTTTTGAGAAACGCAGGGCTGCAGGCTGTGCACAATGTAGCTAAATGCCGCTTACGTTCGGGTCCAGTCGGGTTCTAAAGGAAATGTCGTCAGGTCGGGTCGGACTCGGGTCTAATTTATCGGGTCTGTCTCGGGTAGGGTTTTTCTTTTAAAAAAAAAAAAAATAATTATGCACGTCGGGTTCGGGTAAGTAGTGATTCGGGTCGGGTACAGTTTTTAGGACCCGAGAAGACCTCTACTGCGATGATGATAGCTCAGTTTATAACGACAAAACACACAGATCACTTTGGTCTTGTCAACTGGACCATTTATGGAAGCAAATAAGAGACATAACTATTTGAAATTTAACAGCCACTGAATACTTAGTTTTGAAATATTTTATTTTGAAAAACATTTATCTGAATTGATTTTCTCTGAATTCACCCCTTTGAAATTATTTTACTTTGGAAACCATGTATCTGAATTTACTTGTTTCAAATTTATCTCTGAAATTTAAATAGGCTAGGCCTACGGAAATTCTCGATTTACATTTTAAAAACCTGAATTTCGATTAACATTTTTTTAATGCTCACAAATTCAGATACAAAAAAAAAAAATCAACTTACGGAATTTCAGATCAAATAGATTCAGGTTGATCAAATTCGACTGCTCAAATTCAGATCGAAAAATTCAAGTTAAATATTCACATGGTAACATCCGGGCTACCCAGGATAGGCCACGCCCACACCGGGGGAAAAACAATCCAACCGTCTTCATTTTGCTTTGCGAGAGGCTGCCTCCTTGTCATTTATGACTTATAACAAAAAACAAAACAATGTCTAAAAGCTTTTGTGAGACAAGGTGTACAGCAAACAAGCTAAATAACCCAGAAATAATCGACCCCAAAAACGGTTTGTTTCCAAGACATAAAAGTGGATCAATTGAGAAAGAGCGCAACTATTTCTCGAACTACTGAGAACTACGCCCACTGGACCACGACATGAAAAAAAAACATTCATAATTTTAACCATGTCGATTGCTTATTTCACCATGCACCCTATGTGAACCTGATGCTTCACGTCTTATTGCCTCAGCAGCCTATCTACTTTTGTCTCCTTAAAGGCTGGCTTTCCTGGTTCGGAAGCTTATAAAAATGTATTTCTGTTTTTTTTTTTTTTTTTAGCTTGTTTGCTGTACACCTTGTCACACAGCAGCTTTTAGGCATTTTTCTGTCTTTTGTTATATGTTATAAGGAGGCAGCCTCTCGCAATGCAAAGTTAATGGAGACGGTTGGATTGTTTCTCCCCGGTGTGGGCGTGGCCTAAATACGCTCTGTCTCTACACAGACTCAGCTGTTTTTCCTATCCTGGGTAGCCCGGATGTTACCATGTGAATATTTAACTTGAATTTTTCGATCTGAATTTGAGCAGTCGAATTTGAGATCTGAATTTGAGCAGTCGAATTTGATCAACCTGAATCTATTTCATCTGTATTTCTGTAAGTTGAATCTGAATTTGTGAGCACAAAAATATTAATCGAAATTCAGGTTTTTAAAATGTAAATCAAGAATTTTCGTAGGCCTATTTAAATTTCAGAGGTAAATTCGAAACAAATAAATTCAGATACATGGTTTCCAAAGTAAAATCATTTCAAAGGGGTGAATTCAGAGCAAATCAATTCAGATAAATGTTTTTCAAAATAAAATATTTCAAAACTAACTATTCAGTGGCTGTTAAATTTCAAATAGTTATGTCTCTTATTTGCTTCCATACCATTTGGCAACTTTTTAAAAGTAAATTTTCTATTCAGAATCTTATTGGCATCCATTTCGGCGTCTCGCGCTTGTCATCCACTCAAAACGCAACGTTAAACTACTATTTGTCCGGCTCGCAAGGCCAAACGAGTGTGTGCCTGTTGTTTTGTTTCCGGTCTAGCTAGATCCGCTTGCACTTTGGTCGACGAAGCAACAAAACGTCATATGCGCGGTGCAAGCCGTTGAAATGAATGGGTTTCATAGCGCAGCACATGCCGCAAAAGCATGTGAAAAAACGTCTCGGTTACTGATGTAACCCTCGTTCCCCGAAGGAGGGAACGGGAGACGTGACGTCGACGTGACGACGTTAGGGGATCACTTCAGGGAGCCCTATCAACTTCGATTATCTAAGAACAAGCCAATGAACGTTGGCGTGCGTGAACGCGTCACGCGCCCCCCGCCCCGCAGCGCGGGTATAAAACAGGAAGCGGGCGCGAGCACCCACCGTTTTTCACTGAGGAGCCGAGTTTAGTGACGGCCGTACAGCGATGGTCAGCGACTGTGGCGGCGGGACGTCACGTCTCCCGTTCCCTCCTTCGGGGAACGAGGGTTACATCAGTAACCGAGACGTTCCCCTTCAGTCGCTCACGTTCGACGTGACGTCGACGTGACGACGTTAGGGGATCCCATGGAAAACGCCAACGGTTGCTGCCACATCCAGTGCCCTACGCAAGACTCTCAGACCCCCATGCTGGGGCGGAAGACCTGCGTAGAGGGAGAACCTGCTGTTCCACATACCCACGCAGTGAACTCTTGAATAACACTGGGAAGCGTGCCTCTCCAGGGGAGAGGACGCTGCGGAGCCACATCCTGCCCGAAGGGAGGTACCATGTGGAGAATACACATATGGACTGGCCGGTTGGGGCAGTGCAACATATGGAATGTCACTGGGGTGGCTCCACCTAAGGAGGGGGAGGCTACACCAGACAGTGACAGCAGAGCGAGCTCTGCCAAGGGAAAGACACGGGCTCACCGCAGGGAGCTGATCGTGGAAAATACTCATATGGGATCGCCGCAGGGATCACACATACGGAACCCAGCCTAGCACAAGTTACACAAGCATACGAGCACTAGGCCTGGCGTCGGACGCTCCGCAACGTCCAACTGCCGAAGGGGTGTGGAGGAACTCACAGGATTCGCCTGGGGGGGGAACTCGACTGGAGCAAAGAGCGCACGTATCCGCTCCGTAGAGGGGAGTGGCGCAGCAAGCCGACACTAGAGCGGAAACTTCGGTGTTACCGGCTGGTTGAAGCGAGCACACAGGAAGAAACCGGCTCAACACGTAAGCTATAGAACCTAGCGAACGTGTTAGGTGTCGCCCAGCCCGCAGCTCTACAGATATCTGTCAGCGAGGCGCCGTGTGCCAGCGCCCAAGAAGAAGCGACACTCCTAGTGGAGTGGGCTCTCAACCCAGGCGGGCAAGGCACGCCTTGGGCTTCGTAAGCCAAGGCGATAGCATCCACTATCCAGTGGGCCATCCTCTGCTTGGAGACAGCCTTTCCCTTCTGCTGGCCTCCGTAACAGACGAAGAGCTGGTCTGAGGTCCTGAGGCTTTGCGTTCTGTCCACGTACAAACGCAGAGCGCGGACGGGACAGAGAAAAGCCAGGGCTGGGTCTGCCTCCTCCAAAGGCAGCGCTTGCAGGTTCACCACCTGGTCCCGGAAGGGAGTAGTAGGAACCTTGGGCACGTATCCGGGCCGGGGTCTCAGGATCACGTGAGAGTTATCCGGGCCGAATTCCAGGCACGATTCGTCGACCGAAAATGCATGTAGGTCCCCTACCCTCTTGATAGAGGCCAATGCAACCAGGAGAACTGTCTTACAGGACAAGATTTTTAACTCAGCCAATTGCAGAGGCTCAAAGGGTGGTCTCTGAAGAGCCGAAAGGACCAGAGACAAATCCCAAGAGGGTATAGAGAGCGGGCGAGGAGGATTCAGTCTCCTCGCTCCCCTCAGGAACCTAACGATCAGGTCGTGCTTCCCCAAGGACTTACCATCAACAGCATCGTGATGTGCGGCAATAGCGGCAACGTACACTTTAAGGGTGGAGGGAGACAGCCTTCGCTCCAACCCGTCTTGCAGGAAGGAAAGCACGGCTCTGATCGAGCATGATCGGGGGTTCTCCTCGTGAGAAGAACACCATTCAACGAATAGGTTCCACTTCAACGCATAGAGGCGCCTCGTAGAGGGGGCTCTAGCAGAAGTGATGGTGTCAACTACCGCTGGGGGTAGGTCACCTAGAACCTCCGCGTCCCGTCCAGGGACCAGACATGGAGCTTCCAGAGGTCTGGACGCGGGTGCCACAGGGTGCCCCGTCTCTGAGAGAGCAGGTCCTCTCTCAGAGGGATGGGCCAGGGAGGGGCTGTCGCGAGGAGCACTAGTTCCGGGAACCAGATCCGGTTGGGCCAATATGGCGCAACTAACAAGACCTGCTCCTCGTCCTCCCTGACTTTGCACAAGGTCTGTGCCAGAAGGCTCACTGGGGGAAACGCATACTTGCGCAGACCCCGGGGCCAGCTGTGTGCCAGAGCATCCGTGCCGAGGGTCCCCTCGGTCAGGGAATAGAACGACTGGCAGTGAGACGTGTCCGGGGCGGCAAACAGATCTATCTGTGCGGTCCCGAAGCGCCTGAAAATCAGCTGGACCACCTGGGGATGGAGTCGCCATTCTCCCGGTAGCACCTGCTGCCGTGAAAGCTCGTCGGCTGCACGGTTGAGCAGGCCCGGAATGTAAACGGCACGAAGCGACCTCAGATGCTTCTGACTCCAAAGGAGGAGATGGCGGGCGAGTTGTGACATGCGGCGGGAGCGTAGACCACCCTGACGGTTGATGTACGCAACGGTCGCAGTGTTGTCCGTACGGACCAGTACATGCTTGCCTTGTAGCGACGTTTTGAAGCGGCCCAGCGCAAGATGTACTGCTAACAACTCGAGGCAGTTGATGTGCCAATGCAGTTGAGGCCCCGTCCACAGACCTGAAGCTGCATGCCCGTTGTACGTGGCCCCCCAGCCGGTGATAGAGGCATCCGTGGAGACCACAGAGTGCCTGGACACTTGTTCTAGGGGAACACCTGCCCGCAGGAACGAAGGGTCCGACCACAAGCTGAGAGTTTGGCGACAGTGCGGGGTCACTGGAACCCGGCACGAGCCGCTCTGCCACGCCCATCTCGGGACTCGATCGTGGAGCCAGTGTTGGAGCGGTCTCATATGAAGCAATCCGAGCGGCGTTACCGCGGCTGCAGATGCCATATGCCCCAGGAGCCTCTGAAATAGTTTCAGTGGTGCCGCTGTTCTGCGTCTGAGCGTACTCACGCAGTTCAACACTGACTGGACGCGGGCCTCGGTGAGACGCGCTGTCATGTTGATCGAGTCCAACTCCATACAGAGAAAAGAGATCCTCTGCCCGGGGGTGAGTTTGCTCTTCTCCCAGTTGACCCGAAGCCCTAGGTGGCTGAGGTGACTGAGCACCAAATCCCTGTGTTCGCACAACTGCTCCCTCGACTGGGCGAGAATAAGCCAGTCGTCGAGATAGTTGAGAATGCGAACACCACGCTCGCACATGGTAGCAATGGCCGCCTCCGCAACTTTCGTGAAGACGCGGGGCGACAGGGCCAGCCCGAAGGGTAAGACTTTGTACTGATATGCCCTCCCCTCGAACGCAACTTTTTTTTTTTTTTTTTTTTGCGAAGAAACGGTCTGTGTCGGGGGAGAATTGAGACATGAAAGTACGCGTCCTTCAGGTCGATGGCTGCAAACCAATCTTGGGGACGGATGCATTTGAAAATGCGTTTCTGCGTAAGCATCTTGAACGGCAGCCTGTGAAGGGACCGATTCAGGACGCGCAGGTCCAAGATTGGCCGTAACCCACCTCCTTTCATGGGTACAATGAAGTACGGGCTGTAGAAGCCGGTCTTCATATCGGCTGGAGGGACCGGCTCGATTGCATCCTTCGCCAGTAGGACTGCAATCTCCGCTCTGAGAACAGGGGCACTGTCCGCCAGAACACGGGTGAACAGGATGCCCCTGAAAACAGGGGGGCGCCGGGCGAACTGAATCGCATAGCCGAGTCTGACAGTACGGATGAGCCAGCGAGACGGACTGGGAAGCGTTAGCCAAGCTCCCAGAGACCGAGCAAGCGGGACCAACGGCACCACAGACGTACCCGGAGTGGGGCAGCGTGACGGAATGCAGGGACCCGACTCGGGCGGCATAGCGGCCCGGAGTGGGGTCTGAACGTGTGGTGCAAGACGTACCTGCTTCCGTCGGAGGGCAGAGCGAGTGTGCGGAGGCGACAGTGCGTCCAGGACACAGCCACTGCTGCCCGCTGGCGATGGAAGAGGGGCTCGGGAGTGACAAGGCATAGCGTCGTCGACTGCCAAGCGCACCCTCTTGGGGCCCAGAGGTTTCAGAAATTGCTCTTTCTTTGAAAAGGTGGGTACCACTGACCCGTGGGTCAGTGGCGGAACAAAAAGAAAAGGAAACAAAGGATTCTCCACCCGGCCCTCCACCGGGGGAAGGAGTGGCACGGCCGCCATCTCCTGAAGATCAACTTGATCCACCTCCGGGCCGCCCGTCTCAGGGATGTTTGCACCGGCGCTTGCCTCCTGGCTTGGCAGCGGCCTGGACGGGCGGGGTCGACTTCCTGCGGCTTGCTGCCCGCTGAGGCCTGGATGATGGCTGCTGCTGGGGCCTAGCGGGAGCGGAGGACGCCGCAGGAGGCCGACCTCGGCGACGAGTAGACGGAGGAGCTGCGGCCGGCGGGCGGGAGGGAGCAGCAGCGGTCCGCCGGGGCAGGATGTGTCGGATGGCCTCCGTCTGCTTCTGTGCGGCCGAGAACTGCTGGGCAAAGCTCTCGACCGCGTCGCCGAACAACCCAACCTGGGAGAGAGGGGCATCCAGGAACCGGTACTTATCGGTGTCCCTCATGTCCGCAAGGTTGAGCCAAAGGTGGCGCTCCTGGACCACCAAGGTGGACATCGCCTGACCGACTGAACGTGCGGTTTCCTTCGTCGCCCGGAGGGCGAGGTCGGTAGCCACACGGAGCTCCCGGAGGAGCTCTGGGTCAGGACCACCCTCGTTCATGTCCATGAGCGCCTGGGCCTGGTGGACCTGCAAGAGCGCCATGGCATGAAGAGCGGAAGCAGCCTGTCCACAGGCCTTGTAAGCCCTCGCCGTTAGACCGGACGAGAACTTACAGGCCTTGGACGGGAGGCGTGGGTCACCCCGCCAGGAGGAGGCGGACGCCGGACACAACTGCATCGCGACAGCCCGCTCCACTGGGGGGATCCCCACATACCCCTTAGCTGCCCCGCCGTCGAGGGTGGCGAGGGGTGAGGAGCCACTAGGACGGCTTCGGGCACTATACGGTGCCTTCCACGTCCTAGAAAGCTCCTCATGCACTTCCGGAAAGAAAGGTACCGGGGCGGCGCACTGAGAACCAGCACGGCCCGCCCCGAGAAACCAATCGTCCAGCCGAGAAGGTTCGGGACGTGGTGGAGGATTCCACGCAAGCCCAACCTTCTCGGCGGCCCGGGAAAGCATAGCGGTCCATTCTGGATCCGGCTCGGACAACGCTACACACCACGAAGGGGGCAGCGCAGCCGAGTCGTCATCTCCAGATGACCGCTCCCCCTCGGATGCTGCGATCGACATCTGATCGTCAGCTGGTGCCCCAAAGGAAACGACTGGTCGTTCCGGAGAAGGACCGAGCCGTTCGCAAAGGGGCGCCGATGGCAACAGCACATGAGAGGCGTGAGGGGCCCGCGGAGATTGACTCGGCGGGGAAGCCCTCACGGTAATCCTCAGATCACCCTGGTCATGCGCCGAAGTAGGTCTATTCTGCGGGGCAGAATAAACACTAGATCGGGGCATAGGCGAGGGGACTGCACCTCCCTTGAGGTAAGCGAGTCTCGATCTAAGTGCTGCGATAGTCATGTTCCCGCAATGAGAACATGAACTATCCACAAAAGCTGCTTCAGCGTGCCGAATGCCCAAACACGAGATGCAGCTATTGTGGCCATCTGCTGGCGCCAGGGAACGACGGCATCCAGAAACGCACAAGCGGAATGACATCTTGAAAAAGACGCAGGGTCCGCTTGTGTTGCTCTTTTAGTAAAATAAAAAACAAAGGAAAATTACTCTCACAGTGCTGAGGCGCCCAGGGGTAGCCACTGTGTGGACACACACACACACACACACACAAACAATAGTGGTGGAAGAACAGCAGTTGAGAGCTGCACTGCTCGCGGCCACCGCTGATCGCGCCGTCACACCAACACTGGAACAGAGATCTTCCTGAAGTCTTCAAAGGCGTTGAATCTCAGACAATCAGTCATAGGAAACTCGCGCTCCGAAATGAAAGACGGTGGGTGCTCGCGCCCGCTTCCTGTTTTATACCCGCGCTGCGGGGCTGGGGCGCGTGACGCGTTCACGCACGCCAACGTTCATTGGCTTGTTCTTAGATAATCGAAGTTGATAGGGCTCCCTGAAGTGATCCCCTAACGTCGTCACGTCGACGTCACGTCGAACGTGAGCGACTGAAGGGGAACTACAAAGTTTGCTAGGCCAAAAAGACCGTTAATCGCGCAATAAAAAAATTAACGCCGTTAATATGGGTTTGCGTTAACGCCGTTAATAACACGTTTAACTGACAGTCCTAATATATAAATATATATATATATATATTAGGGGTGTAACGGTACACAAAAATCACGGTTCGGTACGTACCTCGGTTTTAAAGTCACGGTTCGGTACGTTTTCGATACAGCAAAAAGTAAGAAATGCCAGAGAAATTTCCTATTTGTTAAAAGAAAAAAATATTTTTTAAATAAGTGTGAGTTTTCCTACATCTTGAAACTTTCAGGTTTATAAATGGGTGTCATCTTTGAAGGATGAACAAATAATGTTTTGGTCATCACATTAAAAATAACATTTAAATATATGAAGAGTTCAGATGCGAAAGCCATTTGAAATTTTCTTCTTAAATGATCATTTTTATCAAGCTTCAAGCTTGTATATTTAAGTTCAGTAATTTCACTTAAATGGCAATGAAGATTACCTATTATTGTCATTTGAGTGAAATTACTGAACTTAAATATACAAGCTTCATAAAAATGATCATTCTAGAAGAAAATTTCAAATGGCACTTAGAGGCTTTTGCATCTGAACTCTTCATATATTTATTTATATATTATTTGAGTTTTGAAGTGCTGGAAAAAGATGTGTGAAGTACTTGAAAGCATTTCACTATTCCAGCCAAACTGGTTATTGCTACAGTTATGGTGAATGTTGCTGGTCTGTGGACGTAAAGTATTACTAGTTCATTCACGGCACAATATTTCTCCTGGTGTCCACGTCAGCGCTGTTTGATCTAATAGAGATCTACGGTTAATAACGGAGAAATGTGAATGCTTCTCACTAGATCTCGCAGCGATGTTATTACTTCAGTGGCGAATTCAAATGTTTTCTTTACTGGATCTTAGCGCTGTGTAGTAACAGTGTCGCTTGATCGAGATCGGCTCGCACTGCACAGATGTTGCTGGTCCGAACTGATAAATGGTCCGTTAAAGTCCCTGTAAAGTCAAAATTAAGTATGTGTTCTGAGTATGTCACACCACAGAAAAATGTGTTATTAGCCATCCAGCCAAATTTGAACGATAAAAAAAAGCCGGCAAGTACATTAAATAAGCTATAAAAATCTTGAAAAAATGAGCATTATTCTCTGCTCTCAAACGCTGGGGGCGTGTCCGCTGGCTGCGCTGAAACCACGCCCACTAGCAGGAAAGCTGTCGACGGCGATATTAGGTGATACTGCTTTCGGGACGGGAGGATGAACGCTGGCGGGGGATAGTCGTTTCGGCCCCGTTCACCAGTAACAGCGGATTATCAGTGAATCCCAGTTGTCTCTGAGGAAAGTTTATAAAACGATCACTACAGAGGCGGGTGTTGTTGGCGGTGATCCTCATCTTTTCATCAAGGTTGGCTCTACACAAAATTAATCCACCTCTTCTTGATGTGATCGTTTTTAGGAAATTTAAATAAAGACACCGATCTGTTTTGTACATGATCGCATCCAGGTAGTAGCCTATATGCATTTCCGTGTCGAAGGCTTAGCTAGCTAGCAAACAGTAGGCTGTAGTAACTAATAGTACTGACAGTAACTCGCGTTTGAGCGGCGAATGCGAATGGGGTCGGGAGAGATCAGCCTCAGTGGCCTCGGTGTGTCATCAAGTAGGGGTGTGTCCGCGAGCTCATGGGCTCCAGTGCGTCATCGAGCCCTGTTTTAGCCCCGCCCAAAAAATCCGTAAAATAGCAATGGTGAAAAACTGTTTAACGGTCTAACTCCGCATTTCAGTACTTCACAGTTCACAGTCTTTGTAATATGTTTTAGCAATACATTTGTAACATTTATAATGTGTTTAGAATTTTTTTGTAGAATTGCCTTTACAGGGACTTTAAGCACAATATAATGAGTACCGCAGTTTCGTTCCGCTTTCATTACGCTTGCCATTTGATGTTGCGCACCGTTGTGGTGGTCGCACCAGCGCAAATTTTGTCGGCAGGAAAAATGGTCCAAGGAATCGTTCGGTTTGTATGCGCACCGAACCGGTAGCCTCGAACCGAAACAGTTCAATACGAATACATGTACCGTTACACCCCTAATATATATATATTAAAACTACAGAAAACATTTTTTTTCAAGTACTCTTTACTTTTTTTTTATATCTAAAAAAAGTACAGAGAACTGACCCACATCTGAGAATTTACACTCTGTAGAAAGGTCTCTTGTCGTAGCAGCCATCATGAGCTGTATATTCTATATCTTCTCTGTCAGACCACACAGGGCTACTCTCGGTGGTAATGGTCTGGCACATACTGTTAGCACTTAACCACATTGAGTGCCACTGTTCCTTTACAGCCCAATAGGTTGAAGGTGTGCATCTAGACCAGGCAATTCATTTCATTGTATATTTCCTTAGATCTATGTTTTGTTGTATATCCAATATATGATTTGTCATCTCATGGCTGGGATGAATTAACTTGGTGTATTGTTACTAGGCAGTTTCAGAAGTAATTTTATTTATCTCAATGAGGTTCTCTAAGAGTGGGCACTGTAAATACAGATCATGCTTTATCCCTTACACCATTTAATTTGAGGTGACTGGAAAATGTGAGTGTGAGTCTCTCTGACAGGATTAGGTATTGGAAGGTGTGTGGTACAGTCAGAGATGAATGCCACCATGGTATCTCCCTACCTAAGATTTACAACCAAGTGCATGGAACAGACCGCTCCAGACAGACTTCTAAAACACTTTCAATCAGATGTGTCTTACTTTCAAGTCAACACCTGACAGACTCTTACTAACCCAGTGACCACCAATAAATAAACAAACTATTTTTTTTACTATCGGAAAGGTCTAGGAGAACGAATCAAAATATTTCCTGTGGTGGCTGACTAGCTAATAGTTTGGCTGGAACATTCAACAACCATGTAGATTTAAAAATTTGCCCACCTGTAATGTGTCAACATTTTATCATTTTTCTGTATTCACAGTATTCACATATTCAGTATATGGGGAAAATGGAGTTCCGAAGATGTCAGCAGGATTAATGTATATGTGGTACCAGTGGAATCATCCATGTAATGTGATATGGAACACAATAATTGTATTGTATGGGTATTAGTTGTAAAGTAAATATATCAATAAATAAACAAATAACCAATTCCCATAAAATTAGAAGATGAAGTATAGATATTGTTACGACCCTGCGTTTCCCTTGCTCGCCTGCTGGGGGCGGTGTTCTTCAGGAGGGCGTGGGAGATCGCACACTCCTGTTACCTGCTTCCGATTTGATTGTGGAGAGGATAAAATCTTGGATTCCACCCTCTCCACGCCACTTCGTCCAGGGGATTGGCAGCCTCTGGAGGAGTCACTTGTTCTTGCGACATTTATATTTGTTTACAGACCATACCAACCTTTTTCTTATTCCCCATCTGGATTATGATTTTGTCCCCTTATGATTTTGAACCCTAGACTTTGTTATCCTAAGTTGTTTACACTTTTTGTTGTAAGCTAATAAAACTTCTTGCAAGTAATTTTCTTGTACTTGTATCCCTTTATGTACGGTTGAAACGAGCTGGCCGTAACATAAGTGGGGGCTCGTCCGGGATCCTATGGGGGTAGGAAACGTTGGTAAGTATGGGTTGTATGTGTGTATGTTTTTGTGAATGGATTCCTTTATAAATGAGAACTCTGGTGAGTTAGAGTGTTTCCAGCTGGATTGTGAATACAATCCTTCCGACGGATCACTGTTTGTTGTTTTGTTTTGTTATTTTGCCTTTCTTGTTTTTGGAGGTTATCCTGGGTGGAGATTAACTCTCTGTAGGGGGTACGCTTCCGGACTTTCAGTTTGACTGATTGTCGCGGAGTTCAGCGTTTAATGTCGCCTCGAGCCCGGTACATCTCTGAAGACCAGGTAGGATTTAGTTAGTGTTTTCTGAGTTAGGAGCTGGAGTTTTCTCATTGTAAACGGTAAATCCATTTTGCAAAAATAAATGAGGATAAATTGTCGCTTTTGTGTATAGTGCGGTTTATTTTCGCGCGTACACTGTGTTTTGACTTGTGGGAAGTCTTTAGAAGTTTTTGAATGAGCATAGGTTGCGTAATACAGTGACGTAGTGTTTTGAAGTAGTGGCTTATGGGAGTTGTATTTCGGGTAAACAGCATTTCACGTGTGGTAGTTAGTGGTCTCGTTTTGTGATTGTGCGTATACATATACGAACAAAATGTCTTCGGTGATAGAAGATTTCTTTGCGTGTCCATCAGAAGCTTTGCTTGAGAGTTGTACAAAGGAGCAGTTGGTGCAAATCGCCGAACGCTTCAGTGTCGATTTTACTTCTCGGGAAAAGAGGCTGAAGGAAACAATGGTGACTACTCTGAAGCGGTCACTTGTTGATAGAGGAGTTATAGAGGTAAGCACTGAGTTAATTACTCCCAGTGAATCGTTTGTGTCTACTCCTGCTGAGGTTTATAGTGAAAGTGAGACGAAATTTCCAGAATTGTCTTTGCAAGAGAAGCAATTGTGTTTAGATGCCGCGAAAATTCGTGCTGAACGTGATGATCGCGCTATGAAAGAGCGAGCGGTAGAGAGAGAATTCGAAGAGAGAAAATTAAATCATCAGTTAGCTATGAGGAAAATGGAGCTTGATTTAGAAGAGAGAACGCTTCAGTTAGAGAAGGAACGTGAAGAGAGAACGTTTCAGTTAGAGAGGGAACGTGACGAGAGGGCATTTGAGATAAAAAAGTTGGAGTTAGAATTAGCAGCAAAGACAGCTGAAGCTTCACAAGCGAATGTGCCTCCTGTTCCACAACAGCATGCGAATGCAGGTGAACCTGTGTTTGATGTTCACAGAAATATGAGGTTAGTGCCACCATTTTCTGAAAAGGAAGTGGATAAATATTTCTATCACTTTGAACGTGTTGCTTTGTCCATGAAATGGCCGAAAAGCTTTTGGACTTTATTATTACAGTGTGTGTTCACAGGTAAAGCTCAGGAAGTTTATTCAGCACTCTCATTGGAACAGAGTGGTGAGTATGATGTTGTGAAATCTGCTGTGTTACATGCATATGAACTCGTGCCTGAGGCATATCGTCAGAAATTTAGGACTTTGAGTAAAGCTGATGAATGTACTCATGTTGAATTTGCCAGAGAAAAAGAGAACTTATTTGATCGTTGGTGCACTTCAATGAAAGTTACAACTAAAGAGCAGTTAAGGGAATTAGTACTCTTAGAGGAGTTCAAACATTGTGTTCCTCATGTTGTAGCTACACATCTCACTGAACATAAGGTGAATACACTTTCTGAAGCCGCTATCTTGGCTGATGAATTTGTGTTAACCCATCATGGGTCATTCAGTTCAGTTGGTATTAAAACTCACAATATGAGTAAGTTTAAGTCTTGTTTTCAACCTAAGACAAAGTCTCCTGTGTTGAGTAGGAATATTAAGTCGACAGATGCTGAATATTTTAGTAAACCTGTACTCTCACGAGACATGGTTTGCTTTTATTGTAAAAAGCCTGGTCATAAAATATCTGACTGTCAGATACTCAAGAAGAAAGAGAGATTGTCGAAATCTGTTGCTTTGGTTTCTACCTTACCAGTTGCTGTTGACATTTGTGATGAGAAAGATTGTCATTTATCTGGTTCTAGTGATAAATTTGTTAATCAGGGTATAACTTCTGTTGATTATACACCCTTTATCACTGAGGGAAATGTGTCATTGCCTGGTTCAAATGAAACGGTGCCAGTGCGTCTTCTTCGAGATACAGGGGCTGCGCAGTCGTTTCTGTTAGAGGGAATTTTACCCTTGACTTCTGAAACCGCTACTGGAACTCATGTACTAGTGCGAGGTTTTGAGATGAGGTTCGTTGAAGTGCCTTTGCATCGCATCCATCTTTCCTCTGCCGTTGTATCTGGTGAAGTAGTAGTTGGTGTTCGTGCTGCACTGCCGGTGCCTGGGATTACATTTATTCTGGGAAATGATTTAGCTGGTGGGAATGTTTGGGGACGGAGTGATGTGGCCGCTCTGCCCATAATAGCCTCAATACCTAGTAAAACTGATGTTGGAAATGGCAAAGAATTTCCTGATTTGTTTCCAGCATGTGCAGTTACTCGATCAATGGCTAAACCATTATCTGAAAGTCAAGTTGAAGTTCCACTGCATGACACCTTCTTTTATACTGTTAATACAGGTGAGGCAGGATCTGATGTGTCTAAATGTCTTGGGCAAAGAGACCTGAAGTCCTGCTCTTCGTTGTCTTCTGACCAGAGAGATTCGACAGCGCTGCAAAGTGACTCTGCGGATACATCTCAGGTTCTGTCCACTCCTGAGAAAACCAATGTTGATCTCTCTGATGGTGATGACTACTCTTTGGCTTCTTTGTTGCAGATTTCTCGAGAGGATTTAATTCGAGCTCAACAAAGTGATGACAGTCTTAGACCTTTATTTTCTGCAGTAGGGTCTAAGAAGTGTTCTGATCCTCTCTCCTCTTCGTACTTTCTTGAAGATGGGTTGCTTTGTCGGACAGTGGTCCTGCGTAAAGATGTTTCTCTAGAACCTAAAACTCAGATTGTGGTTCCTTTTACAGTGAGGGACTCTGTGTTGCATTTAGCTCATCAAGGACTTGCTGGCCATACCGGAGTTCGTAAAACGTATGATCGGGTCTTACGACAGTTCTATTGGCCTAAGGTGAAACGAGATGTGGCAAAACATATTCAATCTTGTCACACATGCCAGATCACCAGTAAGCCAAACCAAAAAGTTCCTGTTGCTCCGTTGCAACCTATTTCCGTCGTGTCCACTCCTTTTGAACATTTGGTAGTTGACTGTGTTGGTCCTTTGCCTCGGTCCAAGACTGGTCACCAATACCTTTTAACCGTTATGTGTCAGACTACTCGTTATCCGGCTGCTTATCCGTTAAGGTCCATTACTACTAAATCTGTCTTGAAGGCCCTCACTAATTTCATGTCGACCTTTGGAATTCCTAAAGTCATTCAGTCCGATCAGGGTTCGAACTTCATGTCGAAACAGTTCTCAAAAGCCCTGCGTCAACTTCGAGTAAACCACAATATTTCTAGCGCTTATCATCCGCAGAGTCAAGGAGTCCTTGAGAGGTTTCATCAAACCCTGAAGTCCCTATTAAGGTCATATTGTGTGGAACTCGATGCGGATTGGGAAGAAGGTCTGCCGTGGATGTTATTAGCGATACGTGAGGTAATCCAAGAAAGTCTTGGGTTTAGCCCGAATGAATTGGTGTTCGGACATGTAGTGAGAGGACCTACGGCTGTGTTAGCTGAGGAGTGGCGTATGCCTAAACTGTCTGAAAACATTTCGGATTATGTGAGCGGATTTCGGCGTAGATTATATGAGGCAAGAGCTCTCGCTAAAAAGAAGTTGAGTAAGACTCAACTAAAGATGCGACAACGCTTTGATAGGAAAGCTAAGTTAAGAGAATTTCAGGTGGGTGATCAAGTACTCGCTTTGCTGTCCCTACCTGCTAATCCGTTCCAAGCTAAATTTACAGGCCCTTACAGTGTAGTTAAACGTCTTTCTGATAACAATTATCTGTTGAATACTCCTGACCGGAGGAAAAATGTACAAGTTTGTCACAGTAACCTGTTGAAATCGTATACAGCTCCTGTTCATTCTGTTACTGTTAATGTGGTAAACATTTGTGACTCTCTTTCAGAATCATCTCCTCTCTCTCACAAAACGAGTGGGTATTCTTTGGAGAATGCTGATGAGGACGAGGGTTTTCTTTCTCGAGAAAAAGTTGACGGGCGACTTAAAAACTCTGAGATTCTTTATAACCTGTCGTCTCATCTTTCTTATTTGACGGAGAAAGAGAAGAGTGATGTCACTGAGTTGGTGATATCATTTCCCTCTCTTTTTCTTGATGTTCCTGGTCGCACCTCTATCATAGAACATGATATAGATGTAGGAACCTCATGTCCCGTTAAACAGAATGCCTATCGAGTCAATCCTATTAAAAGAGATTTGCTGAAACAAGAGGTGAATTATCTGCTTGCTCATAATCTGGCTGAATCTAGTTTCAGTTCGTGGAGTTCTCCTTGTGTTTTAGTAAATAAACCTGATGGCTCATATCGCTTCTGCACAGATTATCGGAAACTTAATAATCTGACAAAGCCGGACTGCTTCCCATTACCTCGAATTGATGATTGCATTGATCATGTTGGCTCTGCCTGTTATGTCAGCAAATTCGACCTCTTGAAGGGGTATTGGCAGGTGCCTTTGACTAGTCGGGCGAAGGAATTATCTGCTTTCGTTACGCCTGATGCTTTCCTACAGTATACGGTTATGCCTTTCGGGGTTCGAAATGCACCTGCGACTTTTCAGCGACTCGTAAACCGTATACTGTATGGAATGTCAGGATGTGAGGCATATCTTGACGACATTGTGTTGTATAGTTCATCTTGGTCTGAACATCTTGACCAGATCAAAGAACTGTTTTCTCGTTTAGCCAAAGCTAATCTTACGGTTAATCTCGCCAAGTCCGAATTCGCGAAGGCAACCGTTACCTATTTAGGTAAGATAGTGGGAAATGGTTGTGTAAGACCCATTGAGACTAAGGTCGAAGCTATCTGTAATTTTCCCGCTCCCACCACTCGTCGTGAACTCCGACGGTTCCTTGGAATGGTGGGATATTATCGGAGTTTTTGCGAAAATTTTGCCAGCGTAGTCTCGCCTCTTACCGATTTATTGAGTCCGAAGTTGTCTTTCCAGTGGACTGAACCTTGTCAGCAAGCTTTCGAAAATTGCAAGGCTTTGCTGGCGTGTGCCCCTGTTTTAACAGCTCCAAACTTTGCCAAGCCTTTTATTCTTGCAATAGATGCAAGTGCTTGTGGTACGGGTGCTGTTCTCCTGCAGGAGGACTCGAACCAGGTTCAACATCCTGTAAGTTACTTTTCTAAGAAACTTAACCGACATCAACAGGTATATTCTACCATTGAGAAAGAAGCTCTTGCGCTAGTGTTGGCTGTTCAACATTTTGAAATATATCTAGGATCAATTGCTGCACCGATTATTATCTATACGGATCATAATCCTTTGGTCTTTTTGAATCGGATGAGAAATAGAAATCAGCGACTCATGCGATGGAGTCTTATCTTACAACCTTTCCATCTCGAGATCAAACATATTCGAGGAAAAGACAACGTTATAGCTGACGCACTGTCTAGAGTGTAATGTAATTTTTGTATTGTCCGTTCTTTTCTTTGCATCTCTAGGGCCCAGAGGTGTTGAGGAATGAAGAGAAGACGACATACCTCTAGATCACCAGAACTTTTATTGTGTTTGTTCTGGGTAGTGCTTAACTGTTTTTTTTTCCTTTGTTTTGTGTTTTAGATTCGTTGCCGAATCTTTTTTTTTTTTTTTGTAGGGAGGTGTTACGACCCTGCGTTTCCCTTGCTCGCCTGCTGGGGGCGGTGTTCTTCAGGAGGGCGTGGGAGATCGCACACTCCTGTTACCTGCTTCCGATTTGATTGTGGAGAGGATAAAATCTTGGATTCCACCCTCTCCACGCCACTTCGTCCAGGGGATTGGCAGCCTCTGGAGGAGTCACTTGTTCTTGCGACATTTATATTTGTTTACAGACCATACCAACCTTTTTCTTATTCCCCATCTGGATTATGATTTTGTCCCCTTATGATTTTGAACCCTAGACTTTGTTATCCTAAGTTGTTTACACTTTTTGTTGTAAGCTAATAAAACTTCTTGCAAGTAATTTTCTTGTACTTGTATCCCTTTATGTACGGTTGAAACGAGCTGGCCGTAACAATATCAAGATTGGGCCTAAGACAGAGCCTTGTGGCATACAAGTCCTAACCTGTCCATACCTGTCCTAACACCTGGGTTTGCGTTACTTGTGATAACATCAGGGAAGGCACCAAATGACCAATTGCCAAGATGTAAAACTATCCTTACTGACAAATGAAGATAACTACATGCAACACTTATATGTAATGCTGGTTACTACATGAAGGAATGATAAATTACTTATTTGTAATTCTTTCTTTCGTTTTAAGCATTGTTAGCAGGTAGTGACCAGTAATCTGTTTAATGGTAACAATCAAGGAAATAAAATAAAACACAGTACAAGTATTAAAATTGGAGGCAGAATCAATGTGAAACTTAGCAATGCTTAAACTCAAGCTGTGCTTGAACCCCAACCCAGACGAGCCAACAGCAACAGGACTAAATGTCAGTGCAGTGTAAGCTTTGATAAGAGAATCTGTGTCATAGCTTCCAAGAATAACAAGCAGACTCCTGGCATACGTTATTTTTAAACATGGAAGTAGCAATGGCTGTTCTTTACTCTGTAAAAATACAACTTGTAATATCAATTTAGCATGTGTCACTCTCCCTTTCCTTTTCAAGGAGTCTTTGGAAATTAGAGTTTACCTTTCATTATGTTTGTACAGGATTGTATTACATATGCAATAAAACACCTTTTAACGTACTCCAATAAAATATGAAATTCTTGAAAGTCTGCTGGCTGTGCTGAGTCTCTTTCTGAGAGATGGACTGCGCATTGCGTGCCAGGCACTGGGGCATGCTTTCATGGATCTCAAACCTACTTTTCTGATAAGTTTGCATTGAGACATTAGCTCAGTTTCTGTTTGGTTAGCTCATTAACTCTTAACTCTTATAGTTCAAGGAACTACCTACAGTACATAGATAACAGGGTGATACCTAGTATAGACTGACACATATTTGTGATTATTAAAAACTTTTCCAGAGGAGCATAGTGTCTTTTGCTTTAATTAATATCAACTGACACAGAGAGACACGCTGCCGTGCTGGATGAGCTGTAATTATTCACTCAAACAGCTACTCAAATGGTAATTTCACGCACGTTACAGTATCTTAATTTTACTAAATTTCATAGACACCCAAAGTACTATGATAAAAGTTTACAGTTTTTACATATTTTTGCCTCACACTCAGTTTGGGGGAATATTCAGGGTATCGTAAACACACATACTGCGTAAGTTCAAGTCTGAAAATTCTGCTGTTAAATCATTCTGTTGTGGTTTTGTACCATTAATTATTCAATCACTTAATGTTACGGATGTTTTTTTTCTAAGATGGTTTTCATTTTATGTAATGCAGTTGTTTGTGCTTCACGTAGCCACTATAAAACACATAATATTTCCCTATATCCTTAAATATTAGAATATTATTCCAGACAGCTTCTAAACAGCTGTTAAGTAATTCCATGTGCCAGTGTAGATTAATCATACATGTCATATAAATTATGTTCAGTTTCTGGAAACCAGGTGAAATCAATCAGTCAAACTTGTTAATGTCACATTGTGAGACTTAGATTAGCCATAAACTGTAATCTTATGTTCATGGGGTCTTGGATGGGTTAGAACATATTCTATCCCAGCCTTACTTTAACTAATACATTTACAGTTGGCATTAACGTCATCACAATCCCTGCTTATTTGGCAGTCTTGTAGCTGATGAATCAAGATGGTGTGGGTGCCAGTAGCAGAGTCTGAACAAAGATGCTCTTTCTAAAGACATGAAGTGCTGAAAGGGCAACAGAGGGTGGTATTATGATGTGCACTACCAGTCTCATGCTGAGTATGAAAACAAATATAGTCTATCATCTAGCCCCTACAGCGAGGACCCTATGGGCTCCAATAGATCAGTGTGGAAGTAACACTGGCTACATTTGGAACAACTTACTAGTATACTAATTTTAACTACTGGCCCCATCCAAAACTGAACGGTGCTACCTTGTTCCCCAGACAGTGTTTTTGTACAGTAGTACCTCCTAAGGAAATCACTTGCTGACAGGCTACCAAGCTTCCAAGGCAGCATAACATCTGAATATAATTAAGTGAGGTAACTAAGCAAATATTTAAAGACTACAATGATTATTTTACTAGTCTGATGGATATTTGGCCAAAAAATAAGTATATTGTTCCTTCAAGTGACAGCTCTTTCTAGTTATGGTAGGGTGGGCAAGGAGATGTCCTGGAAGGGAAATGGATCGTAGTTGATGGGGTTGTTACTATGCTATAATCACCATTAAAGGCTATTTTAGTGAAGTCAAGTCACCTTTATTTATATAGCGTTTTTTACAATGCAGATTGTTTCAAGGCAGCTTTACAGAGATAACAGAAAAATAATGTTGTAATAATATTGTTAAATATAAAATTAAATGTCCCCAACTAAGCAAGCCAAAAGTCAATGGCGACAAAGGCAAAGAAAGGCCAGAAAGGCGACAGTGGCAGGAACCAAAACTCCATCAGAGACAGAATGGCGAAAAAACCTTGGGAGAACCCAGGCTCAGTCGCTCAGTTCTCCTCTGGCCAATGAACGAACAGTGTATGATTATGATTCAGGCAGCATTACAGGTCAGAGGTCAGATTGGATCGGAACATTCACAATATTTATCCAGTTCCATCTGGTTGGTGTCACAGTCACCAGCTGATCTCCACCTCCTCACTACATTTCCCATCATCCTCTCCAGCTCACATCTGCACTCACTCCACCATTACCCGCACCTGCCAGCGATTATCATCATCACTCACCATGTTCACCTGTTATCACCTTGTCTTCATTGTTCATCTGTGTATTTAAGTTCCTCTCTGTTCTGTCTTCACGGTCGGTTAATGTTTGTGTGTTGCTAGATGTTTGGTTGTTCTGTTCATGTTTCTTTTGACCCAGTTTGTGAGTATTAGAGATTGTTTAAATAAAAGCTGCTACAAGTAGATCCTGCATCCTTCCCTGCTTCAACCTGCATCGTGACAGTTGGAGGTCGGAGTCATCACGCCTGTATGGATACGAGTTTGTTGAGGTGTCCATGAGGCCTTCACAGGGCTGATGAGGCTGGCACTTCAGGGATGCGTTGTGGTTGTGTCTAGGCGCAAGTCCTCCATCTGATCTGGATACGGCCAGGATCCGGCTAATTTCAGTTAACCTCAGAATAAACAAAGACTAACATTAGTGTACCGGTAGATGCCATTCTTTTTATGATGTAGCAAGTACATCGGGTGTTATAGGAAGTGTTCCCGGTTCTAGCTGACCTAATTTATGCAGCCTAATAATCATTTAACTGATTTGAATAATAGAAATGTATAATGTTCTATGTGTATGCCAGGTTGAAGAGATGTGTTTTTAATCTAGATTTAAACTGACAGAGTGTGTCTGCTTCCCGGACAATGTTAGGAAGATTGTTCCAAAGTTTAGGTGCTAAATAGGACAAGGATCTACCGCCAGCAGTCGATTTTCATATTCTAGGGATTATCAACTGAACGGAATTTTGAAATTGCAATAGATGTTAAGGACTATAATGCGTTAAGAGCTCGCTCAAGTACTGCGGAGCTAAACCATTTAGTGCTTTGTAAGTAATCAGCAATATTTTTAAATGTATACGATGTTTTATAGTGAGCCAATGCAGTGTTGACAGAACCGGGCTAATATGGTCATACTTCCTGGTTCTGGTAAGAACTGGAGCTGCTGCATTTTGGACCAGCTGTAGTTTATTTATTAAGCGTGCAGGGCAACCACCCAGTAGATCATTACAATAATCTAGCCGTGAGGTCATGAACACATTAACTAATTGTTCCGCATTTGTCATTGAGAGCATATGACGCAATTAAGATCGATTTTTAAGATGGAAAAATTTGGTTTTACAGATAGACATGTGACTTTCAAATGAAAGATTGGTATCAAAGAGTACACCCAGGTTCCTAACAGACGACAAAGACTTAACAGAGCAGCCATCAAGTGTTAGACAGTATTCTAGGTTATTACGTGAGGAATAATTAGAATCTCTGTTTTTTTCTGAATTTAGTAGTAGGAAATTACTAGTCATCCAGTTTTTTTATATCAGCTATGCATTCCGTTAATTTTGTGAATTGGTAAGTTTCGTCAGGGCGTGAAGAAATATAGAGCTGAGTATCGTCAGCATAACAGTGAAAACTAATGCTATGTTTCCTAATGATATCTCCCAAGGGTAGCATGTACAGAGTGAACAGCAACGGTTCTAGTAGTGAGCCTTGTGGTACACCATACTGAACTTGTGATCGATAAGACATGTCTTCATTCACTTACAAACTGATAACGGTCAGATAAGTATGATTTAAACCATGCTAATGCAATTCCACTAATGCCAACATAGTTTTCTAGTCTATTTAAAAGAATGTTGTGGTCGATGGTATCAAATGCAGCTCTAAGATCGAATAACACCAATAGAGAGATACAACCACGACCAGTTGATAATACCTAGAATATCAAAATCGACTGCTGGCGGTAGATCCTTTTCCTATTTAGCACCAAAACTTTGGAACAGTCTTCCTACCATTGTCCGGGAAGCAGACACACTCTGTCAGTTCAAAGCTAGACTAAAAACACATCTCTTTGACCTAGCATACACATAATACACAATAGACTTCTATAATTCAATGTTAGGCTGCATAGATTAGGTCAGCCGGAACTGGGAACACTTCCCTTAAATCTTGATGTACTCGTTACATCATAAGAAGAATGGCATCTATGCTAATATTAGTGTCTTTGTTTATCCCGAGCAGGGATGTAGTGGAGGCTAAACGCACGTAAACGCCGTTTACGCACCTCCCAATATTCGGAAATAGCGTTTACCCACCTCCAAAGTGCGTTTATCCACCTCTAAATAGCGTTTATCCACCTCTAAATAGCCCGTAGTTCCTAAGACATTTTAAATTAAGCTTATGTCGTTTTAGTTTCATATTGTTCATTATTAGTTTCATAGGTTGTTAAAACTAAGACGAACTCTTTCATATTGTGCTGCATTACTGTCAGTGTTGTTGACTTTTACTCACGGACGGTAAGGTTGCGCTGTTGACGCTTGGGCAGCCTCTCGAGGAGAAATCTACACAAATGAGCGCACACACACACACTCAGTTAACCAGTTAACAACATACTGCCTATAAAAAATCTAAATGTGGAGTTTTTATATTTTTAACATATGTTAAGCAACCTCAATTATTTTTCCTGAACACCATCACGATTGAAAATGTGACATTTCCTACAACAGTTCAATAAACAGTTAAAATTAAGTCACTTAAATTTTAGATGCAATATTGGCTGTTTTTGTTCTGTTTCAGCAGCGAAAATAGTTCCAAACAAAAATCACAGCAGAACCACGGCGCATCTCACAGGAACTCAACACTCAACCTGTTTTCATTACTGAATGATTCAGCATTTTGACCGAATCGATTGAGTCAAAGATTCAATGACCCATTCATAAACATCTGTCTCATTCTTGAATGAATCAGCTGTTTGAACGAATCGTTTGTTTGTTTGAATGAATTAATCAATGACTCACTCATTAAGATGGTCGCCTGCCGCCACCTACTGGCGGTTTAGTGTTATGTTTAAAAGTAGTATCATTCTTTCCAATGTTTCTTATATGTAAATTTAAATCAATTTCATAACATTATTTTACACAATTGTAATTTTTCAGTGTAAATTATTTAATTTGATCAGGCCCTAGGGTAACAGTGTCTTATTATTCTAAATAATTGAATTTATTGACCAAATTTATCAATTTAAAATGAAAGATGAAGCATATATTTAATAATATAGGGGGAGGGGATGCCCTTTAAAGGTGCAGATATTACAATATTCCGATTTAAATATCAAAGCTGATTGAACACTGATGAGAATAATCAGAATAAATGAGAATATTGTTTCAGAATAAATTAACACACACACCAAAAAAAAAAAAAAATCCGGACGAGCAATTTTTTTACTCAGACAAGTGAATGACAGATTTACTTGTCCGAAGGACAAGTGAAAAGGCTTAATGTCGAGCAATGTTAGCAATGTCATCAGGTAGGCAGTGGCCCACCTTACCGGGTGACCACGTCGTGGTCCACCAGAATTTATAGTTTACCCACCTCTTTTTTTACCACTACACCTCTGATCCCGAGGTTTTCGAAGGAGATCCGCCTGGACCCGATGACAATGCAGTGCTGAAGTGTCAACTATCCTCTCCCTATGGAGGATCCCTTTCCCACTTTACAGATAAAGCGTTGTTGAAAATCCGGTTCGCGTACCCCGAAGTGATAAAATAAAACAAAATACTGTATCAAAATTTATAGGCAAGACAAGTAGTTTGTTTAGGCATGGGTTGTATGGAATTACAAACCTGCGCACATATTTTCAAAAGCACATAACTATAGTATCAATTCTTAATGCGCATGTGAACGCCGTCAGCATTAATCACAGGTTCGCGTTTAAAGTCTGTTTAGAGAGAACGGCGTCGTCTTAGTGGCCCCTAATTTAATAACAAATGATCATTTCGACGGAGGTGAATCAATCAAAACTAACTTTAGCTAGAAAAAACATTATTCAAGAACCGCTATGAAGCCAAAACAATCTCTGTTACCTTAAATTATATGTTTATCTCTGTAAAGCTGCTTTGGAACAATCCATTGTTAAAAGCGCTATATAAATGAAGATGACTTGACTTGACTAGCTAATTCTGGGACAGTTTTTTTACTGTCCATTGTCCCTGTCAAATTTTTTTTTTTTTTTTAATTAAGGCTGTTTATTATACAGTTAATTATTTCTTAGTTAATTATTTAAAGTTTATTATTACAGGCAAATTTCCATGTGCATCTTGAAAAGCGGTTTAAACTGATTCAGAAGAAGAAAAAGAAGAAAAAGAAGAGGAGGAGTGTATTATATAGGCAGGGCCGGTTTTACGGCTAAGCACCCTCAAACGAAAACAAGAGCAAGTCAAGTCACATTTATTTATATAGCGCTTTTTACAATACAGAGTGTTTCAAAGCAGCTTTACAGAGATAACAGGAAAATAATGCAACAAAGTTTGTTTCTAGAAGAACATAGCGTCACAGTCCAGCTTAAGTTTGTTCAGTGATGGTTCATTTTTGTTTTAAAAAAGTTATTAATTTAGTTCATTTATATCTGGAGTAAACCGTGATGTCATCGTCCAGCTCAGTTCAGTTCTTGTGGCAATGCAGGCAGATCAATATTATTGTTGAATATTAAATTAAATGTTAAATTTAATGTCCCTCTGGCCAATGAACGAACAGTGTGTGATTATGATTCAGGCAGCATTACAGGTCAGAAGTCAGATTGGTTTAGAACAATCAGAATATTATCCAGGTCCATCTGGTTTAAGATCAGAGTCATCACACCGGGATGGAGACTGACGAAACAGATTTGGTAAATGCTCCAGTGCGTATTTGTGTTTGCGTTCTGGAGAACATCAAAAGTTTCTATTTATTTGGTTTTGCAGCAGTGATCCAATCACAGACATGTTTGTAGACATCTTGAATGCAATGACCAATCAGGGGTGTATAATTCAGGAAGAATCCACTCACTGCTCAAAACGCCAGAGTTTTTGTTCAGCACTTAATTCTGCACGCTCACGAACCCTCTCATTAACAAAGTGTAGACACAATGTAAGAGATTCATCGTGCAGTGTAGACAACTTTATTGACTATTACAGAACTTTGTGAGATCGCTATATGAGTGACAGCTTTTTAGTGATTGTAAAGGGAGCACTCTTTGGGCACTTTTTTAGGCTATAATCCATTCAAAATTGGAAAGAAAGTGACACATAACGGTAATTGATATGATTAGGCTTTGGCTTTTTCTTGACTGTTATAAAACAGCTAATAATGTGTTGCTGATGTTACACATACCATGTTCCCATTCGCCATATCAGAGTCAGACAGCTGCCTTCTGCCACTAAAGATTGCTTTATCAATAATCTTCCTAATCAGTTTCATCATCTCAGCATCCCGGATAGCTTAGAAGAACTTGATATTGCAACAGAAACGTTTAACTCTCTCTTTTCCAGCACTTTAGACGCAGTTGCTCCGTTGCGCTTAAAGAAGATTAAAGAAAATAGCCCAACGCCGTGGTACAGCGAGCACACCCGGGCCCTTAAGAGAGCAGCCAGAAAAATGGAGCGCAACTGGAAGAAAACTAAACTAGAGGTATTTCGGATTTCGTGGAAAGAGAGCTCGATTGCTTACAGAGAGGCTTTAAAAGCTGCTAGATCTGCTTATTTTTCAAACCTATTAGAAGAAAATAAACATAATCCAAGGTATTTATTTGAAACAGTGGCTAAACTAACGAAAAAGAAAGCTTCAAGCTCAGAAGTGTCCAAGCAACACAGCAGTGATGACTTTATGAACTTCTTCACTTATAAGATTGATAATATCAGGGACAAAATTATAACTATGCAACCGTCTACCACAGTATCGCATCAGGAAGTGCATTGTAGTCTCCCTGAGGAAAAATTTGATTCATTTGTTGCTATAGGAGAGGAAGAATTCAGCAAACTCGTTAATTCATCTAAATCGACAACTTGTATGTTAGATCCTATACCGACTAAGCTACTGAAAGAGATGTTTTCAGAGGTCACATATCCTCTTCTTAATATCATTAATTCATCTTTGTCTCTAGGATACGTACCAAAAACCTTTAAACTGGCTATGATAAAACCGCTTGTTAAAAAAACACAACTTGATCCTACAGAATTAGTCAATTACAGGCCGATCTCGAATCTGCCTTTTCTGTCAAAGATATTAGAGAAAGCAGTATCTTCACAACTGTGTTCCTTTCTAGAAAGAAATGATATCTGCGAGGATTTTCAGTCCGGATTTAGACCGTACCATAGTACTGAGACCGCTCTCATTAGAGTCACAAATGATTTGCTCTTATCATCCGATCGTGGTTGTATCTCTCTATTAGTGTTACTCGATCTTAGTGCTGCATTTGACACAATTGACCACAACATTCTTTTAAATAGACTAGAAAACTATGTGGGCATTAGTGGAATTGCACTAGCATGGTTTAAATCATACTTATCTGACCGTTATCAGTTTGTAGCAGTAAATGAAGAGATGTCTTATCGATCACAAGTTCAGTATGGCGTACCACAAGGCTCAGTACTAGGACCGTTGCTGTTCACTCTGTACATGCTACCATTAGGAGATATCATTAGGAAACATGGAGTTAGCTTTCACTGTTATGCCGATGATACTCAGCTGTATATTTCTTCAAAACCCAACGAAACTTACCAATTCACAAAATTAACGGAATGCATAGCTGATATAAAAAATTGGATGACTAGTAATTTCCTACTACTAAATTCTGAAAAGACAGAGATTCTAATTATTGGACAAAAAACTTCCACACGTAATAACCCAGAATACTGTCTAACACTTGATGGCTGCTCTGTCAAGTCTTCGTCGTCGGTTAGGAACCTGGGTGTGCTCTTTGATACCAACCTTTCTTTTGAAAGCCACGTGTCTAGTATCTGTAAAACTGCATTTTTCCATCTTAAAAATATATCTAAAATACGCCATATGCTCTCATTGGGAAATGCGGAACAATTAGTTCATGCGTTCATGACCTCAAGGCTAGATTATTGTAATGCTCTACTGGGTGGTTGCCCTGCACGCTTAATAAATAAACTACAGCTAGTTCAAAACGCCGCAGCTCGAGTTCTTACCAGAACCAGGAAATATGACCATATTAGCCCGGTTCTGTCAACACTGCATTGGCTCCCTATTAAACATCGTATACATTTTAAAATATTGTTGATTACCTACAAAGCACTAAATGGTTTAGCTCCGCAGTACTTGAGCGAGCTCTTAACGTATTATAGTCCTTCACGTCTATTGCGATCTCAAAATTCCGGCCAGTTGATAATACCTAGAATATCTAAATCGACTGCAGGCGGTAGATCCTTTTCCTATTTAGCACCAAAACTTTGGAACAGTCTTCCTACCATTGTCCGGGAAGCAGACACACTCTGTCAGTTCAAAGCTAGACTAAAAACACATCTCTTTGACCTAGCATACACATAACACACTATAGACTTCTATAATTCAATGTTAGGCTGCATAGATTAGGTCAGCCGGAACTGGGAACACTTCCCTTAAATCTTGATGTACTCGCTACATCATAAGAAGAATGGCATCTACGCTAATATTAGTGTCTTTGTTTATCCCGAGGTTTTCCCGCAGCCTGCCGGATCCAGGCCGTGTCCAGATCTGACGAAGGAGATCCGCCTGGACCAGATGACAATGCAGTGCTGAAGTGTCCACTATCCTCTCCCTATGGAGGATCCCTTTCCCACTCTACAGATAAAGCGTTGTGAATTCCGGCTCGCGTACCCCGAAGTGATAAAATAAAACAAAATTCTGTATCAAAATTTATAGGCAAGAAAAGTAGTTTGTTTAGGCTGGGTTGTATGAATTATAAACCTGCGCACATATTTTAAAAAGCACATAACTATAGAATCCATTCTGAATGAGCATGTGAACGCCGTCAGCGTTAATCACAGGTTCGCGTTTAAAGTCTGATCATTTCGACGGAGGTGAATCAATCAAAGTTAACTTTAGCTGGAAATAACATTATTCAAGAACCGCTATAATGCCAAAACAATCTGTTACCTTAAATTATATGTTTATCTCTGTAAAGCTGCTTTGAAACAATCCATTGTTAAAAGCGCTATATAAATGAAGATGACTTGACTTGACTTGACTTCTAAGGCCCCATTTACACTGCATGGTTCAAGTGACCCAAATCAGATTTTTTTCCTCTCATGTGGCACAGATCGTACATGACCGGTGAACGTGTAAGCAGGAAAAAAACGCATGGATTCCGATTTTCTAAGATCGGATTCAGGACTCACTCATATGTGGTAATAAATCAGGTATGAATCGGATACGTGCATTTGCGTGTGCCATGTAAGCAGACAAATCAGATATTCCCCAGTAAATGCGAGTCGTACGTCATTAAAAAAGTGACGTTAACTCAGGTGGACACCACCAACGAAGGATACACACAGTGGAGAAATGCGGAGGTTTCATGTATTTTGAGTGTTTGGGGCAAAGAGACAGTGCAGGCAAAAATGCAGGGTTGTTACAGAAATAAATCCGTGTTTGAAGACATTTCACGAGATATGAGGAGGCACGGTTTTAAGCGATCGTCGCTACAATGCCAACAAGGGCTCTCCTCTTTTTTTCTACGCCTCCGACGAATGTTTTGCTGACTTTTTTGCTGACTTTTCAAAATATTGTGGAAGGCAAAACACTGGATAATTTTATTCGCAACTGCATTTCGTGCCCTTTTACTTCCTTTTCCGGGTCAGAACTAGCCTGATTTCGTCATACTCATATTCTATTCAGAATGTGAGTCTGAAACTGCTCCATAGGCCTACCAATCAGAGCAACGCAATAAGTGACGCATGTTAAGTGAGTTGTCAACAGAACTGAACTGCACCCACTCTGGAAAAAGTATTTTAAAGAAAAATGAGTGTTAACGACCTTTGCCGGTGTTGCAAAAAGAATTTAAGGATTTGCGGAGTACTGCAAAAACATGTTTGAACGAAATAGAAAATGTGAATGTATATACGAACAAGTTCTCCGTTTAGGATTAGATCTCGACAATAAAGCCAACAAATCTGCTCGCATTTGTCTGACTTGTCTCAACTTTATAACACGGTTGGAGCGCGCCTTGACTGATTTTAATAAACGGAGAGACGACGAAAGACACAGGCTGAAGAAGCGTGTTCATTTGAGTGACAAAATAACGCCAACATTTTCCTATTTATATGTTGTGATTTGTATAGTCACAGTGTGTACAAATAACAAGGTCATATGAGACACAGCCACCTTATAACCATATACATACTGGGAACTATATTCTCAGAAGGCGAAGCTCTGCTACTTGGGCGGAGTGATTAGCGCAGTGCCTGAGAAGCCCTGTGGTGAGGAGCAGAGTTCAGAGTGTTGCGCTAATCACTCCGCCCAAGTAGCAGAGCTTCGCCTTCTGAGAATATAGTTCCCAGTATGTATACAATTATAAGGTGGCTGTGTCTCATATGACCTTGTTATTTGTACACACTGTGACTAAACACATCACAACATATAAATAGGAAAATGTTGGCGTTATTTTGTCACTTATTGTGATTAGTATGCTAGCTGGAGCCATTTACATCCAGTCTTTGTGCTAAGCTAGGCTAGCGGTGGGTGCGTCAGACAGAGTTACGGGACGCACAGAGATGAAAAGGGTATGTACTATGGACTTATCTAACTCTGGGGGATACGGTGAATAAGCTAAAGTCCCAAAAAGTCGGCGTGTTCCTTTAATGATCAAGTTCACAATTGCCATGATGGAGGAGTGGGGTAGAGAGAGGAGGGGAGGGGGGAAGAGAGAAAGGGAGGTAGAGGTGGAGGGGAGAGTATGGGCTCTCCATACAGGCATCTCCCCTCCTCACAAACCCCCATGCTTTCTCCATCCCTCATGTAACATTTTTCTTAGGCTGTCCTTCTCTCTTCACTTTACTTTACTTTTACTGTCAATTAATAAATAAAAAAACCTCACATTTGACGACTTGGGAAGAGGAGATGCTGGATCTTACATTGCAAGCTGATTCTTGAGTGTTTGAAGTTTAGGTTTCAGATCTGTCTTACCTAAGTTCAGAAGTACCTGTTAAATAAAATCTAAAGTGTTCTTCATGTACTTTGGGTAGTTGAGATGCAGTGCATAGGTAAGTCCGAAGACAATGTACATGGCCTGGGGCAGGCTCTCAACATCCATCACAATGTTTCCCTCCAAGATGATTCCCACTGAAGATGCAGTGTGGTAAAGGGACCGTGTGTGGAGTGATGTTTTCCTGTTCATGGCAGAGGATCCCCACTGGCACATCATTGTACGAACCTTCCTCATCATCAATGTCCTGAAAAAAGGAACAGGGCATGATCACATCAACATGACAACATAGTGCTACAAACATAGAGATGCTGTATTTCCAGTTTTATAGCTGATTGTCTTATTTTGTTTATAAGTTACAGATGGAGTCTGGAGATGATGTGGGGAACTTATTGTTTACATCATACTTTACACACTGTAAAGTAAGGCTGTTGTAGCTAGTTAAGGGGAGAGACTTATGACACTAGGTGGTACAGCCTGAGACAACACAGGTCACAATTTTGGAGTATGCCTCCTCCAGAGAAGTTTTTTTTTTCCAAACAACAACAACAAAAAAAAAAAAAAAAAAAGAAACGTTTAACACATGCACACCTTACAATAATATGTATGGTAGGGAGAGAGGAGGGGAGGTAGAGAAAACGTCTCAGGTTACGTATGTAACCCTGGTTCCCTGAGAGGGAACGAGACGCTGCGTTTGAGACGCGGTGGGAACGCTCTGCGTGATTGCGTCATGAAGCACGTGTAAAATCAGTCCAATGGAAGCCCGATACGTCATGGGTGACGTCATAGACCAGGAAACTATAAAGCACCCTTGAAAACAGACCGCGACAGCTTCTGAAAAAGTCTGAAGCAAGTCGATCAGGGCATGCAGGAAGTATGGCAGGCAAACGCAGCGTCTCGTTCCCTCTCAGGGAACCAGGGTTACATACGTAACCTGAGACGTTCCCTTTCAAGGGAACTTCGAGCTGCGTTTGAGACGCGGTGGGAACCCCATACCCACTACGCCATAGTGACAAATGCCCGTTCTGTGTGAAGTCCTTGCGCACACTAAGAAGCAAGCTACCTCGCCCCAGGAGTGGAGAGGTCAAGGTCATAAAACCTGACAAATGTATGTGGAGAGGACCAACCTGCCGCATTACAAATGTCAAGAAGGGAAACACCCGAAATTAAGGCCGTAGAGGCCGCCATACTCCTTGTAGAATGGGCCCGTACAGCCATAGGTGAAGGCTGACCGGCCGCTTCATAAGCTAGTGAAATAGCCTCGACTATCCACTTGCTCATAACCTGTTTAGATGCAGGGCACCCTCTTCTGAGTGACCCAAAACATACAAATAATTGCTCTGACTTACGCCACAGGGCAGCTCTGTGAACGTAGGCATCCAATGCCCGAACTGGACATAACAGGTTCAATTGTTCCTGATCTGGGGTATTAAAAGGTGGAGGATAAAAGGCCTGCAGCACTATTGGGCCCCCAACATTGAATGGGACCTTAGGAATATAACCCGGTCTAGGGTATAGAAATGCTTTCACCATACCAGGTGCAAATTCCAAACATGACGGAGCAACCGACAGGGCGTGTAAATCTGCAATTCTCTTGATAGATGAAATAGCAAGGAGAAATAAAGCTTTCAAAGTGAGGAATTTTTCTGAAACCTCTTCAATGGGCTCGAACGGAGCCAGAGCCAGACCCTCAAGTACAATGGCTAAATCCCAAGCCGGTGCTCTGGAGTGCAGTGCAGGTCTCAACCTCAATGTACCACGGAGAAAACGAGTAATCAGAGGATCTCTCCCAATAGAAGTACCCCCCAGAGGGGTAGGAGATAATCCAGCAGAGAAACGGTCTTGCAGAAAATCGAGAACTGAACCAACAGGGCAGTTAACAGGATCTAACTGACGCTCACCACACCAGGTGGAGAATAATTTCCATTTCAGCGCATACAGTTTTCTCGTGGAAGGGGCTCTGGAATGGAGAATGGTCTCAACGACCTCAGTCGAGAGACCGGATTCTATGAGCCTGGCCCCCTCAGAGGCCAGGCCCACAGTTTCCACAACTCCGGTCGAGGGTGAAATATCGTGCCCTCTACCTGGGACAGCAGGTCCCTCCTGAACGGAATCTCCATGGGAGAGCCGTCCAGAAGAGACAAAGTCCGAGAACCAAACTCGAGTCGGCCAGTATGGGGCTACTAGTAGCAGATGAGCCCCTTCCCGGCGAACCCTCTCCAGAACCTCCGGGAGCATAGATATCGGGGGAAATGCGTACAGGTGCAGCCTCGGCCACACCTGCACCATCGCATCCAGTCCGAGAAGAGCTGGCTGCGTGAGGGGGAACCATATAGAGCAATGCGTTGTACAAACGATGTGAAAGGTCGACTTGACTTTAGTTAGACCAAAGTTCTCCCTAAGAAGCTCCACCACCTCGGGGTGAAGTCTCCAATCCCCTGGGCCTCAGCCCCTGCCTCAACAGGATATCTGCTCTGATATACGAGACCATCAGTGTGTTGTCCGCCATTCGCCGAGCAACCACTCATGATCGCCCCCACTTGTGAGGGAAGCATCCGTCGATAGCAATATGCGTCGACAAGAAGCCCCCAACACTGGGCCTGGGCGAGGAACCAAGGTTCTTCCACATGACCGAAGCACGAAGGCATAGCCGCGTGACCTTGATCATGCGAAAACGTATTTCCCCTCGGAGAAAACCCCTTGGTCCTGAGCCACCACTGCAGGGGTCTCATGAACAGAAGGCCAAAAGTAAAACGTTGGACGCAACTGCCATGAGACCCACCCGTCTGAAACTGTTTCACAGTGAGTGACTGGCCTAGATATACCCCATTACGGCTGAAGAATTGCTACACCTAGAAAAGTGGTCCTCAGAGCACACTCTACTTGGCGTTGAGAGGCAACCCCAACATCCTTAATGAGACAGAACGACATCTCGATGCCGAACTGCCATAAACTCAGATTGAGCTAGGAACAACCAATCATTGATGTAGTATAATACGCGAATGCCCTGGAGTCTCAGAAGAGCCAGAGCTGCATCCACGCATACTGTAAAGGTGTGGGGTAATAAACCTAGGCCGAATGGAAGAACCCAATAATGGTATGCTTCGCCCCCGAAAGCAACCCTCGGAAAACACCTCATCCTCTTTCGGAAACAATGAAGTAATGGCTGTCTGCTGGGAGGAGGAACCCCTTCTACAGCTCCTTTTGCAGAAGTGACAGTACTTCCTGCTCCATAACCAAAGCCTGCTCGGGGTCCACCAATGAAAGGAGGACCCCTAGAAATCTGGGCGAACGAGAACCGAACTGAATTCTGAAACCCTTTTCTATAGTGTGCGGGACCCACTGAGAAATATGTGGCAGTAGTTTCCACGCTGCCAGAAATTCTACTAGGGGAACCAGTCTCTCAAGACTGGCCTCTGGATTTGTTTGAACAGTCACTACGGCGCCCTGAAGCGGCGAACCGGCAGGGAACAACCGAACTGACCATTCTACGACCCTCCTCGGAGGATCGTATAGGGATGCTGACACCTCGGTGCCCTGAACGGCGAACCGGCAGGGAACAACCGAACTGGCAGCGCTGCAACCCTCCTCAGAGAGTTGCACCCCAGAGGAAAAACGATTTCTCAAAACCGTCCCTTGGTTGAACAGTCACTACGGTGCCCTGAAGCGGCGAACCGGCAGGGAACAACCGAACTGACCGCTCTATGATCCTCCTCGGATCGTAGCCTCGTTTTCTTGCGACAGGACTTCTTGTCTAAGCTTTATTAGAGATGATGACAGTCCTCAGATCTTGCCTACCTCTAACTAGCTTAGTTCCTACGACCCTCCTCGGAGGATCGTTGAAAAAAGCAGGCACTTCGGCGCCCTGAAACGGCGAACCGGCAGGGAAACCGAACTGACTGCTCTTCTTTTTTCTTATTTGAAGGCTCGTTTGGGGACACTGACACCTTGGTGCCCTGAAACGGCGAACCGTCAGGGAAACCGAACTGGCAGTACTGCGACCCTCCTCAGAGAGTCGCACCCCAAAGGGCGCTGAGGAGAAATGATTTCTCAAAACCGTCCCTACCCCAGAGGGGACCACCCTTAGAAGCCTGATCGCCTCGGCGTCAGGGCTTCTTCTTTGTCAAAGCTATTTTAGAGATAAAACAGTCCTCAGATCTTGCATGTCTCTAACTGGCTAGACTGCGACCGCCACCCAGGTACCCCTCAATTGTGGAGGAGCCCGAATGGCGACGCTCTGTTTTGCACTTTGTGCTGAGAGGAGCTTAATAGGCCGTCTCAGGAACATTAGATTGGTGAGGAAGAAACCTCTGGAACGCCGCTGAATGGTTTATATCTCAGTTTTTTTTAAAGCGGAGCGTCCAGAAGAACAGACATAATTATATCTTAATTTTCCTTTATCTTTATATCAGAAAAAACTTATATATATATATATACATACATATATCACTCTGTGGCCACCAGCAGGAAACAACCGAACTGGCAGCGCTGCGACCCTCCTCAGAGAGTCGCCCCTCACATTCATCCATGTCCTTACATACTTTACCCACCAGCGCTGCCTAATAAAAAATGTATTCATTATTTAAGATGGCTGGTGGGTAACGTCGGGGTTAATAACGATGACGCCGACTCGGGAGAGAGAAAGCTCGCAAGCGTCTCTTTAACCCGAGGCAATGTCATACTATGATACTTAATACCCAAACATTACTATAGTCAGACATCTGGGGATTAAACACATAAAATACAAACCGGTTTATTCCACGATCTCGACACCTCATTGTGTGGAGATAGGGAAAAACCAGTCCCCGACGAGGAGGCTGAGATACAGAGTTTTCCCTGTTTAAGATACAGTTCATCTTTAACAAACTCTTCTTTATTTTCAATCTCATAATGTTCAGCTGGCCAGTAAATATTTAACTGGCAACAGCACTAGATAAAACCTCCTTTTTTCTTTAAAAAAGCTCCTCTTTATTCAACAGAGTTATGAGCTGGAAAATGTATTCATTGAAAACTCAAACATCTGCCTTTTTATAAAGATTTGTATTTGTTTTGTTCCTTCTTTTAAAACAAAACACTAACGATACCAATTCCTCAGAACTGGAAATCGCAGCACACTAGATCTGGCATGTGAAAGCTGAGAAAGGGCGGAGCCCGTCCCAACCCCCGCTGTCAGATCCGTTTTCGAACCCCGAAATACGAGCCGTCTCCGAGCCTCGGCAACAGAGAGACCCGCTCGGGGAACGCGAACCGAACCGTCCTCCTCGAAGAACGCCCGGCGGGAGCGGAGCGTCCTCACGGACAGCTTCTCGCAATGCACAGTCAGATCCCTCGAGAAATGACTGTTGCATGCTCCACTCCCAAACAGCAACAAAAAGCTGATGTGTGTCCCCACCCGTGATGTAACGAGGGCAGGGAACAACACAACGTCTATAATATTGCTTTGCTCGCCATAATGATAGATAGTGATATATATATTGGGCTTGACAAACAACAATAAATAGACAAGGACAGAATCACAGAGAGCGCTTGCTGAAGACTACAGAAGCTGTCGCGGTCTGTTTTCAAGGGTGCTTTATAGTTTCCTGGTCTATGACGTCACCCATGACGTATCGGGCTTCCATTGGACTGATTTTACACGTGCTTCATGACGCAATCACGCAGAGCGTTCCCACCGCGTCTCAAACGCAGCTCGAAGTTCCCTTGAAAGGGAAATCAAAGTTGCTTACAAAGCAGGCCTTGAAGAAGGTGGATGGATTATCGCCAAGAATGACAGGAAGCCCCCTGAGGACAAGGCATTTGACTTCTGTCATATCCGAAGCCTGGTGGATTGAGGTAGCAGAGAGGACATCACACACTTAAAATAGGGTCCATATGATACCCTGAACACTATGTGCACACACATTATCAATAATACACAGCAGAGCCATTTATGTACTGGACCCCACCCGTTACCTCACACACATACTGTTCTTGACATTATGCATACAGGTAGTTATTTGCATACCTCATTTACAGATCAACTAGCGAAACCTGGCAAACTAATGTAATGTGTGGCAAGTAATTACTCTGAGGAGAATGTATTTCCTACTAGAAGAAATATAATTTTTTATATCAATAATTACATTGTTACTAGTAAAAATGTGAATTCCTGATATCAATAATAAAATTGTCACTAGTCTAAATGTCTATTCTTGATATCAACAATTGAATTGCTACTAGTAAATATTTTCATTTTTGATATCTGAAAATGTATTTCTGATATCAATATTATTTCAGATATATAAAATGGCTTTCTTACTAGTAACAATCACATTCATGATATCAGAAATGAACATTGTCACTAGTGAAAATTGAATAATTGATATCAAAAATAAAGTTTTTTACTAGTGTAGCGGGTGGGGTGGTTGAGACGGGAAGTGTAGCTTGAAGCCCTGCCCACTGGTACTAATTATTTGGGCCAGGTGGCACAAATGATGCGTCCCTTTAAATGTGTCGTGCGACATGGACAGGAGAACGTTAGTGCGGTGTGCATTGAAGAGTGAGTTTCGGAGTATCAGCTGTGCAAACGGGAGAACGTGAGTCTTTTTGGAAGGTTACGCCTGTCTGTCTTTAACGTTAAACTTATTCCCATTGAGAAGCGCCTAACAGCCTTTTGTTTGTAGCTCGGCCTGGCGTTTGTGCGTTTGGTGACCAGTAAATGGTACACGCAGTCACGAGTCTACAGAAATTCTTGCTTGCCTAATCGCGAGTAGTGAGTTTGTTCTACATGTATTTGCAGCAATGTAAGTTTACTAACCCCTTTTCTTGTAATGTAACGCTAGTGTTTGTAGCTCTGTTTTCTTTCTGTTTGATATTGCTTATTAATAGAAGCAATGCTGACGAGAGTGTGCACAGTTATTGGTCATACACACCGTTAAAGTATCGGTACGGTGCAAATAGCGCCAATTCATCTTGGCTGGTTTCGAAACGTGGGTCCGTTTAATCTTTTTCTGTCTTTCAATTTAATCTTTTCTTGAATTGTCACGATGCTACCAAACATTGCATCTTAAATCACTCATGCTTGTGATTACAGGAGAATTGCCTTCGTCTGTCCAACGAGCCACTGTTTTTCCTGGGTTTAGTTATTTTGTGTTATTTTTCATTTCTTTGTGTATGTGTGTGCCTCGGAGGTTTGTCCCCACTGTGACGTGCGGATCTGGAGCTAGGTGGGCATAGGTTGGAGGCCTGCTACCAGTGATATCCGGCTAAATTTGAATGTTTTGTTTGTTTGTTTTGTCTGTTTGTTTGGCAATAGTAATTTGTATCGCGGTATTCGGCCTATGGGCATTGTGTAATGTATCCTGTGGAGACAGTGCTTGTTCACTAGTGTGAAGTGTCGTTTTAGTGTGTGTGCTGCCTATTTAGTGTGAAGTGTCTCTTGCAGTGTTGGTGTGTGTGTATGTGAGTAGTATTTATTTATTCACTATAGCCTATGCAATATGCTATTTTATACATTGTAACTCATTTACTATGAGAATTTATCCACTGTTACCTACGGAAAATGTTTGCTTGCCCTGATTGCCAATGTATTGTCTAGTGTTTAATAAATTTACACGTTTGAGTACATCAGTCCCATTTTTGTGTCCCTTTATTGGACATAACCTGCCTAGATAGTTTAAAGGGGAGCGCTGTTTGGTTTTTCTAGCTTATGTATCCAAACTTACATGCCAGAGAGCGCCCCCTAGTGGTCACACTAGTAAGAATTGTATTTCTGAAGTTGGAATTTCAACTAGTAAGAAATAAATTATTGATATCAACAATTGATTTTGAATGGAAGCCTATGGTGACATTTCACTAGTGAACATACAGATATCACGAATAGTGAAAATGTAACTTAAATGTTGATATTAAGAATTATCATTGTTACTAGTGACAATGTAATTCCTGATATCAAAAATTGCCATTGTTACTAGTAGAAATATTATTCGTGATATCAAGAATTATCATTTTAACTAGTGAAAATTGAATTGTTGATCTCAAGGATTCATATCCTGGATATGAATAAAAGTTAAAACGGCTTGCCATAGTAGAGCAGTATTGTTTGACCGAGTACGCGTACCCAAACACCGCGGCGGACTCAAAGCGGACGGTCACGTCGGCCCAAAGTAGGGAAACTAAAAAAATTCTTGACCGACCACCGAGCCTCATTAGCCGTTTGAAACCGGTTAACCGATTAGTTTAAAAATATGCTTTACGCTATTTGAAATAACAGCCATTTCGAGCCGCGCCTGCAATTTCGCAACTCTGTCGCATCTCTCTCCCGCTCACACACAGAAAGAGTTTGAATTTGTCATGCTTAGTTTGTTCCGATCAGAGGATGAGCGGAGAGCGCATTTCTGAATATTCTGCTCCGCTCGCTCAACCCTCAGCCTACTGCTGGTTCCAAAATATGTGGAATAAGGGCTGCCTCCGACTTTAGTCGACTAGTAGTTGTCTGTAGTTATTTTAGCCATTAGTGGACACATCCCCCCCTTTATATTAATTTAATTACTAACTATATACAGGATAATGAGCGTTTACCAGCCGCACTCAAGCGCACGCCCGCACTCATAAATCTTGCCACGAAGAACCGGCGAAAGTAATGATCATTAATGTGTCAAATGGCAAGGAGACATTTAATTGTTTATTAATAAACTGGTGTTTTCTGTGTCGCTGCAAAGATGAAGTTCACAATGTCGATGCGGACTCGCCATGAACGCCAGATAGAAATGCACATTTGATTACATAATCAGAGAGAAGGTCAGGCCTATTTCTTTTCGTTTTGAATAGTTTCGTTTTAAAAGTTGACATTTCAAGCATTTTATAATAGATCGCTTTTATCTCTCAAATCTGTGAGTTGTGAGCTGAGTTTCGGCGCCCTCCAGTTCACGTGCTATGCAAGTGATCGCCGGCGCCTTACATTGTCTGCTATATATTTGCTTCTTATTTATTAAATACAGGCAATTGGTTGATAAAACATTGATCAAAATTAAGATACAATTTATACAAAACGAAAATATTTTAAAAAGAGTCTTTCTACAAAACGAAACTCAATGAAGTGTTCAAAATCATATCTTACCCCCTCCATGTGACACTCCTGACATTTTGCACATCTTATGATCTCATGTAGGCTATCATATCACACAAGTTGCAACTTACATTGGTGTCATTCTTTTTGGTGAAATGGTCCTACACTACTTTTCTTTGCACGCTTCATCCTGTCGTCTGCCCTGGCACTAACCTCGAGTGTTTTAGGTGCCTGTAGTCTTTACTTTTCGCAAACCTTGTGAGCGCGCGAACCCAAACGCTGTGACCTCGCGCCAAATGTTTTTATTTGTTTATTAAGTACAAAACTACAAACAGGCGAGTTATGAAACATTGAGTGTGAGGGATTTGTTCACTTCACACAAAAATATATTGGAAGGAGATGGCTAACTGTAGTAGCGTTTAGTCCACTGTCTATAATAGCCTATCTTAGAGAAACTTATTTTTTTTAACCGACTACCGAGAACTTTGATCGGTTAACGTTGATACGCTCAACCATCGGTCAAATGGTCATCGGTTAACATCCCTAGCCCAAAGCGGTGTTACACAATAGAATCCGCTTTAACAAGGAAGCTGGGATCTGCGCCAACTTACCGGAAAGTTCACTGGTCCGTGGTTGAGCAACGCTTCAGGTGTCCGACTCAGCTCTACTTGCATGAACGTTAGCTGTCTGGGGGCAACATAACGTTACAATTTCCGTTACTGGCGCTAGCTAAACTTACCAGTGAACACCACATACGTTAGCTATGAGAGTGTGGGACAGAGTTAACTGGTTAGCTAGCTAGTTATTGACAAGGAAGCTAACGTTAAGTTATTTTTTCCCGTTTTTTTTTTTTTATAACTTACTATAGAAATGAAACTTGATATAACTTACAGATATAACGTTATATCTGATAGATATGAAGACTACTTTTAATTATATTAAAGTTTCATTTCTATAGTGTTGTCCCCATGAAAAGATATGATAAAATATTTGTAAAAACGTTAGCAGTCGGGACTGCAACCAGTGCAGTTTTAAAAAAATGTAATCAACTTACCGTTTTGAGTCTGAACTCGGTTCATTCACCGTAGGCTTCAAACAACTTCATTGCTAGAACGTCAGTTGACGAAAATACAGCTGAATTCTTTGTTTTGTTCTGTGTAAAAATGTCAAAGTCATCAATGCCACTCGGTCAAAACTGATAGCTGCTATAACAACTAGCTAGATTTTTGGCGGTTGCATGAATGACGTGAATGCGTTGCTAAGAGGCGTGGCATGGCTGCAGCATAAATGCAGACTATCATGCTAATGAATAAAATACTTTAAAATATATTTGGTGTTTTTTTAACTAAACAGTAACGGCACTCATACAAGCGAATAAAATACTTTAAAATATATTTGGTGTTTTTGAACTAAACAGTAACGGCAATCATACAAACGAATACAGTACTTTAAAACTATCTGTCTACAAGATAAATGCAGACTATCATGCTGATGAATAAAATACTTACAAACATATATGTCCGTCTATAAAATAAATGCAGACTAAATTTGAACTGAGGTTTGATCAAATGTATGTTAACATCATGGACACAACAACAACATCCAGAAATCAGCAAACTACATGTATGGCTAAAATTGTTAGCTAATATTCACTAACAAAATGTCAATCAACGCTAATGCAGTTTTAAATTAGGTTTCATTAATTGTACGTTAACATCAGGGACACAACAATAACATCAAGAAATCACAAACTTACCGTGACTCCATCTGGAAAATAATTCGCGATTTTGTTTTTGACCCTCTGAACTTGTCGTTGGACACGCCTCGGCATGACACGGTAAGCGCCAGGCTGCAGTCAGTCTTGTTAGTAATATAGGCAAAACTTGATGATATTGAGTTGTTTGAGCTCAAACACATAATTACAATAAGATAGGCCATTAAAAAGTACAGTTTTTCTTTGCCTCTCTCGCGCTGGATCTCTTTTTAGCAAGTTTATTTAGTCTCCCTCGCTGCACTCGCCGGGTCTCTCCATATGAAAGAGGAACATTAACACCTTTGTCCAGCAACTGTCCCTCCAACCCCCCAACAGGCTATCGGAGTCTGAGGCTGACTTAACACAAAGAGAAGTCGCAATTCACACTTAAATCGCTATTCTAGACAGTGTTGATAATGAAGGAATTAAATGATTTAAGTTACATGTAGACTAGTGATATTTCTGTCATAAAAGTTTATTACTAAATATTTCATTATTTTTATAATTGATGAAATAAAACTGGTTTGGGCCTGCCTTTTCCAAGCAAAACTAAATATAATCTGAAAAAACGCATGTTAATGTGTTGTCATGAACAAAAAACTCAATATTATTCTACAGGGATCTTTGGATCCTTAACCAGGCATGCAATTAATAAAGTTTTTTTTTTTTTTTTGTAGCTATTATTCAAATAAATATCGAACCACGGTGCTTCGTGGTAATGCTGCTAAATTAAATAACATTTATAGAATAATTATGAACTTAAATGAAACAGTATCACAACATTTCGACAAATAAATTATTTGATCTGTTTTTACATTTTAATTCAGGGCGATTTAGCCTACAAAATGGAGCGAGATTTTCACCCTTGTCTTGTCATTTTCTCATTGGGAAGCGCTTACATTGCGTATGATCCTCTGTACCTCTCGTTTTCATATGGATTACATAATCAGATAACATTTATTAGCCTAAATATTTAGACATTTAAAGACTTTAGACATAGCCGATTTCTTATAGTGACTGAGCTGAATCGGCTTTTGGTTCATTTTTGTGACGCGCAGTTCCCGGAGACAGAGACGACAGATATAAACTGTTGTCGTTAGCCTAATAATATGAATACAAGTTTACAGTTTTGAACGATGTAAGCTACTCTACTCTTATCTGTATGACCAACAATTACGGAGTAGGCTTTAGCCTATTAAGTTCTTAGCTGTTATGAGAAAAATAAATTCAAATGAACGCGGCGCCGCGTTTGTCAAACTCTAGTTCAACATGCCAGAATAAAGCCAGATTTTAGAATAATGCATAGCGCCACTCGGCGTGGTGTGCCAAAATATCCTAATTATAAACTTCAATATTTCATTCAAAACCATCTCAAAACGCTTTGTGACATTTTAAAAAGCCGTGAATGTATTAAGGCCACTGGAACCAGGATTGTAACTGAAACGCGCTGCATGTCTCAATACAGGAGCAGAAGTGCTGGTTCAGATTGTATTGTTTGTTGTTTAAACGTGCATGTTGCATATTTAAAAATATTTGTTAAAAATAAATGTTTGTTGTAGGCTTATTTGGAAATGACCATAACTTGTAGTATTTCATCCTTACTGTTAATTGCCCCACTTACGTTTTGCTAAATGTCCCTTTGCGCCACCTGGCGGTCATTTCGCGAACTACTTTGAAATGCGACTGGTTTATTTTTACGAAGGTGGATTTGCCGCGACGGTAATAGGCATTCTGGTTGACTACCTACTGTACTTTAGTAAACGTTATTTTTACATGTACACATACAAACTATATTGCTATAGCCTACTGAGATTTCTTCTAATCGCGATATACTAGTGTCTGTAATGACAACATTTCGTTGACTAATTTTGGATAGATTATAAAGTTTTTACTATAAAATAGACATCAAATAAGCTTTAATTAGACAGTTTCTGCTCATATGTAAAATATATAGGATGTTTTGTCACAAATAAACTAATCAACTGTTATAGTGTTTGTTCCAATGCAAGCTATATCAAAATAATGAATCCTTAACTTTGAAATATGTATGATAAAATCTATTGCCTACTTTAAAAAATAATACTTTATAAGACATTTATGGAAAAAGACAATTTTATTTTCAAGATGTTTCCAACTCAAACTTTGAACCAATTCTGCAGAATTGCCCATACAACCTATTTGACCAGGATTTGTTTCCAGGTATGACTAAAAATGTGCTTTTGGCTTTCATTTATATTATATTATATTATATTATATATATTTATTTATTTGTTTGTTTGTTTGTTTGTTTGTTTGTTTATTTGTTTATTTATTTATTTATTTATTGTCCTTGCATTCTTTCTTGTGTGACACCCCTGAATGAAAGGCTCATTATTATGCAGGGTCATTGTCTGCTCAGGTGAGAACCACTTAATTATTCATGATAGGGGTTGGGCCGTTCACGCCCATCCGCATATTGCCTTTGCAAACAAAAAATGTTTTTCACAATTTAAAACAATCTATTGTTTTATGTGAATGATTAGACAGGATGATTTTCAGATCATTTTGAAGCCTAAACTCTAGGCGACAAGATCCATTAGTCAAAACTCTTGTGGACACATATTTAGTGTGTGTTTTGTGGCCTTATTTCAGAAACTTTATTTTTTTGTTTTTTCAATAACCATGCATAAACAATATTCTCTCAAAAATACAAACATGTACAAATATGTTGCTAACATATTATGGTAGCCCTGTTTGTGCTAAATAGTGTAATTACACCAGTGCCATTAATATGTTTCTAAGCAACTGAAAAAAGCACAAATGTTAGGGCATGTCAAAACATCTCAAGGACCCCAAAAACACCTCAGACCTCAGAGGGTTAAGTAATATGAACTCAATCTCTTTGAGTTGAATCAAAATCTGGGTTTACAGTGTAGGAAGGATGGCAAACACATCTTGACGATCGACAAATGCCTTTATTGCAGTTCTCTGTTCGTCTTTTAAAATTAATGCGCTGTCGATTTCTTCTAAAACAGACGCGATAGCAGAATCTCTATTCTCCAGCTGCAGTCATCTTTGTTGAAAAACCAGCGCTCAAACCAAGAGCTCTTTGATGACGTGATTACGTAACTGCAGATCATCTGTCCATCACCGTATAAAGCCCGACCTGGCAATTTGATTGGCCCGAATATTTTCTGACTGATCATAATTACTCCTCAATGGATCGAGTCCAGACCGAACTTCCCGACCAAAAAATGTTGTGGGCGGGGTTCGGGCTGGCATCCAGGCTAGGTCAGAACGTCTACATTTGGTACATTCGGGTCACTTTTAAAAGATGATGTAAGCGGGTCGTCGAAAAAATCGGATATACTTAGAAAATCGTATTTGGGCATCAAGACCTGCAGTGTAAATGCAGCCTAACAATCTGAATCCTTAGAAATAATGATAGGAAAAAACCCGTCCCGCACATTGATAGGATTGGTTACATATATGGTGCGGTTTCAAAAGGTATTTTTTGAGACTGTCTTTTTTTCATTGCAGTTTTAAAGAGAAAATACTCAAACTCGCAAATTCATCAATCAACACCATTGTTGTCTTAAAGCATATTAAAAACATCACATAGACACATAACGAACATGTAATAATTGATTTTCACCACAGGGTGTCTTTAAATGACTGTAAAAAAACTGATAAATGATAAATGTGTGTGTCTGGCGCAGATTACAGTGAATCTGTCAATTTTTTTTAAAAGTTGATTGTTGTTTGTATTTCTGGTGAGCTACAGAGCAAGTTCACTACCTCATAACAACCATACATACTATATGGAGCTGATAATGTGATGCAAACATCAAAATGTAGAAAAAAGAAGTTTACAATTAATGCACTATGGTAAAATTGTTGTGAGGGAAAAAAAGTTCTGTTTTGCTGCCATTGGTGTTCATTTCAGCTAGAAACTACAGTGAATTTTGTACTTTTTCGGTGACTTTCAGAAAAAAAGACAAAACTCTTCTAAGATGCCTGTATGTTGACAAATGAAATAATAAAAAAGCTCTTTTAAACAAAATTTTTGCACTATCACTAGTTTAATTCCCAAGTGCCCACAGTTGAAGAAACACCCACACAGTGCTCCTCTGTGTACACAAATGAGTACCGGTAAGTTATCCACACCCCCACACCCCTCATGACACCAGTGGCCTTCATTACCAGAAACCAGCCTCCGCCGCAGCACAGTAAAAACTGACATGGCCAAAACCCCCAGAGCAGAGCCGCAGTCAGGAGACGGCCACAGCTACAGGCCCTACACTCAAACACTACTGAACCAACTGTCACTCTGGAAATGCTGAGATGATCTCAGCATCATACTCCACTCAATTCTTTGAATTGTGTTGCTAATAAAGTTCAAAGTACTTTTAATCACCATGACAGACATAACCCCCCTCCCTCATCCAATAGAAAACAGTAGCTTTAAAAACTTAGAAGAGACATCGGTATGACACATGGATGATATAAATCACAGCATATAAAACTTCTCTCACAAATTGCCTTAGGTTCAAAAAACACAAACCCGTCTCTTTAGAATTGTAAACTACACAGTAAAAAAATTTAATAATAGTAAAAATAATATGGACAGTTAGGAAGAAACAGAAATCCCCACTAATGGAAACTTGAGTGCATATGGCTTATGAAATAAAATTATGACATTGTTTGAGAAATGAAAATCCATTTGTGAAAGGAAAGGGTTAAATATGTAACCCTGAGAGTAAGGTTAGTTAACTGCAATGCCTTCAGATGTGCTTAATTTTTTTTAGATTTATGTGCATAATAAATATTTGCCTATCTTGTCAAACAAAAAACTGTCAAGTTATTAGCTATGTAATGAAAACCCACTTGCTAATTCACTCCATTTTGTGGTACCCACTAGGGATTTTCCGATCGATCGGCCACAGATCAGTATTGGCTGATAATCAAATTCTATGACTCTATCAGTAGTGACATAAGCTGCATTTGAAATCACCCCATATACCCTCATTCACTATTCCCTACATTACTCCACTAATATAGTCCACTTGAAGGAGTGAATGAAAACGAGTGAGTGAAATCGGACACGAATGGTGCTTTCACATCTGTAGTTCGGTTCATTTGGTCCGGACCAAGGGCGAAAAATTATTCTTTGTAGCATTTTGGTTCCTTTTCACACCACACTGATTGCTCTGGTCCGAATCAGTTGATGAAACGAACTAAAATGCAGTCACGTGACAACGTCCACATCACTCGTCACAGCGGACTACGGCTGCTGGTTTAGTCCAAAAATGCGCAGTTCTTTGGCAGTTGGGTCTGTCCAGAGTTCATTTGAAAGCATACCGGGGCCACCTCTTCGCGGAGGTCTCGGTACGCTGGTCCGCTTTTGTTGCTCACCGGAGTGCGATTGCTGAATTCACACCAGCCCAAACGAACAGCGAACTCTAGTTCGATACAACCGAACTAAATGAGGCAGGTGTGAAAGCACCCTGAGTGTGCCGCTTTTGCATAGTTTGTGCTTTAATAATCATTTGAAACTTAAACTGGCATCTCTAGTAGTAATGAAAATATTTATCTTCAACTCTGTCATGTATAAACCTTAATTAAACAATTTAATAATCAATTAAAATGAAGTTTATACCTGTATGATATTACACTGTAGCCACATTGGACAAGCGGTTTGGAAAATGGATGGATGGATGGATGATTCAACTGTGGCCGCCATCTTCTGATGCAGGAATTCATTTGGCACGACCCTCACAGTGCATTTGTGTGCCAGGTGCAGACAGAGAGATGAAGATCAGAAATAAAGTTAAAATGCAGAGTTTAATAACAATACAACAGGTAATACATTCAAACGCTAACTCAAACCAGACCAGACAAACACTGAGTGAAGGCGAAGAACTTAAATACACATGGTGATAATATAATTGACGAACAGCTATGATAAAGATTAGTGTTCATGGGAACTGATGAGGGACAGGAAACTCAAACAAAAGAACATATGTGACTAATGAAAACAAACTAAAAGTCCATGAAAACAAAACTGAGAACAAACACAACAGGATAAGTGTAACAGAACGCACGTGGTGTGGAATGGAGAAGGAGGCTTAGGAGGTGGAAGAGGAGGCGACTAAGGGATGGTACTGGGAGGATGACAAAACCTCGGTGTCGATGTTGGTAGAGGCATGCTGCTGTAGACCCAGAGCATGGCAGAGACGACAAACCACGACGGAGTCGAGGGAGGGAGGAGCCGATGGATCTCAGGGCGCAGACGGAGAGTCGATGGTACTGGGCAACATTTCTGACACTGAAGACCTAGGCGAAGCCGCCACAACGAGCGTCTGAGGCGGAGGCGGAGCCAGAGTGCACTTGGACTGAAGCAGAGCCCAGAGTGCCCTTAGACTGAGGTGGAGCCGGAGTGCATTTGGACTGAGGCGGAGCCAGAGTGCCCTTGGACTGAGGCGAAGCCAGAGTGCCCTTGGACTGAGGCGGAGCCAGAGTGCCCTTGGACTGAGGCGAAGCCGCCGCAACGAGCGTCTGAGGTGGAGCTGGAGTGCCCTTGAACTGAGGCGAAGCCGGCGCAACGAGCGTCTGAGGTGGAGCTGGAGTGCCCTTGAACTGAGGTGGAGCCAGAGTTACGGAGGACAGAGGCATAGCCTGAGGGAAGAAGTAGCTGTAGGGGTGGTGACACTTTTATCCAAATTGACTTACAAATTAGGAGAGCAATAAAAGCAATAGAGCTAAAAATGTAAGTGCTGTGACCAGTCCCAGTTAGTCTAGCACAGTATACGTAGCAAGATGTGTTTTTTTATTATAGAAATAGAAGTGTCAGTGTTAGTTTTAATGGGTCAAGTGTTGCTAAAAGAGATGCATCTTCAGTTACTTGAAAATTGAAAAAGGTTGAGTTAGGCAGGTCATTCCACCAGCAGGGAACAGTCCAGGTAAAGGTTGGTGAAAGTGATTTTGTGCCTCTTTGAGATGACAACACAAGGCGCCGTTCACTTGCAGAACGCAAGCTTCTCGAGGGCACATAGGTCTAAATTAGTGAGTTAAGGTATTGGGATGAAGAGCCAGTGGTTGTTCTGTAGGTAAAACATCTCAAGAGCTTCAATGACAGAGAGAAGGGCAGTCTCAATTGAGTGTCCGCTTTTGAAACCAGACTGGTTGTTGTCCAGGAGGTTGTTCTGTGCAAGAAAGGTAGAGACTTGGTTGAAGAGAATGTGTTCAAGTGTTTTAGCAATGAATGGAAGAAGGGATCCATACCGGTCTGTAATTTTCTAGATGTGCTGGATTTAGAGTGGGTTTTTTAAGCAGTGGGGTTACCCGAGCCTGCTTAAATGCTGTGGGAAAAGTACCAGTGTGAAGAGAGGTGTTGATGATATGAGTGAGTGCATGTACAACTGAAAAATAAATTGTTCGAAGGAGATGAGTTGGGATAGGACCAAGCTGACAGGTAGTAAGGTGATTGGAAAGGAAGAGAGGAGGGATTGATACAAACCAAGGTCAGTTAGATCTTTCGATTTGCGACACGTCCTCTCTGCAGCCCTGAGTTTAGAACGATGCTCGCGGAGAACGTCAGATAGCCAGGGGGCAGAGGGGGTGGCACGGTCTGGCCTGGATGAAAGGGGTCAGAAGTTGTCTAAGCACGATGTTAAAGTGGAGAAAAGAGTATCAAATGCACTGTTAGAAGTTTTCTGAGCCAAGTTGACCTGTGGAGGATGTTTTCTGAGCCAAGTTGAGGTCAAGAGTGAGAAGGAAGTGATCTGAGGTGTGCAGCAGAGTAACCAGTGAATGTGCGGTGAAGCAGTAGTGTGTGTAAATAAGGTTAAATTGGTTACCTGATTTGTGAGTAGCCACAGTAGATGCTCGCTTAAGGTCAAACGAGGCAAGCAGCAGCCTGAGGTTTTTCTATATGATGTTTTATTAACAAAGTTCGGGAGAAGCACGTTCAGATAATTAACACGGGTGGAGAGCACTCAGCAATCATGATTTAAATTATGTTTCATTAACATAGTTCGGGAGAAGCACGTTCAGATAATTAACACGGGTGGAGAGCAATCAGCAATCATGATTTAAACGTGTACATATAGACTCAGCAGTCTCACCTCATTTCTCTGACAGTTTAGCAGAGTCCCTCCACCACCCCTTCTCCACTCTTCTAGTCCTAAACCACCTTACATACGGGGGGGAGTACTCTGGGTTCGGGCCGAATTCCGAGCTCGGAGCCCTCCCCCCGGACAGCACGCCAAATACGCATTATACTTATTCCCTTTAATTGTATGTAAGTGTGAACTCGTGAAGTGGATGTTAAAGTCTCCAAACTACCAGAGGTGTACCATCCTCAGAGAAGGATGAGCATAACATATCCAATTCCTCCAAAAAAATCCAAGCTGACTTGGGGGGAAAATAAACAACTACAAAATGGATTTTAATAGGACTGGTGATAGTAATTGCATGCGATTCAAATGAGCAGTAGGGGTGGAGAGACTGAGCGCAGCGAAAGGCTCGCAAGTACGTGGCAGAAGTAGTGTGACGACCAGTGTTGTGTGTAATGCGTTTTTCAGGTAAAAAGTAGTGTAACGTGCTACTACTGAAAATTTGTTAACAAAACGTAGTTCCTTTTCCAATTCGGCAAAACGTTACTTTTCCCAGGGACAGATTTGACAGCGATCTCCGTCATTTGACAGATTTTTTTTTTTATATAGTTTTATTTTCAGTTATGATACATGAAACAAAACATATATACATAACATAACAATTGACATTTTTCTTTTACAAAATCAGACTACATAACAACCCCCCCTCCCACCCAAAAAAAAAAAAAAAAAACACCCAATTCGGACCTCACTTATTTCGCTGCACTAATCATATAAAATCTAAAATGTAAGGAATGTGATTGCAATTAATTTGCAATAAGAGAAGGTAAATGCTCCAAAAAAGATCCCCAAATTTTTCCAAAAGTTTTCAGTGTTTTCCTAACATTGAAAAGGATTTTCTCAGGGGTGCAATATGAAATGAGTTCATTGATCCATTGTTTTCTTGATGGAGAATGAGTCGATTTCCAGTTCACTAATATACATTTTTTCCCCGCAGTTCCTGCCAATAGTGTGAAATACTTTTTATGATGAGAGGAATTTAATAAATCAGTATCCCCTAATATCCAAATCCTAGGATCATTACTAATTGGGATACCTAGAACCTTTGAAGAAATATCACTTATATATTCACAAAAGTCATTCAAAATAGGACAATTACAAACCATGTGGAGTAAATCGCCTTCAGCCCTCTTACACCTTTGACGTTTTGCAGGTATGTCCGTATTAAACATGTGAAGTTTCTGAGTATAATATGTTCGATGCAGAATATTAAATTGGATTTGTCTATGTTTGGTAGATATTAAAATAGTCTGCATTCTTTCCATAACACATTCCCACTCCACCAGATCATATGCACAGTCAAGATCTCTTTCCCACCTCTACTTCAAGATTACGTTGTCAAATGGTTTAAAGTTATTTGTTAATATTAGACATGTGCCGGTATTCGGTAATGCGATAAATCGCGGTAATGAATATGCACGATATTGTTATCGCGGCCACTTCAAAATACCGTGAAAAATAATAGATTTGAATTTAGACCTTTAGAACACGCATTAGCTAATTTTCTATCAACCGCTTAAACACTGCGTATATACTCCGCAAAACACGTGCGCACTCTGATGTAAACAATCCCCACATGTATAAGCACTGTGTGCACGCGCCGCAGAGCGCACTCTAGTCTAATGTAAACAATCATCACATGGAGTAGAAGCATGGCGGAAGGAGGAACGCTGCCGACGATTTACCCCCCGCAGGGCTGCCAACTCTCACGCATTCAACTTGAGACTCAAGCGCCTTTCAGACAGGACGCAGAATACTCGCGGGGACGTTTTGTTGCTGCGTCGACCAAAGCACGCCGGGGTCAAAGTTAAAAATAGTTCAACTTTTTATTTGCAAAATAGCAAATCGCGTTCTGTCTGAAAGCCGCTTTACGGAATTGACACTTTTCACACGCTCTCACGCAGAGAAAAATCGCGGAGCAAAGAGGACACTGACACCGACAGACTAGACAGAGCAGGTTACTTTTGATATGAAAAAAAAAAGGTTCTGTCCATTGTGACAGATCGCTGCGCCTCAGTTCAAGTAAACCGATCATCTGTTACTTTTTATTTAAAGATACAGTACAACTTACCTTAAGGTTTATGCCTCATACAAAATGTCGATCAATCAGTGTTTTTCACGGAAAGAGGTCAATAAAACTGCAGGAGAACAGTTATGTCACAGAACGTTACATTTACCTCAGGAAAGCCATTTAATGACCAGCACTTTAGTTGACTAGAAAAAATTGTCATTTTGCTAAATATGTGCACTTTATTACATATTAATTATATGTTTACTTGTCATTACATAATTGTTATTATAATGAAAACCGCATTATATTTAATTTCTCTCTGTTTACAGCATTATGTGAGATATATTTTTTTCTTGAGAAAAATTAACATGCAGACTGTAGCCTACCTAATATTTATCCAAATGAGTCAATATTGAATTAATATTAAAATCAAATACAATCATTTATTTGAATACAAACAGTAACCTACCAGTCATTATACCATGTAAACATTGTAACACGTTGTCACTAAACTTAATAAAATTCTGTTTAGTTACCATGTTTTGAAAATCACAATTACACATTGTGATGCAAGTTGTTTTTTTAGATACCCGCAATCCATCTGTTTCTCTTGAGCAATTAAAATATCGTGATAATACCGTATACCGTGATAAAAGCTCATTCAATTAATCGCAGCACGAAAATTTGATACCGGCACATGCCTAGTTAATATGCTGTATCCTACAGAAGCAATACCTTTTGGGGAGGACACAATCTTGTTAAACATAACATTTTCAAATGGCGACAGTGTTGGAATTTTAGGAAATGTCTGGGGGGTGATCTCTTTGACCCAATGCCTAACTTGCAAATATTTGAAGAAATTATGTTTGGGGATTTTATATTTCTGGGATAGCAATTCAAAGCTCATTAAAGAATTATTGCATACAAGTCGTCCAGTGTCTTTAAACCTTTACTCGCCCATGTTTTTAGGGTACTATCAGCAATACCAAGAGGTATAATAGGGTTTTCACAAAGGGGTGAATGTCTAAGTGGAGCAATACTAAGGCTGCATAGATTATGCGATTCCATCCATGCAGAAAAAGTATGAAGTATGAAAGGGTTTTTAGTGAATTTAGACAAACATCTTTTTGACCCCAAAAAATGAATTACTTTTAGTGGGATGGAACCCATCTCCCACTGTTCTATCACTGTCCAGTTAGTATCAACCTTATCGGGATGTAACCAGACCCATATAGGCCGAAACTGCGAAGTTAGGTAGTAGTGTCTAAAATTGGGAAGGTTTAGCCCACCTTTCTTATACGGTGCTTGAAGTTTAAGAAGTTTGACTCTAGGGTTTTTGCCTTTCCACAGAAAGCCAGGAAGCGCTTTATCTAGTTCCTTAAAATAAGACTTAGGGATATTCAGACACTGAAATGCATACATATATTTAGGTAAAATTACCATTTTTATAACATTGACTCTGCCAATTAATGATAAGGGTAATTCTTTCAATTTTAGCATATCATCTTTTATTCTTTCCAGAAATATGGAGTAATTTTTTTTAACATGTCGACATGTGTTAAATCAATCTGAATACCTAAATATTTAAACCCATTAGTGCACAGTGTTAGTGGTGTAACCATATATTTTAACTCATCTGGTATATTGATAGGAAATTCTTCACTCTTGTCATAATTCAATTTATAGCCAGATATATCACTGTATTCCTCAAAAACACGTAGCAAGGGGGGAATACAGGTCATCAGCATAAAGGGATAATTTGTGTTCATTAGAACCAATTTTAATTCCCTCTATTACAGTATGGGACCTTATTGCGATAGCGAGAGGTTCAACAGCCAGGGCAAATAGTAAGGGAGATATAGGACAGCCTTGCCCTCAACCTCTAGATAATGCAAAGGTGCTTGACATAATGTCATTTGACAGATTTGACAGCGATCGCCATCTCCGTAGTGAACGCCTACAGAGAGAAATGCACATAATGGATTACATAATCAGTAGCCTATTTCTTTTGTTTTGAATTGTTTCGTTTAAAGACATTTCAAGCTTTCTATATATATAGATATATTTATCATGCCTGTGAGGCATACGCTGAGTTTCGGTTAATTTATGATGAGGTGCGCTCCAGTTCACGCGCAACAAGTGGCCGCGCCGGCGCCTCCATGTCATGATTATATTGTCTGCTGTATTTGCTATTTTTGTCTATTTGTACAAATTGCTGCACATTAATTTAATTCTGAATTTTGCACACATACGTTGAAGGGCATTTGTTTACGTATATAGTAAAACATTTCTGCAACATTTATCAAGTTCACGGATAATTGTGCGTGCATTTATTAATCATTATGATACTAAAATCATAATAAAGTAGGGTATACTATGTACAAAACATCAGATGAGCCCAGAATATGAACGCAACGTGTTTAATTACACGTTAAGCATTTTCCTCCCATAGAAAACCATTATAAGAACACTTAATTTGGTTTAATGCAGATAAGAATGTCCCCTTATTATGTCGAAATATCAAGATAAGTTTTCATTTTTTTTCTTCACCATGTGGTTCAGGACTTCCATAGAATACAGCCTGAATATAATTGCTTCCAGAAATTATTTTTGGGGGTGCTAACGGAGAGCTTTGGTCTTTCTTGGGGGCTTTCTTTCTAGCCCCTCCCTAGCGCCGCCCATGCATATGCCTATCCATTAACGGGCATTTCTTCATAAATATTCAACATTTTTATAAATGCCTTATGCATTTATGGCATTATATATTGCATTATGCATAGTAGAACTTTATGTAGGCCTACACATTTAGGAACAGATATTGGGTTCTGCCCGAAGTCAAGCAACATAAAAGTAACGAGTAATGTAAAAAGTTACTTTCCATATGGGGTAACTAAGTAAAGTAACGGATTACTTTTTTTAAGAAGTAACGAGTAACGAGTTACACTACTTTTTAAAAGTAACTTCCCCAACACTGGCGACGACTGACCAAGGGGGAGCTGGTGGGATGAGGGATGAGCCACAAGGTCAAGGGTCTCAGGTGGAGCCAAGGGTGGGAGGAGCCAAGGCGGAGCCGACAGGTCGACTGGCCGATGTGGAGCGAAGGGATCAGAGGCCGGAGGCGGAACCAAAGGATGCTCCCGCTCGGGTGAGGCTGGTGGTTACACGACCTGAGGCTTCACATCGCAGCAAGGCGTTCCCAGGGAAGACAAAGGGCAGCAGGCTTTCAGCAGAGGCGGGGCTAGAGGACTGGCTGAGCTTTGAGGTGAATGTGACAGAGGTAAGCTTGACGTGATCAATAATGGTAATTTCAATTATTTATTTATTTATATATATATTTTCATATAGTGCTTTTTACAATACAGATTGTTTCAAATCAGCTTTACAGAGATAACAGGAAAAAAATGCAACAAAGTTTGTTTCCAGAAGAAAATAGCGTCACAGTCCAGCTTAAGTAAGTTCAGTGATGTTTCATTTATGTTCAATTTAGTTCATTTATATATATATATATATATATATATATATATATATATATATATATATATATATATATAGCCGCTGTGGAGAAAACCGTGATGTCATCGTCCGCCTCAGTTCAGTTCCCTTTCAAGGGAACTCGAGCTGCGGTGGGAACGCCCTGCGTGATTGCATCGTGAAGCACGTGTAAAATCAGTCCAATGGAAAGACGGGACGTCATACGTGACGTCATAGACCAGGAAACTATAAAGCACCCCTGAAATCAGACCGCGACAGCTTCTGTGCCTTCAGCAAGTGCTCTCTGTATATCTGTCCTTGTCATATTTATTGTTGTCTGTCAAGCTCAATATATATCTATATCATGGCGAGCAAGCAAGATTTCAAGCGTTGTGTTGTTCCCTGCCCTCGTTACATCATGGGTGGGGACACACATCAGCTTTGTGTTGCTTGTTTGGGAGTGGAGCATGCCCAGTCAGTCCTCGAGGGGGCTGACTGTGAGCATTGCGAGAAGCTGTCCTTGAGGACGCTCCGCTCTCGCCAGGCGTTCTTTGAGGAGGACGGTTCGGTTCGTCCTCCTTTGAGGAGGACCCGTGCGGGTCCCACTGCTGCCGAGGCACAGCGGCGGCTTTCATCTTGGGGTTCGCATATTGATCTAGTAGCAGGGTTTGAGATGGGCCCCGCCCTTTCTCAGCCCTTACCTGCTGGATCCGGTGCCTCTGCCCAGGAAGGAGCCCGCACTGCGGTTTCTCCTCCCCAGGTTGAGGCACCAATGTTGCGGCTATCCAGTTCTGAGGAACTGGATGTCGTTGATGTTGGGGATTATGAGTTTTCGCCAGCTCATACCCCTGTTGATGAGGAGCATATGGAGGTCTTGACTCGCGCTGTTGCTAAATTAAATATTGACTGGCCAGCTGATGATGTTGATGTTGAGTCTAGAAAAAGTCTTTCAGATGAACGATTTTTACTATCTAGATCACGTCCTCCTCATCGGGAACTCCCGTTTTTTCCCGATCTGCACACTGAGGTGTCGAAATCGTGGAATAAACCGGCGTCTTTCAGAGTACATAACCCACAGTAACTATAGTAACGTTAAAGGTATTGCAGAATATGGTTACATGACAATGCCTCGTGCGGAAGAGACGCTTGCGAGCTATCTCTCCCCCGAGTCAGCGTCATCACTGGAAGCCCCGACGTTAAAGCGTATTCGGCAGCAGGTCAAGCTGCGGCATGCTTACACACTGTCGATTCATTAAGCATACAAGGCTGACCTGCTGAGGGACATGGATGATTGTGAGGAAGTTATTGCCTCGCACAACAGATCTATCTCTCCGAGCCACCAAGGGGACGGCCAAATCTGTGGGCCGTTCTATGGCAGCCCTGGTGGCCACGGAACGTCATTTATGGTTGAATCTTTACGATATTAAAGATAAAGATAGGTCTGTTCTTCTGGATAGTCTCAACCGTCTACGAGCACCTCACAGCACAGAGTGCATCAGAAACAGAGCGTCGCCACTCAGGCTCCTCCTCAATCTGGGGATCCTGGGTGGCGGTCGCAGTCCAAGCCTGTTAGGGGTAGACAAGATCTGAGGACTGTCATCACCAAGAGAGCTTGGACTAAGAAGAAGTCCTGACGCCAAGTCCGTCAGACTTCTGAGGGTGGTCCCCTCCAGGGAAGAACGATTTTGAGAAATTATTTGTCCTTGGCGCCCTCTGGGGGGCGATTCTCCGAGGAGAGTCGCAGCGCTGCCACTTCGGTTGTTCCCTGCCGGTTCGTCGTTTCAGGGCACCGAGGTGTCAGCGTCCCCATACAATCCTCTGAGGAGGGTCGTTGAATGGTCAGTTCAGTTGTTCCCTGCCGGTTCGCCGCTTCAGGGCACCGAAATGATTGTTCAACCAAATCCAGAGCCCAGTCTCGAGAGACTGGTTCCCTTATCAGAATTTCTGGCAGCGTGAAAACTACTACCAAATATTTCTCTACGGGTCCTGCACATAATAGAAAAGGGTTACAGAATTCAGTTCGGTTCTCGTCCGCCTAGATTTCAAGGGGTCCTTCCCACAGTGGTGGACTCCCAGCAGGCTCAGGTTATGGAGCAGGAAGTACTGACACTTCTTCAAAAAGGGGCTATAGAAAGGGTTTCTCCTCCCAGCAGAGAGTCAGGGTTTTACAGCCGTTACTTCATTGTCCCAAAGAAGGATGGCGGGCTGCGTCCTATTCTAGATCTGCGCCATTTCAACAGCAGAGTTCAGAGACTCAAGTTCAGAATGCTTACACTCAAACAGATTGTATCACAGATTCAGTCCGAGGACTGGTTTGTCACAATAGACTTGAAGGACGCAAACTTCCATGTATCCATCCATCCTCATCACAGGAAGTTCCTGAGGTTCGCTTTCAGGGGCGAAGCATACCCGTATCGGTTACTTCCCTTTGGCCTAGGTTTATCACCCCGCACCTTTACAAAATGTGTGGATGCAGCTCTGGCTCCTCTGAGACTCCAGGGCATTCGCGTATTAAATTATATCAACGATTGGTTGATTTTAGCTCAGTCCGAGCAGTTGGCAGTTCGGCATCGAGATGTCGTTCTGCCCCACATAAAGAGGTTGGGGTTGCAGCTCAACACCAAAAAGAGTGTACTCCTCCCGGCTAAGAGGACCACTTTTCTAGGTATAATATGGGATTCGACAAAAATGCAAGCACATCTGTCTCCTGCACGTATTTCTGCGATTCTCACAACCGTAAAGAATGTAAAACTAGGCCAGTCACTCACTGTAAAACAGTTTCAGAGACTGTTGGTGCTCATGGCAGCTGCGTCCAACATAATCACTTTTGGCCTTCTGTACAAGAGACCCCTGCAGTGGTGGCTCAGGACCAAGGGGTTTTCTCCGAGGGGAAATCCGTTCCGCACGATCAAGGTCACGCGGCAATGCCTACGTGCCTTGGTCATGTGGAAGAAACCTTGGTTCCTCGCCGAGGGCCCAGTGCTGGGGGCTTCTTGTCGACGTGTCACGCTATCGACGGATGCTTCCCTCACGGCATGGGGGGCGGTCATGAGTTGCCGCTCGGCGCAAGGTCTTTGGCAGGACCATCAATGTTCCTGGCACATAAATCATTTGGAAATGATGTCGGTATTTCGAGCTTTCAAATATTTCCTGCCAGACCTGAGAGGCCACCATGTGTTGGTCCGCTCGGACAACACATCGGTGGTTTCCTATATCAACCATCAGGGTGGTCTGAGGTCACGTCACCTGTGCAAGCAGGCCCATCAGATCCTCCTATGGGCCCAGGGGAAATTGCCGTCACTCGGGGCAGTATATATTCCGGGGCATCAGAATTTGGGAGCGGATATCCTGTCGAGACAGGGGCTGAGGCCAGGGGAGTGGAGACTTCACCCCGAGGTGGTGGAGCTCCATTGGGAGAAGTTTGGTCAAGCTCAATTCGACCTTTTCGCATCATCAGATTCAACCCATTGTCCCATGTGGTTCTCCCTTATGCACCCAGCTCCTCTCGGACTGGATGCGATGATGCTGGTGTGGCCGAGGCTGTACCTGTACGCATTTCCCCCGATATTCATGCTTCCGGGGGTTCTGGTGAGGGTTCACCGGGAAGGGGCCCTTCTGCTACTAGTAGCCCCTTACTGGCTGGTTCTCGGACTTAGTGTCTCTTCCAGACAGCTCTCCCCTGGAGATTCCGGTCAGGAGGGACCTACTGTCCCAAGCAGGGGGCACGATATTTCACTCTCATCCGGAGTTGTGGAAACTGTGGGCCTGGCCTCTGAGGGGGCCTGGCTTATAGAATCCGGTCTCTCGACTGAGGTCGTTGAGACCATTCTCCAATCCAGAGCACCTTCCACGAAAAAACTATATGCATTGAAATGGAAATTATTCTCCACCTGGTGTGGTGAACGTCACCTAGATCCTGTTAACTGCCCTGTTGGTACAGTTCTTGATTTCTTGCAAGACCGTTTCTCTGCTGGATTATCTCCTTCTACCTTAAAGGTATACATGGCGGCTATGTCGGCCTACCACACCCCTCTGAGGGCCACTTCTCTTGGGAGAGATCCTCTGATTATTCGTTTTCTCCGTGGTACATTGAGGTTGAGACCTGCACTGCACTCTATAGCACCGGCTTGGAATTTGGCCATTGTACTTGAGGGTCTGGCTTTGGCTCCCTTCAAGGCCATCGAAGAGGTTTCAGAAAAGTTACTCACTTTAAAAATGTTATTTCTTCTCGCTATTTCGTCTATTAAGAGAATTGTAGATTTGCAAGCCCTGTCGGTTGCTCCTGTCGGTTGCTCCTTCATGCCTGGGATTTGCACCTGGTATGGTGAAGGCATTTCTTTACCCTAGACCGGGTTACATTCCTAAGGTCCCAGCTAATGTTGCGGGCCCAATAGTGTTGCAGGCCTTTTATCCTCCACCTTTTAATACCCCAGATCAGGAAGAACTTAATCTGTTATGTCCAGTTCTGGCATTGGATGCTTACGTTCACAGAGCTGCCCTGTGGCATAAATCTGAGCAGTAATTTGTCTGCTTTGGGTCATTCAAGAAAGGTTGCCCTGAATCTAAACAGGTAATGAGCAAGTGGATAGTTGAGGCTATCTCATTGGCTTATGAAGTGGCCGGACAGCCTTCACCAATGGCTGTGCGGGCCCATTCTACGAGGAGTATGGGTGCCTCTATGGCTTTAATTTCGGGTGTTTTCCTTCATTATGTTTGTAATGCGGCAAGCTGGTCCTCACCGCATACATTTGTCAGGTTTTATGACCTAGACCTCTCCACTCCTGGGGCTAGGTTGCTTGCTTCCTAGTGTGTGCAAGGACTTCACACAGAACGGGCATTTGTCACTATAGCGTAGTGGGTATGGGGTTCCCACCGCGTCTCAACGCAGCTCGAGTTCCCTTGAAAGGGAACGTCTCAGGTTACGGATGTAACACTGGTTCCCTGAGAGGGAACGAGATGCTGCGTTCTCCCGCCATACTTCCTGCATGCCCTGATCGACTTGCTTCAGGCCTTTCAAAAGCTGTCGTGGTCTGATTTCAGGGGTGCTTTATAGTTTCCTGGTCTATGGCGTCACCTGTGACGCCCCGTCTTTCAATTGAACTGATTTTACACGTGCTTCACGACGCAATCACGCAGGGCGTTCCCACCGCGTCTCAACGCAGCGTCTCGTTCCCTCTCAGGGAACCAGGGTTACATGCGTGACCTGAGACGTTCTCATATAATGGTGTCAATGCAGGCAGATCAATAATGTTGTTGAATATTAAATTAAATGTTAAATTTAATGTTCCCTGCTAAGCAAGCCAAAAGTCAATGGCAACAAGGGTGAAAAAAGGGCGAAAATGGCGACAGTGAAGGAACTAAAACTCCATCAAGTGGCAGAATGAAGAAAAAAACCTTGGGAGAAACCAGGCTCAGTCGCTCAGTTCTCCTCTGGCCAATAAACGAACAGTGTATGATTATGATTCAGGCAGCATTACAGGTCAGAAGTCAGATTGGATTGGAACAATCAGAATATTATCCAGTTCCATCTGCTTGAAGATCGGAGTCATTATGCCTGTATGGAGAATGGCTTGTTGAGGATCGGTGGCTTCCCAACAGGTTAACGAAACAGTCTCAGTGCTGTCTTGAAACAGCGATGATTTTGAACAGACAGATGATACTGGTGGGAAAATGTGGGAGGCAGTATCCCCGTGTCCAAATCCACCAGTATTCCCTCTGTTGCTGCTGTCGCTGGCTCACAACCCTGGTCAGATGCACTCCGAGGCTCTGGGGTGATGGACGGCACTGTCCCTTCCTCTTCATTCTATGGCTCACGCATCGCGGCGGATGGTCGCTCTCCGTCCGAGAGGGGCTTTAGTGAAGTCTCCGCGGTTGTGGGTGGTGGTGGGCTGGGCTCTTGGTGTGGCTGTGTTCTGGATTGAGGACAGACTCTCTGGTAGTTGGCCTCGATCCAGAACAGCGATTTGAGGGTCTCGTCGTCGTAGGGGCAGTTGAAAGCAAAATGGCAGAATAGTTCAGTATAACAAAAAAAATCACTTTTGGGCAATAGCTGCAAAACTTGCTGCATAATCCATTTCGATGTGAGCCTTTTAGTATTTAAGGGAATAGGGGGTGATTTTGGACACAGCCTAAATTTGGCAAATCTCACAAACCGATCGCAATTTGATTACATGAGTGACTTTTTAAGGTTTCACGTCGACTGTATACAGATGAGGCTTTTCTGTCACATTCTGCTTTTTAACTTCGCAAAACATTAGTAAACCATAGTAAATCGCACATCTGTATTTAGAATAGGTTGTCTCGATTCAAATGAGTCCACCCACAATATATCATGATGCGAAGATTTTGAGAAAATCCCCATGGAGTGACATGGCATGCTGCTTGGTTAAAGCTATAGGACTTCCGGGATCTGACCGCGTCACGATGCTGTGTTTTCCAACATCATTTGAAACCTCAACCAAAGGAAACTTCGACAGGAAGAGCCTGATTCGACTACCAATCTCACGGTCGAATCTTCGCAGAGGTGTTATTAAATGAGCATCATGTCATTTTGGCTATAGGAGTGTGCTCAATGTCTGATTTCACATAGAACTACCGATTTTCTGTTAATACGTTAATATACACCCTATTCTGATAATGCTGTCAATAAAAATGTGCAAAGAAAGAAGCTTTTAATAAATATTTTTAACGTGCGTGCAGCGTGAATAAATCCAAACACCCCGTGACAGATTTAAGTTTCACTTTCACCGACAGAGGAGCGTCTTGGCGGCAGGGACTTAAATCTTTAAACATGTCTGGGATAAGAAAATCTAAAGATGCCCACCACTCGAAAGGATATTCTCCAAGGCTGGATTTAGTATCAAGAAAACCATGGTCGCACTTTTGCCGACCGAACTTAAGCAGATGAACCCAGAATATAAACGCAACGCGTTCCTCCAATAGAAAGTCATGTAAAGCTTTTTCTTTAACGGGTTTCTATGGGTGGAAAATGCTTAACGTATAATAAAACGCGTTGCGTTCATATTCTGGGCTCATCTGCTTTTCTTTAGGCTATATGGTATGCTTTATTAATACGGTGTGTACAGAATTTAATCTTTTAATATAACAGTTTTAGGACATTAAGCCGTTAAACGTTTTTCACGTTAAGCGTTTTAGAATGCATTTTATCCGCGTGTGGCAGGAAGGGCATTTCTGTCTTTCTTCATCATTGTGATCGATGCCCAGTCTAGCCAATCATATGTGCTCCTGGGCTATAAAACAGTCACTCAGTTACAGCTAGTCAGGCGTCACGGTTGAATTGTTGCGTCGCTAATGTGCGCCCGTTATTTCCTCCTGGGAACCGGATGTGAGCACCCGAACCGGTAAGAGTATGCACTGTTAGTTGTTTTTTTTAGCTCCTGGAGCCAGTTGCACCAACAGGGCTTACGCCTGGTCTTAAGGTAAGTACATTTACATTTACATTTAGTCATTTAGCAGACGCTTTTATCCAAAGCGACTTACAATTGAGGACTAAACCAAGCGAGTCATCGTGAAGAGGCAAAAACAACGCAAGAAGTGCTCAAAATACAAAGTTCAGACATTGCTCGGAGTAGCATAAGCCAGGCAAGCGAGGATTTAAAGGAAAGGATTTTTTTTATTTATTTTTTTTATGTTAAGTGCTCCCGGAAGAGATGAGTTTTCAGTTGCCTTTTGAATGCTGTCAGGGATTCTGCATTCCGGATGACGGTGGGGAGATCATTCCACCAGCATGGAACCGTGAATGAGAATGTTCTGGAGAGTGATTTTGTGCCCCGCTGTGATGGTACCACGAGCCGTCGCTCATTGACCGATCGTAGGCTTCTGGTAGGGATGTACACTTGTAGTAGTGAGTGGAAGCTGTAAGCAAGCGTCAAAGCCTTGAACTTGATGCGAGCAGCAAGTGGTAGCCAGTGCAGAGAGATGAACAGAGGAGTGACGTGGGCCCTTTTGGGCTAGTTGAAGACGAGGCGAGCTGCAGCATTCTGGATCATTTGTAGAGGTTTAGTTGCACATGATGGAAGTCCAGCCAGAAGAGCATTGCAGTAATCAAGCCTAGAAATGACCAGGGCCTGGACGAGAATTTGTGTTGCATGATCAGTTAGGAAAGGCCTGATCTTCCTGATGTTGTGCATAGCAAACCTGCATGATCGAGCTGTCTTTGTAATGTGGTCAGTGAAGGTCAGCTGATCATCAAAGATTACTCCAAGATTTCTGACCGACCTTGATGGGGTGATTGAGGATGAATCTAGCTGGATTATGAGGTCGTGCTGTAGAGACTGATTGGCAGGGAGGACGAGAAGCTCAGTCTTTGCCAGGTTGAGCTGCAAGTGATGTTCCTTCATCCATGCCGAGATGTCCGCCAGACAGCTTGAGATCCGTACAGCTACTGTGGGATCATCTGGTTGAAATGAGAGGTAGAGTTGGGTGTCATCAGCATAGCAATGGTAAGAGAAACCATGTGCCTGTATGATGGGTCCCAGTGATGTGGTGTAAATGGAGAAGGGGAGCGGTCCAAGAACTGAACCCTGGGGAACCCCTGTGGTCAGCTGATGTGCTTTGGATACCTTACCACTCCATGCGACCTTGAAGGACCTACCTGTGAGATAGGACTCAAACCAGTTGAGGGAGGTTCCAGTGATGAGAGGGCGGACAAGAGGATCTGATGATTCACTGTGTCGAAAGCAGCAGACAGGTCCAGTAGAATGAGAACTGATGATTTGGAAGCAGCTTTTGCGATCCGCAGGGCTTCCGTGACTGACAGCAATGCAGTCTCAGTTGAATGTCCTTTCTTGAAGCCAGATTGGTTGACATCCAGCTGGTTGTTCAGAGACAGGAAAGATGATACTTGGTTAAAAGCAACTCGTTCAAGTGTTTTCGCAATGAATGGTAGGAGAGAGACAGGTCTGTAGTTCTCTAGAAGTGATGTGTTTAATGTTGGTTTTTTAAGCAGAGGAGTTACCCGAGCCTGCTTAAATGCTGTAGGGAAAATGCCAGTGTGGAGGGATGAGTTGATGATGTGTGTGAGAGCTGGAAGAAGTGTGGGAGAGATGGCTTGTAGAAGGTGTGAGGGGATGGGGTCTAGAGGGCAGGTGGTAGGATGACTGGAGAGGAGAAGTTTAGATACTTCTTCCTCGGTTAGTGGAGTGAAGGAGGAGAGAAGGTTGTTGGCTGTGGGAGAGGTTAGTTTGGGTTCCTGTGTGTGTGAAGCTGAGAACTGACTGCTGATAGTTGTAGTTTTGTAAGTGAAGAAGTTAGCAAAATCATCAGCAGTTAGCGAGGAGGTGGGTGGTGGTGGAGGTGGACAGAGGAGAGAGTTGAATGTCTTGAACAGTGAACGTGTGTTAGAGGCGCTGTTGATCTTGTTGTGGAAATATGAAGATTTTGCGATGTGAACATCAACAGAGAAGGCAGAGAGCAGAGATTGATACCTACTGAGGTCAGATGTGTCTTTTGAATTGCGCCATTTCCTCTCCGCTGCCCTGAGCTTGGTCCGGTGTTCACGAAGAACCTCAGATAACCAGGGGTTAGAGGGAGTAGTGCGTGCTGGCCTGGAGGAGAGAGGGCAGATGTTGTCTAAAGAGGAGGTTAGGATGGAGCATAAAGTATCCGTTGCAGTATTCACATCCAGAGATGAGAAATGTGAGGGTGAGGGAAGAGAAGATGACACAGCAGAGGAAAGATGGGACGGAGAAAGTGGGCGCAGGTTTTGTCTGAAAGTAAATGGTGGGGAGGTAGGTGGAGCATGGGTAGTGAGTTGCAGATTGAAAGTAATGAGGAAATGATCTGAAACTTGGAGAGGTTTCACCAAAATGTTGTCTGTGATACAGTTGCGTGTGTAAACCAGGTCCAGTTGGTTGCCTGACTTGTGAGTACCGGTGGTGATGAGGCGTTTGAGATTGAAAGAGGCTAGGAGAGAGATGAAGTTGCATACGGTTTCGCTAGGTGGATGTTGAAATCACCAAAGACTACAAGTGGGATGCCATCTTCAGGGAAAGAGGACAGCAACACATCCAGCTCCTCTACAAAACTTCCCAGTTGACCTGGGGGGCGATAAATAACTACAATATGGATCCTTATGGGAGTTGTAAGTGTAATAGCATGATATTCAAATGAGTTGTTATTGCATAGAGAAGAGGCGCCGGCGCGTTTTGCTCGTTTTTTTCACATAGCAGAAAAATAGACTTAAAGTACTACCATCATTTCTGTTCATATAGAGTTAAGAAATATGAGAAAATAATCTGTTAAATGTCTACTTTTTTATGTGCCCACATACAATCGAAATAAAATATTGTGCTTTTGTAAAATAAAGAATATAAACAGGGTGTGCGTTCTGCCTCTCAGTCACCGTGAACTTTTTTCCTGGAGCATGTCTCTAATCTTCAACAAAACTCAGCAAATACTATTCACCCAGACATGAGCAATATATCTTTTAAATCATATGAGTTTGTACTTTTAAATGATTCGATTCAAAACTAAAATAAATATTCTCCGTTTATGTAATCTATATAAAAAGAGAGACGTGTCAGCCATTCTAATTATCTTTCTCTCAGCTCATTATCTACGGTAATGTGACACGCCCACGGAGAGCACGCGCTATTCAAACGCAAATACGTGAAGCACCACATTGAGACGCGTTAACGCCCATAAACTCTGAAAACACACAATATTTTTTAGTCAGATTAATCTACTGTCATCTTGAGCGGCTATGAGGAACAATCCTGGGACATTTACCTACCTCAGAACAAGTGCTGGTTTATTTTCACCAACGAGGAGGAGCAACAGATTCAGCTGAGAAGTGTGTAAGTGTTTTATGCTTGTGCTTTGTTCTAATCGCGATATAGAATAACGTTAGTGTCTGTAAACGGAAAAATAGCATACTGTTTAAATGTGAATCATGTTTCTGTGTGTGTGTGTGTGTGTGTGTGAATGAATGAATGAACGCACAGATACGTACTGTTATAGACGAAATAAAAGACATTTTGTTGACTAGTTTTGGATAGAGTATAAAGTTTTTACTCTAAAATAGACATCAAATAAGCTTTGTTAGGAGTTTCTGCTCATATGTTAAATATATACACTCTAAAAAATGCTGGGTTGTTTTAACCCAATTTTGGGTCAAATATGGACAAACCCAGCTGTTGGGTTAAATTTATAAATTGCATTTTTTAATCCAACAATTGGGTTTGTCCATATTTGACCCAAAATTGGATTAAAACAACCCAGCATTTTTTAGAGTGTAGTATGTTTTGTCAATAAACTAATCAACTAAGATGTTATAGTCTAGTGTTTGTTCCAATCCAAGCTAAATCAAAATAATGAATCCTCAACTTTGAAATATGTATGATCAAACTAAGACATTTATGGAAAAGACAATTTTCTTTTCAAGATTTTTCCAACTCTAACTTTGAACTGAAATAAAACCTTGTCTATATGGTGAAGGGTGTGTGATAGATGTGTCCAGACGTATGCACCCTGTATTTTAAAGAACATTTAATTATTTGTGATAAATTTTTCATTCACAAAGAATTCAAGGACATTATTCATGTCCCTAAAGGTTGGAGTTTTCCTCATTTTTTTAATTAAGGCATTACGATTTTTTATTCCTCTTTTTAGTCAACTTTAGCATGGGTGTGTTCACTTATTCCAAGCAGTGTGTGTGTGTTGTAAATAAATCCAAACAATCTAAAAGCCATTCTTTTTTAAATCTCCTCATTCTTTCTGCAAGGCTCTTCATAATGATATGGCCTGATAGCACCTAATAGGGCCATTATGGGAGGGTCTTTGTCTTTCTCAGGTGTGAAATGGATACATACTAATGAGAGATCAAGCCTCCTCGCATAAAGCTTTCTCAAACAAAACACGTCATACACATTCTAAAAGACTTTATTGACTTATCTGAATGAGTAGTCAGGATGTTTCTCACATAGTTTTGGAGCAAATATTCTAGACTATGTGATACAATTTTTAAAAGTCTTGTGAAGAAATAATCAATATGTGTTTTGTGGCCTTATTTCAGAAACTTTTATTTTTAGTTTTTTTCAATAACCACGCATAAATAATATTCTCTCAAAAATACAAACATGTACATGCATGTTGCTAACATATTATGGTAGCCCCGTGTGTGCTATATAGAGTGAATTTACACCTTTGCCATTAACATGTTTATAAATAACTAAAAAAAGCACAAATGTCAGTGCATGTCAAAACATCCCAAGGGCCCCAAAAAAGCTTTGGTCCCCAGAGGGTTAATAGCCCTTGCAATTAGCACAGCGAAAGCAAATATCCCGAGAATGGCCGAAATCGAAACTAGCTGTTATGAACAGCAATACTTAAGTGCTACAATAACAAACAGACTACAACCCTTAAGACGGCAGATATTCAAAATAGGAACGTGTCTAATTAAATTAAAGATATTAAGTAAAGATAAAAATTACAAATAAGCAAAGAATCGAAAATAGCAGGCGTAAAGTCAAAATCTAGGCAAGTTACTATAGTAACCACTTCATAACTCAGCAGTAAAGACATGGCGCGCCTTATACACAGACTTTACAATGAGCGGGCTATTAGACGGGAGAGAGTTATTAGGGACAGAAATAATCCATTGGACATTTACAATTATGAGGAGCTGATTGAGAGGTTTCGATTCTGTCGGAGAGATATATATGAACTTGTAGAAGAGCTGTCACCCGACTTACAGTTTGTGTCGAACCACAACGCAGCATTGCCACCGGCATTACAGCTGTTGATAGCGCTACGTTTTTATGCAAATGGTGCGTTTCAAAACACTGTTGGAGACATTATTAATGTCCACAAATCCACTGCATGTCGGGCCATCCGCAGAGTATCACTTGTCACTGAGCCGCCGCCTTCTGCGATCTGCTCACCTCCCCACTGAGGCTGAGTGTGCAGTGATGACACAGCGATTCCGCCGGGCCTCTGGCATTCCTGGTATTGTGGGCTGCATCGATGGGACTCACGTCCGGATCCAGGCACCATCTGAGCATGAATATCTGTATGTCAACCGCAAGGGATACCATTCAATCAATGTGCAGATTGCGTGTGACGCCAATTATAACATCTTTAATTTGGTGGCGAGATGGCCTGGATCTGCCCATGACGCACGCATCCTCCGGGAGAGTGCGTTATACCAGGATTTCGAGGCTGGAAGAGTAAACGGGCTACTTCTCGGCGACAGTGGATACCCACTGAAACACTGGCTGATGACGCCTATAATTGCTCCGAGGACTGATCTTGACTTGCACCATCCACACCACCACTAGGTCACTCACTGAGCGGTGCATCGGAGTCCTCAAGCGCAGGTAAAATCCTTTGCCTGTGCCGCTATCCATGGGTACTGATATTGTGCGATCACTGAAAGCTATATAACAAAATATACAATTGCGTCTTTAACGGTTGCTGTCTGTCGTGCAGCAAACTGTAAACTGACCTGCCCATTATCTTGTCACAGTTAAAATCCTCCACATTTCGTTTAATTTAATTTCCTAACGAATCGGAGAAATGCAGCAGCACGTTGATGTGCAGTCGCTGAGACTCTCCTCATATTAATGCATAATGATACATTTAAAAGTCAATGGCCAAACGGATCTTTATAAAAGCCCACATTGTTATTGCAGATGAAATATAACACGGATTACATTAAATATATATTTTTTGTCATGTTAAACTTTGATAAGTCACTAATCAAAGTAAGTAATCATGTAACAATTTTTTCTAGGTTTCATTGTCTTCATGGGGAGATACGGATGCACCCTGAGCGAGTCTGCACCGTAATAGCAGCGTGCACTGTCCTCCACAACATCTGTGTCACCAAGAGGATCCCTCTCCCTAGGCAACACCATCAGCCGGTGCCGGAGGAAGGTGTCGAAACTGTGGACCATGCAGGGCATGAAGATGTCGGTGGACGACTAGTCCGTACACGCATTATTAATTCTTTATAAATGTAAAACTATAAAATGTAAATGTAAACTATTATAAAACTATTGTTTCACTTAAAATAATTCTACTAATTATCTGCAGGTTGTAAACCATAAACCATAAAAAAAATAAACCACAAAGAAAGTCCAGTAGGTCTATAATAAAGTTTTTTTTAATTTACATATAATTGTCATTGATTCATTGCACACAATTTGCCATTAGGCTTATTTACAGAATTACAAAAGACCGCCCATCCTCTTCAGAAATAGGCGAAGATGATCTGTTTAGGCCTATCTGTTGTTGGAGCAACTGTATTTCTAATGATACTTTTTGTTTTTCGAGTTCCAGCTTTTCCTGCTCGGTCTATAATTTTTTTGTTTCAGCCTCCACTCTAACAATTTCCTTTTCAAGAAGTGTCTGCTGCAGATTATCCAGCCTCTTTATCCGTTTTGCCGGCGGTGCACCACTGCTGCCTTCATACGAAATTTGTGGAGTGACTGGCGGCTCTATCGAGTCTGAAAATACAGAGATTCTGTCATAGGGATACTGTTATCTGACAACTACTAAAACTGTTATTGTAGGCTACTCTAATATATTGCTAGGCTACACACCTTCACAATTCACACTCTCGCTTGAGTGGTCGTCATCCATCTCTGGAGAGACAGCAGTTTCTTCTAGGTCGGTACCGCCACTTTCCGCACCGACCAAACCAATAAAAGCCGGGGAATCCTCTCCAAAGATATCAACAATTATGGTACTGTACACAGACGTTTTTGGGGGTGGACCCCCGCCGGTCGGGTAGTGTTTTTGTGAAGAAAAATCTTTTTTGCCTTGCTCAGGAGGTCTTTCCACTTTTTTCTTACATCGCTCTCTGTCCGAAAGCAGCCGGAGTCAGAGCAATCATTAATCGCCTCCGTTATCTGTCTCCATGTTGTTTGTTTCTTCTTGTTAGTTATTGCGTTTGATTGCTTGGCAGTCAGTGTGTGTCTGTGCTGACTGTACAACTCTATTAGTTTTCGTATCTCTATGTCGGTGAAATTTCCTTTCCTTTTTCTTTGATGCTCCATTGATACGGCTACAAGTTAACCAAAAAGCGGAAGATTGTTTACAACGTAACCCCAGCAACGCAAATTGCTAGGCAACCGCTATAGTTCCATGCCCATTCACAGGAACGCGCATCGCTAAAACCAGGCGTAGTTATGCCTAGGCTTAAGTTTGGTTGGTGCAACAGACGTTAGGTCAACTCTAAAGACTGGTCTTAACTAAGACCTACTTAGCAGTTAGGACCAGGCTTAGTAAAGCCCTGTTGGTGCAACCGGCTCCTGGAGTGTATGTAGTTATGAGAAGTGTGTTCTTTTAATGTACCTTTTAGAAACACCGTTTTGCTCTGGAGAGCGTGCTGCTGTCTTCTGCGGCACAAGCTCGCTACGATTGTTATTATTTGCGTGTACTGGATGTAGGCGCTGGAGGAGGTAGGGAGAGTTTGCTAATCTCTCGCTAATCGGCTCTGTTGAAATGCGTGTTTTTGAAGTGCTAGTTTGTATTTAAGGATGTGTCCTAAACCATATCCTTTCTTAGTGGTGAGAACCTGAGTTCCCCGCCAGAGAAAGCTACGTTTCACTTTCCTCGACGATCGGTATGTATTAAGTTTTACGTGCATGCATTAAGTTAAAGAATTTATCTAGCAGAGTAACAATCTTGTTGTTTATAGGGCCCTGTTATAGGTCCGTAAAGGACTGTAACTACATTCCAGTCGGGGTGCTCCGCGTTCAGTTTTGGCCGCAGTGCTGTCCTGTTTTGGTCTTCAGTTGATATTTTCTTTAGGTTTTTTTTGTTTGTTTTTGTAGTTTTCATTTTCTTTTGAACTGATATTAGCTGGAAGGATTGGTGCTGGAATCTGAACTGTAATCCTTGTTCTTCTCTCGTTCTAATTTATTTTGATGTTTCTATTTGCTTTCTCATTTGTATTTGATTTTGCTTCCGAAGTTGAATTATTTATTTTTCAATTATTTTTCGGAAATAATAGTTAATTTCTTTAGATTGCGTTATTTTGGTCCTAACTGCTTGACTTGTTTTTTTTATTAATAATTTTGACTGAAGTTTGGTTTGTTTTCTTTATTTCTTTATATATTTTGCTGCCGTTGACATTTGGGTTTAGTTTCAACCAACTGTTTATTTCAAGCTATTGGTTGTAATATTATTTTGGTTTCCTTGATTTAAGCGTTAATAATCCTTCCAGCTATCGAAGTGACTTTTTTAAATTTTTTTATTTCTGTATCTAATGTATACCCTTTTTGTTTGTTAGCAGGGCCTGAGCACTGGGGGCAGAGGGTTCTTATTTGGGTGACGGGACCTTTCTCACCGTGTGCAGTGCTTTGTATTAACATCTGTGTGTGTGTGTGTGTGTGTGCGTGCGTGTGCACAGTGAAGTGCAGTAGTTCTGCACCTGCGGGTGGCATGCTACGATTCTCTGCCTCTGTGTCTCTCGTCCTTGTTTGGACCTGGTCCTAAACCTTTAGGGGTTCATTGAATTTGGACTAAGTGCCTTATATCCTTTTTATACTGCTTTTAAAACTTATTTTTGTACGACAACCCATGTCTCTGATTCTATTAGGTGATACGAACCTGCGTGTGCCTTTTATTGGGGCTTACTCTAAATTCTTTGGGTGAAATTCCCAGAGTGGCGTGGTCGGAGTGTGAATGATACAATCCTATAATTATAATTCTTTAAGAAACCCCCCCTCACTGCCCTCGTGTCGTACGCCACATTTTGGCGTATAGTTGGCATGGTCATCATAACTTTGCGTCAGAGACATTGGTCTTTTTTTTGTTTTGTTGTTTTGTGTGATGTTTTTTGGAAACAGGACAGCAGTGCATTGTGCCGGAGTTGTTCCATTTGGTGGTTTCTTCCTTGCAGTTGTAAGTCTCTTCTTTAAAATAAAAATAAATCCATTAACATCAAGATGGAGGATGAATTACAAGAATTGAGAGATTTGGTAGCCCAGTTGAGAGCTGACAACGTAAGGTTGCAGCAGGCACGGGCACCAGTTGGTTTGCCCGGTCCTGATGCAGCCTTGCCTGGTACCTCTACTGTTCCGCCTGTGACGCCTCAACCGCTTGGCGCTGTTGCACCTGAACGATTTGTTTTTGTACCACGAGATCGACGCTGCCCAAAATTCAATGACAAATCGGGTTTGGATATTGACGAATGGGTTGAGGAGGCACAGGCGTGTATGAGGGTGCGCCATATGTCAAATGCAGATCAAGCTTTCTTCCTTTTTGACCACTTGGAGGGAGAGGCAAGAGAAGAGATCAGGTATAGTCCTGATCTAGAATGAGGAGACCCTGGGCTTCTTTTCCAGGAAGCAACAGGAGGGTGAGACTCTGCTAGAGTTTTCTCTTGCGCTTATGGGCCTTTTGGAAAGGGTTAAGAACCGGGCGCCACATGTTATACAAAATGCAGAAACCTTGTTGCGGGATCAATTTGTCGAGTACGTCGCTGATAGCACCCTTAGGCGAGAGCTGAAGCAGTTGGTTCGTCGCCAGCCTACTGCTACCTTATTGGAGGTTCGAGGTGAAGCAATTAGATGGGTACAGGAGGGGATGCCTGGAGGGTCGAGAGGGCGTAGCCAGTCAGTCCCACTAGCATATGGCATTCAATATGGGGTACGTGGTGGGGCACCAGTTGGAACCGCTGGGTCGCCGCAGCAGTCAAGAGTTTGGTGAGCTGAGGGAAATACTACGACAGCAACAGCAGCAGTTGAATCACCTTACCAAAACCCTCACCCGCCTCCAACCATCACAGGTGCGTTGTCGCTCCCCTCGTTCTGGCCCGGCTATATGTAGGCGGTGTCAAAGGCCACTTTGCTCATGAGTGTGATGGGCAACAAATTTTCCCAAACCCTTCCCAGCCGGTGGCAGGCCCCTCTACAGCTGAGAATGGACGGCTGCGTTCCTCCCGGCCATCGGAAAACTAGTTCCCACCAGGTTGCAGAGTCACCGGCAGGGTGGGGAAGTAACTGACTCAAGTGGGATAGGTGTATGCAGTTCAGTTCCCCATTTAATCTCCTCTTGTCCACATGTGGTTGCCCTTATGGGGGGTGTTTCAGTGCCCTGCTTAGTGGATACTGGTTCTATGGTAACAACAATCACTGAAAGTTGTTTTCAACAACATTTTGAACCATGGGGCCAGGATCGTCTTCAAAATTGTCAGTGGCTACAGCTTCGAGCAGCCAATGGGCTTACTATCCCGTACATGGGATATTTGGAGCTAGACGTGGAGATTTGTGGCAGGCTTGTCGTCGGTTGTGGTGTCCTGGTTGTTCGGGATCCTCCTGGAGGCATGAGCGTGGCTGTCCCTGGGGTACTGGGGATGAACATTCTTGGCCGGTGTTATGAGGAGCTTTTCGGGCAGCATGGCACCTCCCTATTTGACCTACCTGTAGTTACACAATTACCAAGTGTGTCGAGTGCACTGCAATATTGTCAGCAAGTAAGTTCTAGAGAGCGCTTGGATCAAGTAGGGTGTGTACGGGTGCGTGGACGTGGGGTGTGTCGCATACCAGGTGGCACAATTAGGCTAGTGGCGGCAACCTATTCGACCCAATATGTTTGCAGTAATGTTTTATTTGAGCCCCCTGAATCTGGCCTTCCAGCTGGGCTTTTAGCATCACCTGCTTTGGTAAGGGTAATTCAAGGGACTCTCTATGTGCCGGTAGTGAATGTCGGCACCGTGGATGTGACGCTTCGCCCTACAACGGTGGTGGGTAACCTTAGGGAGGTTTATGTAGTCAGTTTGCCAACAGGAGTTGTTGAAGTAAAGCCAGTAATTGCCACTGTCCAGTCCCATAGTGTGCAGGGGAGTCCCTCCTTGTCCCAACAGATGGAGTCTCTTGAGTTATCGGTTTTGTCAAAATCAGAACAGGCTCAGGTTAAAGCTCTGGTGCAGAAATATAAGGCAGTATTTTCAGGTCGTGAGAACGATCTAGGTTGTACTCGCCTCATTTCCCATGACATTCCTTTACTGGATAATGTTCCAGTGCGTCAACGATACCGACGGATACCCCCTTCTGAATATGAGGTGGTAAAAACTCATATCCATCAGTTGTTGGAGGCTGGAATAGTCCGCGAAAGTTGTAGCCCTTATGCATCGCCGATTGTGCTAGTCAAAAAGAAGGACGGTAGTCTGCATATGTGCGTAGACTACCGTCACCTGAATGCCAAGACTAGGAGGGATGCATTTCCCCTTCCTCGTATTGAGGAATCTTTGGATTCATTAGGGGGGGCTCGCTGGTTCTCTACACTGGAACTGGCCAGCGGGTATTTGCAGGATCCTGTTTCCGGGCAAGATAAGTCCAAGACTGCGTTCTGTACGCCGTTTGGATTATTTGAATGGAACCGTATGCCTTTTGGACTTTGCAACGCTCCAAGTACGTTCCAGAGGTTAAAGGGTTAGTTCACCCAAAAATGAAAATTAAGTCATTAATTACTCACCCCCATGCTGTACCAACCCCGTAAGGCCTTCGTTCGTCTTCGGAACACAAATGAAGATATTTATGATTAAATCTGAGAGGTGCATGACTGCTACATAGGCTCCCTAAGGGAATGACACTTGATGGCCCAGAAAGTCATTAAAGAAAATGTTTAAATATTCCATGTCGCAACAGTCGCTCAACTATAAGTTTATCAAGCGACGAGAATACTTTTTGTGCGAAAAAACAAACAAAAATAATGACTTTATTCGACTATTCCTTTTCTTCCTTGTAGGCCTGAAACGAGACTTCAAGAGATTTCCACGATGCGCACGCGCGAGACTTAACTGAAGTAGTTGAAGGAGATCGCAATTCTCGCGCATGCGTCGTGGAAATCTCTTGAAGTCTCGTTTCAGGCCTACAAGGAAGAAAAGGAATAGTCGAATAAAGTCGTTATTTTTGTTTGTTTTGTCGCACAAAACGTATTCTCGTCGCTTGATAAACTTATAGTTGAGCCACTGTTGTGACATGGAATATTTAAACATTTTCTTCATTGACTTTCTGGGACGTCAGGATTCATTCCCTCTTAGGGAGCCTATGGAGGAGTGATCCAGCTGTCACATTTAATCAAAAATATCTTCATTTGTGTTCCGAAGACGAAAGAAGGTCTTACGGGGTTGGTACAGCATGGGGGTGAGTAATTAATGACTTAATTTTCATTTTTGGGTGAACTAACCCTTTAAAATGTTAAATCCCAGCCCCCTCCCCAACACTAGACATGATTCCTATTAGTCGACTATAGGCAGGACTTGACGATTCTGATTCGACTATGAAAATCCTTAGTCGGGGACACCCCTAATAATTATAAATATTCTATTCTTTGTGGCGTTTACACATGTAAGTAGTTCTTATGTTCAGCAAAATACTTGTTTGGAGAGGTTTTATGGACTTCTGATAAAAAGGCTATCATGGTTCCAAAAGTCATAACTTTTGATTGCTTTGAGATATCAACACAATATTTGGCCCAGATGCAGTTGGCATGATTGTGAACAAGACCAAACTGGATTTTATGACCTGTCATATAATATTTTTAATAGTCATCATGTCAAGCATGAATAATAACAACATAAATTAACAAATGCATCACTTTTTTCAGGTTTTCTTAGCAGTGTAGTAACATAATAACCTCCAAACATGAGTTACAAGCCATTACTTTTAACACCCTGTTGTCAATAATTGTATCCCTTAAAACTCATCTTTGATAATCAAAATAACATATTTAATAATTTTTTCCTGTGAAAAAATGTCTTCATGCTTTAAAATAGCTTGAATGCAACTTGTGACGTCAGAAACACCAGCGATTTCAAACCGTGTTTTTGATACTGTCTTTGGTTTACTGGATTTTTAAGGAGAAAATACTATAATAGTGTTTACATTAATTTGAACATGTTTTTTTCTGAAAGCATATTAAAAACACCACATAGACATTTAAACAACATTAAAAACTTGATTTTCACCACAGGAGGAGGTGACCGCTCTAACATGAAATAATTAAAAATGCCTTCGGTTTGTAAGGGGTTAAAAGGGACAGTCAACAGAGAGCCTACATATCACTTACATAAAGTTTGAATGATCAGAAACAGGATCGGCCGATCATAATGACAAGAAATCGGTCAGTGTCATAAATCCTGATCAGGTCATCCCTAGTACCCACTGGCTAGTATTGTGAATTCAAACGCGGGTTGAGAAAGGATGATTACTTTGCAGACAGTCTTCTGGATCAGTGCACTGTGCAGTGTGTACTCTAGAGGGTGTCCGTGTATTGGATGATCTCTCAGAAGTCAGCATGGCGTACTCTGACATCACCTCTGCCACTATGGGAATGGAAACTCTCCCCGGTGGCTTGAAAACTCACACTACGGTGCTAGTCCTCCGCCTGATCCTGGCCAAGCCTTACACACTCGACTGCTGTCGGCTCATGCAGTCAGGCGGTAAAACACACTTTGATAAAAGAGACTCTGACCGGAAACTTTGACCCTTGTTCTTCTGAATGATGCTGCGGTCAGAGAGTGTTGGTATATTTCCCCATAATGTCTGAAGTGTCACTGTTGTTATGTTATATGTTTATTCATGAGCCGTGAGGTTTATAACAACTCTTTATTTCCTGCTCAAAAAAAGTCTTTACTCATTTTCTCTCTGTGCACACAACCCAATAGCACCACTTAAAACTGCAGCACACTGATACAATGGGTGTAAAACGAATAAAGTGAGGAAGTTGACTATGAAACTTCTCTTAACCCTGAAGAACTGATGGGTAGTTGGGCACACATGGCACAATCTGAGCAGTTTCACAACCACTGTGTTGATTGTGGATTTAAATATATGGAAATAAATTGAACATTTATTCAGATTTCTTTTTTCAGTTCAATAACAATAGTGAGTAAAACACAAAACAAATAAATAAATGTACAAAGGGTGGGGGAAGTGTATCATTTTATAAATAACATGCCATGTAAATCTTCAGATATCTGTGGAATTTTCTCAGAGAATTCTATGATTGCTAATTCCATCCAGATCAACACATTAATTAATAACATAAAAGAGCATCATCTTCTACCTAGGACACATCACAAGCAACGGCAACATTTTAATAATACCAACCAAGTCCTCAGGATCGTGTTGAAAATGTTGTAGCTGATGTTTCAGTGATGGTATTTCACACTGTATTTTTCTTCTTCCTGTGTTTCCAATTGCGTTAACATACTACACTAAAAGAGACGCAGTGCAAGGAGAGCCAAAGTAAACGTGGAAAAGGAGAGTTCAGATATTTCCTCCTCAAGGGTTCGTCTCATGTGTGTTTTCAGCAGAAGAAATCCTGCAGAAGCTCAATGCGTTTCAGTGTTGACTGTTGAACATTCACTCAAACCACAAATTATCATTGGGTTATGTGTGCTCTGGCCCGGCGAGGAGATTTACTCAATCTGTCTGTCAAATATTCTTGGATGAGCGCTGTTAATGGAGCAGCTGGACTGAGCAGGACTATTACACATCATATCCCCAACCAGGCAGACTACAGTTTAATAAGCTTAACTGCAACAAGCCTCGGATACAAATATCAGCAAATTACACACTTTTAAGAGCCTAAACGACTTTAGGCTCTGGTGAAGCACACTGATGTTGCTGAACTCTGAATCCTGTGGAGGCTTAGGTATTGTATGGAGAATGAGTGTTTCTCAGTCGTGTGTAATTTGTCTTTTCATACAGGACAGTGAAAATGCCAGCACATTCTGTCTTAATGTGGCCTTGGCGGAGTCGTTCCCTTCTTATCCTTTAGACGTCCTTCACTTTGATAAGAGTGCTATAATTTGTTGCAAAAATAGGTAAATGCTTCTTTAGACACAGCGTTTATAAAATTCCTTTCTGGGCTACTGACATGTGCAAATTAAGGCAGATTTTTTTCTTTTTGCTGGACGGTGAATGGAGGACAGTGATGTCTCATTTTAGCCACATTTACAATCTCTCTCTCTCTCTCTCTCTCTCACACACACACACACACACACACACACAATATTTAATATGTGAACAAATGCAATTAGGACTTAAGTCGTTTTGCTTCTCAGATATATGTATCTAGATTTAAGAATGTTTGGATATTTGTAATGGAAAACAAGACAAATATATATATATATTTTTTCTGTATACTCAATTGTAGTGAATTATACTACTATTATACTACTATAATATTGTTGCATATTGCTGCTAGGCCAATTGTTTTGCACATTATAACGATTATATCAGAACACATGTAAAATGCTTAAATAATTGATACTCAAATCCAGTGTATTTGCTCATGTCAGGGTCCTGATTGGCCAAACCTTTTGTTTATTTTATAATGATCAGCTGACTACATTATCCCTTACTAAACCTGTAGTTAAGTTTTGGATTCAGTTTTTCTGTGATACTTTGTGCACTAAACTTGCAATGTGACACATAGGATAAAACAATTCAAGAAACAATGAAACAAGCACTCAAAAGTTGTTCACATGCACATGCTTTGATCATAACAGCTCTTATTCTTATATTGTATATTGTTTTACTGCACTCCATCCATTACTGGAGCGGAATTGAACTTATGGCTCCAGTATTTAAAAAAAAGGGATGGTGAGGGTCAACATGAAATGTTTGAAATACAGCATTTATTGCTCTAATGTAGAAGCCCTTTTTCTCCCAGTGTGATTAGTGATTCCCTGTTTCTGTTCACAGCATTACAGATCTCCGATCAGAAGCAGCCGAGCAGAGGCATACCTGATGTGTTGAACATGAATGGACACTACTATATCTTGTGCTGGTAACACGAGTGGCGTATCTGCGGGTCACACACACACACACACACACACACAGGTAGCCGGCGCTGTATGGGCGAGCGTGTCAGATTGATGGGGGCCCTGAGAGAACAGTGTTTACACGGCCCGGGTAATGTCAGCTTTGAGGTTTCTGACTGGGAGTCCCATCTCTGCAGACAGTCTGTGAACTGTTCGTCTCATTCATTAATCATCCAGATAATTTGTTTTTGCACGGCCTCACTGACACAGACTGGCTATTATTACAGTGGCAGCGGCGCAGAATCTCGCAGTCGAGCGTTCCTTCTTACAATACGGTCAGCAGGAGCCGTCGCTGTGTGTGTGTGTGTGTGTGTGTGTGTGTGTGTGTGTGTGTGTGTGTGTGTGTGAGAGCTACCAGACTCATGCACGCTGAGAGCTACCGGACTCATGCACGCTGTATGAACATATTCAAACACCTGTCACATGGAGAGCTTCATCCGTTGACAAGCCGAAGGGTGACAGATATTGAGTTTCTGGAAATCAGTTCTGTATCCAATTATGTCCAAAAGCCCACAGAGGCTCGGCCAACACCGCGATCCAAGCTAAATACACTCACCTTAATACGTGTCTCGTACTGGACTGTTTAAGAACTGTTGCTTTCTGGCAAGTTTTAACTGAAAAATGAAAGAAATATAGGAAATAAGGGATTTGCCTCGAGACAGTAGTTTAGACATTATTAATGAGAGAGGGACTTCATTTGTGGTTGCAATTTGCCAATAACGGTGTGTCTATTTACACTCAGAGTAAACGGCCTGTCTTGATGGCAAAGGTTGTTTAAACTGACTCTGCCCACCAATGCCTGGTTGAGCCACAGGATTAAAGAAGAGCGACAGAAGCTTTTTTTTATGTGATCGACCAGAGTTTTGCCAAACTTGCTCTTCTCCCTTTTCCCATCGCATATCAGATCGGAGAGGCAGTTACACTCACCTAAAGGATTATTAGGAACACCATACTAATACTGTGTTTGACCCCCTTTCGCCTTCAGAATTGCCTTAATTCTACGTGACATTGATTCAACAAGGTGCTGAAAACATTCTTTAGAAATGTTGGCCCATATTGATAGGATAGCATCTTGCAGTTGATGGAGATTTGTGGGATGCACATCCAGGGCACGAAGCTCCCGTTCCACCACATCCCAAAGATGCTCTATTGGGTTGAGATCGGGTGACTGTGGGGGCCATTTTAGTACAGTAAACTCATTGTCATGTTCAAGAAACCAATTTGAAATGATTCGAGCTTTGTGACATGGTGCAGAATCTATCCTACTGGACGTAGCCATCAGAGGATGGGTACATGGTGGCCATAAAGGGATGGACATGGTCAGAAACAATGCTCAGGTAGGCCGTGGCATTTAAACGATGCCCAATTGGCACTAAGGGGCCTAAAGTGTGTCAAGAAAACAACATCTCCCACACCATTACACCACCACCACCAGCCTGCACAGTGGTAACAAGGCATGATGGATCCATGTTCTCGTTCTGTTTACGCCAAATTCTGACTCTCGATTTCTGTTGAGACGTTCTGTTGTTCAGATGGTAGACTCATCAGACCAGGCAACATTTTTCCAGTCTTCAACTGTCCAATTTTGGTGAGCTCTTGCAAATTGTAAACTCTTTTTCCTATTTGTAGTGGAGATGAGTGGTACCCGGTGGGGTCTTCTGCTGTTGTACCCCATCTGCCGCAAGGTTGTGTGTGTTGTGGCTTCACAAATGCTTTGCTGCATACCTCGGTTGTAACAAGTGGTTATTTCAGTCAAAGTTGCTCTTCTATCAGCTTGAATCAGTCGGCCCATTCTCCTCTGACCTCTAGCATCAACAAGGCATTTTCGCCCACAGGACTGCCGCATACTGGATGTTTTTCCCTTTTCACACCATTCTTTGTAAACCCTAGAAATGGTTGTGTGTGAAAATCCCAGTAACTGAGCAGATTATGAAATACTCAGACCGGCCCGTCTGGCACCAACAACCATGCCATGCTCAAAAGTGCTTAAAGGAGAACTCCGGCGCAAAATGAACCTTTGGTCTAATAAAACATTGGTACCTAGTCAACCGTTCTCTGAGATTTGTTTTCATGATAATCGAATGTAAAGAGTTTTATCTCTAAAAACTATTTAGCGTATAACGCTAGTAATGGGGGCATTTAATAAGTAAAAAGAAATCGCTAGTTAACCCTCTGAGGTCTAAGGATTTTTGGGGTCCTTGAGGTGTTCTGACATGCTCTGACATTTGTGCTTTTTTCAGTTATTTATAAACATGTTAATGGCAAAGGTGTAAATTCACTCAATAAAGCACAAACTGGACTACCGTAATTTCTCAGCAACAATTATGAAACATGTTTGTATTTTTGAGAGAATATTGCTTATGCATGGTTATTGAAAAAACTAAAACTTAAAGTGTCTGAAATAAGGCCACAAAACACATACTAAATATGTGTCCACAAGACTTGTGACTAATCAGTGTTGTTGCCTAGAATTTTTGCTTCAAAATGATCTGAAAATCATCCTGCCTAATCATTACCACAAACACATACACTGATTTAAATTTTATTAGAGACCTTTGGTTTGGAAAGGCAATATGCGTGGAGGCGTGTTCACACCTGAGAAGACAAAGGCCGGATAATGTGCCGCATAATGAGCTGCATATTAATTAGCCCTTTCACACAGGTGTGTCACAGGATCCCAAAGAATGCAAGGACAAAAGAAATGATCTATATAACCTATACATATTTTACAATTAGAAATTGTAACCAATTACAAATAGGTTACAATTACAACAACAATTACAATTTTAACAATATTTCAAGTGTATTTCTTTGTAAAAACTATACATTTTATCATACGTATTAAAAAAAGGTAAGGATTCATTAGTTTGAATATTGGAACAAACACTATAATAACATCTTAGTTGATAATTCAATATACCTACTTTATTTTTGACAAAACATCATACTATAGTATATTTAACTATGAGCAGAAATTGGTGAACAAAAGCGTACCTATTTAATGTGACAGTAGTCTTTTTTTACAGTCAAAACTTTATAAGCTATCCAAAACTAATCACAAAATCGTGTCTAAACATTCATATTTAGTCTGTAATATATTGTGTATGATATATTAGTATATACATGTGAATTTGCAGCTTGTTGCTTATACAGACATTTTATTTCAACATATTTCAGTCTATTTTTACTCATACAAACTATATTGCTATAGCCTACTAAGATGTGTTTATGTAAACATAACGTTTACTAATGTAGGTGCGAGAGTGAATGAACAAGGCACGCGCTGTATAACTGTAAACAAAGCGCGCGCGCCTTTGCCGTTCACTCATCATTTAGCCTACACACATACACGCAATTCATATTTAAACAGTCTTTTTGCGGTTTACAGTCCGACACTTCAATATCACGATTAGAACAAAGCACTAGAATAAATTACTTACTACATCAGCTGGATCCGTTGCTCCTCGAAATGAAACTACCAGCACTTCTGGTACATTGTCCAGGGTTAGATATTCCTCACAGTGAAAGGATACGCTGTGTACACAGCTGTACAAGATACTTACTAAACACGATGTGTTTTATAATCCAGCTGGTGGGCGTTGGCATGTTTGAACGGCTTGTCTAAAATCATTTGCGTTTGAATAGCGCGCGCTCTCCGTGGGCGTGGCACATTAACGCGTAATTAGGTATAATGAGCTGGAAAGAAAAATACTGACATCTCTCTCTTTTCATACAGATTACATTAGCTAAGAATATTTGTTTTTTTATATAAATTAACTCATTTAAAAGAAGAGAGTTCAAGCTTCATTATGGAAAAACACTCGTGCCTGTATGACAAGTATTCGCGGAATTAAAAATAATCTTAGGACGCGTTTCAGAATGGACTTCACTGACAGAGAGAAGGCAGAACACGCATCATGTTTGTTTTTCTTTATTTGGCGAAAAGCACAACACTTTGTTTTTATTGTGAGGATCCACAAAAAAATAGACACTTATCAGGATCTAATGATGTACAACACTTAATATGTAAGATCAAAATCAACAGAGTATTTTGAGTTTCTTTTGCACTGATAAGAAAAAAGCGAGACTATCGCGCCGGCGCGATAGCCGACCTCAGAGGGTTAATACCACTAACAAGGCTCAAAATAGCCCCAGACGAACACAGTAACATAATGAGGGTCCCTACATGCAAAACGAAGCATTGAGAACTTTGTAAGTGTACAGACCGTTTAATAAGAAGATATTTTATAAAGACAGTCCACTTCGTGTATACAGACAGGAGCCATCTTTGGAAAACAGTCTCGACTAGTCAAACCACGAACGCCATTCATACAGTTCAGAAGTTCACTGAACTTCATACAGTTCAGCTCACTTAGCACGTTGTTCGTGGTTTGACTGCTACTGCTATCACTCTTGTTATTACTGCGAAATATTTTTATCAATATTTTTTAATGGTTTGATTCCACTTTGTCCACGCGCCTGCAGGTGGAGGTGAGTTATGAATTATGAGTATGAATAAATCGTGTTTTGCACACATGGCTTTGGGACTGCATGCACTCTGGGACTGGGAGTCTCTAAAGATGGACCCGCCCCACAGAGATGCGTAGGAAAGCCGAGTCTCGGTCTGCAAAAACAAATCATCTGAGTTTGTGAAAGATTTGCCAACTGAGATATAAAAGAGCACCAGCAAACCTGTCCATTTACTACTATGATGCAGTGTTTTGCTCATATGGTAATGCATATGGTGTTGTGCTGAAAAGCAATAACTGCATGCTATCAATCATTAGTTAAGCATTTGTAAACAGTTAATTGATCATTTATAAAGCATCAATAGACAGTTTATAAATGCTTTATTCTATGCTTTATTAATTATCAATTTATCATTTCTAAATGTTATATGACATTACTTACAAACCAGTTATTTAGGAGTTGTCAGTGGTTCATAAGATCAATTAGAAAGTGTAAATGATTCATAAACTGTTTAAATGTCAATTTTTTAGACATATAGTAACAGTTACTCAGTGTGTTACATGCGTTCTTACTGTAATTCATGATTGACTCAGGTAGTCATGAAGCATTTAGTAGGGGTCAGGTAAGTATTTGTGTGAGCTCATCTAAAGTGAGGACTATTGATGCTTCGTAAAGCTTTCACAGAGGTGTAAAGGCAAAGTGTAACCCAACAGCTTCTACGGTATATTTATATACAATATTTTTGTATATAATATTAGTCATGTACTATAACTATAAATGGAAATTGGGAGAGAGAAAAAAGACTGCAGACTTTAAAAGTTTAAAGGAATTCTGTCATTATTTAGTCACTCTCAAACAAGGCCGTCACTAATAATTCTCACATGGGGAAACTTTCCTTGAATAATGACTACAATTAGACTTCACAAACTTACTGTCAAGCTTCAGAAGAGTTGATATATACAGTATATACTTTTTTATTGTTATGTCACTTTTATTGTATTTTTATCATGCTTTTGTCCTTTTTTGAGCTTGTACCTGGTCGTAGTTTTGATTACAATGAAAAGAAATACATCTGAATATTCTGCTACAGTTCTGCCTTTGAAACAAAGTCATAATGACATGGTGAGTGAATGATTACAGAACGTAAACCATCAAATGTATCATCACACCTGTGGATGCCAAGTAAAAGTCAAACACCACTGTTCACTTAAACTCAAATAATACAGTTCACACGTACTCATGAACAAGGACACCTGACATCACATGCCACACCAACTGGGACTTTACAAAGAATAATGAAGTATTTAAAAGAAATGACCTTTTCTGTGTTGGAGGTGGAGGAGTGTGTCTTAAAGAGCTCTGATATTTCAACACTAGGAAACCTCTCTGCCCTAAAGCCCAATCGAAGCTGAGCCAAATACCTCCAAAGCACATGGTAATGTCATCATCATTAACAAAGGACACGACTTGAAGAAACGAGTTTGCGGAAGACTTTGGGACACTATGAAAGATTTACGAATTTATAAACCAAGATTATTCACACATCGATATGATCGTGATGAAATCTCCTCAATAAATAACAGACGTATCATGGTGGAACACTGCAGGGCCGTGTTTAGGGTTCACAAAGGTGATTTATCCTCAGATATTCTGCTGTTATATTCAGATATTCTCTTTAAACACTGTACATCTGAAGTGATTGGGCCGAGCGGCGGCTCTTTACTGGTATGAATCGCACAGCTGGATCTCACGCTGTCTAACACAAAGATGGTGTGGAAACTGAAAGCTTTGATTGTGCAGTCAAAATAAAAGCGTCTCATGGCTAAAATATTTATTGTGAGAAGAACACAACTACAACTAACAAAAAAAAGTAGATTTCTTATATTTCTTGAAGGATATAGTGTTGTCATGAATTATGACTTTGAAACAATACCTAACTGAAATATCTCAATATCATAAAAAAAACTAATTATAATTAAATAATAGATGACAACATGGAATATTTTTTTTTAAATTATTATTGAAACAAGATAGAGAGAGAGAGATGTTTGCAACAAGTTTAATTTGACTGGGTTATTTTAATACTGCTCTCGACCGCCTCGTCAAACTCTGATGCTGAAGAAACGTCACTTGTCACAAAATAAATCCCACACTCGTTTTACACCTTTGAGCAGCATGTGGGCTAACTATGATATCAATCTCATTCATTCACCTGTCGTTCAGGGGTGGGCAATATGATCAAAGACTTATCTCACTATATGAATACCTTTAATTCAAGATGACAACCTTGATCTCTATAGTTATTTTTGTTACTTTATTTTTCCTTTAATATTTAAAAATGCAAGTTACAAACAATAGGACACATACAATATAGGAAAGTTATTAAGTCTAGATAGTCTAGACCATAGGGGCTTTTAGACCATAGGGGTAGTTAGAGGAACTCAGTTATAGGAACTAGAGAACTGAATTTCCCCCATGGTTATTTTCGTGGTTGCACTCACGCTGCCAGTAGGAAGTGATGTAAGCCGGCGATGTCATTTCAGCGTGGCATTCAATCACTGGAGGATGGAGGACGCTCTGGTCGGAGCTGTGTTTGTTGTGTCGTGGGTTTCGTGATAACACAGATGCAATGTAAACGTATAAGTTATGCGGTCGAAAGAGCAAAAAGGAGTCGCTAAGAGACTAAATCTTCTACGACAACTTGCAGTGCTACATATAATTAAACTGAGAAAAGAACACAGACAAAAGCCAATAGGTAAACGCATTAACATTAGCTCTCTGTATGTTAGTTCGTGGAGTAAGCATATGTAAACTGAATTTACATTTTTTTTTCCTTTTTTTATCAATGTGCACTTACGTCACTGGGGGTTCCTGTTGTGCAGGGTTAGACCTACTCTGAAGTAAACTCATTTATTCCCCCTAAAAGGTGTTCCTAGAAGTAAAATGGTTCCCAATTCCTTGAGTGCGACCACGCAAAGAAGACAGTTATAGGAACTATGAAAACGTTCCTGCGGTGCGAAAGCCCCTCATGACTCCAATGGATCCATTGTGTGGACGACAGTACTTACTCATGAATAGATCATATTATTTATAAATAACAAAATAACTGTAAATTTCAAATGCTGCTGTCACATTACTGCTTTTGGTAAATAATATTTTCTAGTTTTAAGAGTGGCATTTTCTTGCCCTTTCTTTGGGTGTAAATTGATCTGTTCAAATGCTGTTTAAAGATGTTACCTTAGCAAAGATGTCATTTGATAAGTTACGTTAGACAGACTAAGAATTGCATAAAAATACAGCCCTGATTTAGAAAATAAAAATAAAGGACTGAATTAAAAATATATATATTTACCATCTGTACAAAATTATGTTTTATTTACAGGGAGGAAGTTAGGGAGGAACACGTTCAAATGATCTATCAAATCATCACGTTATTCCAACCAGCTCTCAACCACCAGTAATCAACACGTCTACCCAATCAGGATGAGTTGAGGCCTATATATATACACACACATATATATATATATATATATATATATATATATACATATATTATATTATATTGACCCTCAGTCAACTCAGGTATATACCCTCGCTTCTTCCAGCAAGACATCTCCAGTGTCCTCTTCTGCCTCGGCCCATCCGACAATTCCTGCTATAGAGAAATGGACTGTAGCGAGTTAAAGACAAGCGCTCATCGCCACGGACGTTCATTTCTCTAGGAGAATGACCAAAGCTATTACTTCATTTATGTCTCATCTAAACAGCATTAACCCTCTGGGGTCTAAGGTGTTTTTGGGGTCCTTGAGATGTTTTTATTTTTATTTTATTAGGGCCCAAGCCCTGAAAGGGCGAAGGCCCTATTGTTTTCTTTAGGATTATTTTTTTTTTTTTTCTCTTTTATTTTTCTTACGACTATTCGGGCACTTTTGGGGCTCTTAACGTGCACGAAAACTCTTGAAACTTTGCACACGGGTCAGAACCCGCGGCCATCAGGGCCGGGCTGAAGCTGGTACCCGGGCGTGGCAGGGGGGCTCGACAGCGCCCCCTGGAACGGGGTCCGAAAACTTGGTCCATAAATCAAACACGCTTGCATGTAAGAATATGAAACTCAGTACACATATAGATCTCATCGGTTCATATATACTTCATGCTCTTACTTTTTACCCCAGCCCAACAGGAAGTCGGCTATTTAGGGTTGTTTGTAAAACGCATGCAATGGAATTTAAAGTACTTCTCCTAGAGAATTCAAAGAAATGCCACGAAACTCGGTCAGCATGAAGTCAAGACATTGAGGATGAAAAATTGCCAGCGGATTTTTGATATCTCGAACGGTTTGGCCGTGGCGAGGAAATGAAATTATGGCGAGAAACGTGAAACAGGAAGTGTGTTATAACTTCAGCATACATTAACTGATCTTAACGAAACTTCAGCAGTGTGTTCGTTGTAAGAGGCCGATCACATGGATGTGACTATTGTGAGTCAAAGTTATAGCGCCACCAACTGGCAGCAGGAAGTGTGTCACTTTCAAAATGCTGTGAAATCACCCTCTTATTTTAACCCGATTTGCTTCAAACTTCATCTGTATAATGTAAATACACGGCAGATGTAGACCTGTGAAAGGATTATTGATATATTAGATACTGTTGCCGTGGCAACGCATCAAACTTTAATATTCTTTGTTGATGCTTTTGAGACTCTTAACATACTTGAAATAACATGAAACTCGACAGACACATCACATTTATTAGCCAGTAGACATGTGCAAAGTTTCAGAAACGGGCGTGGTGCAGGGGCTCAGTAGCGCCACCTTTTGACAAAAGTGGGGGTGTTAGTTCTATAGTTTTACCTACAATCATAAAACTCGGTACGCATATTGTTCAGATCAAGCCGGACAACTTTCTAATTTACTGTCATTAGCTCAGACCAAGAGGGAGTCAGATATTTTAGTTTGAATGTGGATGTTTCTGAGAATTTTCTCTCCCTCTCTTTCCGTCTCTGTGTGTGAGGGATTTGTCTATTGATTTTAATGCATTTCAAGGTTTCAGGGGATTTTGGGACTCTTAACGTGCTCAAAAACTTTTGAAATTTTGCACACAGGTCAGAACCCACGGCCATCAGGGCCGGGCTGAAGCTGGTACCCGGGCGTGGCAGGGGGGCTCAACAGCGCCCCCTTGAACGGGGTCCGACAATTTGGTCCATATATTCAACACGCTTGCATGAATTAATATGAAACTCAGTACACATATAGATCTCATCGGGCCAAACATTTTACCCCTGGTCAAGTTTTACGCCAGCCCAACAGGAAGTCGGCTATTATGGGTTGTTTGGAAAACGCTTGCTGTGGAATTTGAAGTACTACTCCTAGGCAATTCATTCAATCATCGCCAAACTAGGCGTGCATGAAGTCAAGACATTGAGGATGCTAAATTGCTGACGGATTTTTGATATCTCGAACGGTTTGGCCGTGGCGAGGAAATGAATTTTCATGACTAAAAAAGGACATATAAAGTGTGTTATAACTTAGTTAGATTTACCTACAGTTACAAAACTCAGCTTGTATATTCTTCTCCTCAAGCCAAACAACTTTCTAATTTACAGTCAATAGCTCCAACCCTCAGAAAGTCAGATATTGTGGTTTGAATGTGGATTTCATGAAATGGTATCTCTCTCTGTCACTCTTTGACAGAGAGAGGGCCCCCTCCCATTCTATGTGTGTGTGTGTGTGTGGCTGTCTGTGTGGGGAGGGAGGGGGAGGGAGGGCTGGTGTCTGTGTTTATATGTGTGTGTGTGGCTGGCTGGCTGTTACAGTGACATGATATTAAGCCTTTCATTGCTGTGTGATTTTTCCTGCATTAAAGGATAAAGAAATCTCTAAGGCCTTGTCTTTTTGCATAACAATTTTGTATTTTTTTTAAATTACAAAATATGCACAGAACCAAGACCTTTTAAATGTATAGTTTGCTTTAAATAAAATTAAGATTGTATTGGTAATTGAAGCTGAATGAATTTAAAATGAATGTGCTATATTTCAGAACAATATATTTGTTTTCCTTTAAATTGTAAAACACTAACTTTATTCTCATCTGAATTATAAATAATTTATTCCTGTATAAAATAAAAACACATTTGAATTTTTCTTTTTTAATCAATGTAGAATGTGTAATTGAAAAATAAACAGATTAGGGCTCTGAGGACAATAAATGAAAATCAATGCGATGTGGTGAATGTCCAAAAGATGGCACCCACAGACTGTTTTAAATGGGGTTGGATAAATATTTTTTGCTTTTAGACAGTGTGTGCGTGTGATTTTAGTTTGGTGACAGTTGTAGGTTACAGTTTGACAAGAGTTTATAGTTTGAAAAAAGCACTTTGTTGTGTTTTATTGGACGGAGTATGTTTTTATGTGTAACAGTTCAATCGCACCCGCACCTCACACACACACACACACACACACACACACACACACACACATATTGAAACCTGAGTGAAGTACAAAGCCCATAATAAAGAATAGTTTAGCATCCAAATACATCGCAAATGTTGAAACAGTTTGATTCTAATGAGAGAGTTACGTGAGCCAAACACCACTTACTTTCACTTTCGCTTTCAATTATTTCGGTTAATTCTTAATTATAGTTTTTTTGAATTCTTGTTCTGTTCTGAATATCATTAAATTTAAAGAATTGCTTGTGTAATATTTTGAGTGTATCATCAAAACAGAATAATTCTCTCGGTTTAGTGATTCCCTAGTTTTTTTTATTGTTTTCATTGTTCTCAGGTAAGGCAAGTGAGATATATATATATATATATATATATATATATATATATATATATATATATATATATATGTATATAAAAAAAAATATATATATATATATATATGTATTTTTTATATATATATATATATAATTTATATATATATATATATATATATATATATATATATATATATATATATATATATAAATATAGCTGCGAGCAGCGATGAAGGGCCAAAGCCGGCGGCACCGCCACCCCGGTGCCTTTAGGTAACTAAAGGAACCAGGGTTGCGGTGCCACCGGCTTGGGCCCGTAATCGCTGCTCGCAGCTATATTTTATTTTATTTTACCTTTATTTAACCAGGAAAAGAACTCGTTGAGATTAAAAATCTCTTTTCCAAGAGCGTCCTGGCCAAGACAGGCAGCAGCACATTTAACAAGGTTGCGGACATAAAAACATATAACATTTACATAAAACATATGACAATTTATGCTGATAATAAATATCATGTTACCAGGTCATATAAACAACAACAAGGATCCTCCGAGTAATCAGTCATAACATCTACAGGCAGTTTGTGTAGACTCCATGTCATTTAAAAGTAATTTGAAAGCAACCAGTGAAACCGGCTCCTGAAGATTCAGGACATTCTGCAGCTGATTCCAAGCACAGGGGGCCGCATACTTAAACGCCCCTTTTCCCAGTTCAGTCCGGACTTGAGGGACAGATAACAATAGTAAGTCCTCTGAACGAAGACAATATCTTCCTGTGCCTTTCTTTATGATATAGGTTTGAAGGTATGAGAGAAGCAGACCAAGAATAACCTTGTAAATAAAAATGTGCCAGTGATTACGTCTACGGGTGGACAATGCAGACCAACCAACCCGATCATACAAAGTACAGTGATGAGTAAGGGCTCTAAGGTTTGTGATGAACCTAAGAGCTCCATGGTAAATAGTATCCAACAGCTTCAAGCTTTGTGTGGATGCATGCATGTATATAACATCACCATAGTCCAGCACTGACATAAAAGTGGCAGCAACTAGTTTCCTTTTGGCCTCAAATGAAAAACATGACTTGTTTCTGAAATAAAAACCCAGTTTCAACTTCAGTTTTTTCACCAACTGCTGAATGTGAGGTTTGAAAGAGAGAGAATCGTCAATTAAAATACCAAGATACCTATAATGAGATACAGACTCTATCTCGGAGCCCTGAGATGTAGTGATGGATGGAAGGTTTCGTGACTTTGACTTTGCACTGGAAAACAACATAAGTTTTGTTTTGTCATTATTCAAAACCAGTTTTAAATCAGACAAGGTATGTTGTACAGTATCAAAAGCAAGTTGCAGCTGACAAAGAGCTTGGTTTGGTGTAGATGCAGAGCAGTATATCACAGTGTCATCGGCATAGAAATGAAAATTTGCACTTGAAACATTTTGATCAAGAGTGTTGATATATAATATAAATAGGAGTGGTCCCAGCACTGACCCCTTTGGATATATTAAGAGGGCTGGAAGTGAGACCATCTACCTGTACACACTGAGATCTACCTGATAGATAGTTTTCAAACCAGCTAACTGCTTGTTCTGACAACCCGACACTGAAAAGTCTTTGTTTTAATATTGCGTGATCCACAGTATCGAAAGCCTTTGATAGGTCAATGAACAGAGCTGCACAGTGCTGTTTTTTATCCAGGGAGTCAATGAAATTGTTTACTACTTTTAGGGCTGCTGTAGTTGTACTATGTTTTTTACGAAAACCCGATTGAAATTTAGACAAAATATTATTAGTAATTAAATTGTTCATTCACCAGAGTTTCCATAACCTTAGCCAGGACGGATAGTTTCGAGATGGGTCTATAATTGTTTAAGTCTGTCGGGTCTCCCCCTTTTAACAGAGGAAGAACAAATGCAGATTTCCATATAAGTGGAATTTCGTTTGTATCCAGGGAGAGATTAAAAAGATAAGTTAAAGGCAGTGCAATAAAATCAGATGCTTTCTGTAGAAAATAAGGCTCCAAGTTATCAGGACCTGCCGATTTTCTAGTGTCTAAGAGTTTGAGGGCTTTTTGCACCTCTGAGACTAAAAATGGATTAAAACTAAAAGAATTACTCACTGTAGTATGACCATGAGTATGACCTTTAGGGTGATTCTGATGTGAAAAATTGAGGGAGTCGGACAAGGAACCAGAGGCAATAAAATGCTCATTAAAACAGCCAAGCATTTGTGTGAGTCCTTGAGAATGCATGGTGGCAGCTCAATGCCAGTATTATTTCCAGCCAAGGATTTAATCGTCTTCCAAAATTTGAAGGGGTTTTTTAGATTGTTTGTAGTTTCTATAAGAAAGTAGTCTGCTTTGGCTTTTCTAATAGCGACAGTGCACAGATTGCGTAGTCTCCTGAAGAGCAGCCAATCAGAATCCAGGCTTGTTTTCCTAGCTTTTGCCCAGGCCTTATTGCGCTCGTGAAGAGTGTTGGCTAAGTCTGAAGTGAACCATGCATTGTTTCTGGCGTTTACTCTGTACTTTCTGAGGGGAGCATGCTTGTCAACAATTACTTTAAAACCATCATAAAAAAAATTCCAAGCATTTTCAACATCAGCAATAAGATACATTGTGTCCCAGTCAAAATAAAACAGGTCATGAAAAAACCCTTGTTCCGTAAAATGTTTCATGTCACGCTTAATAATAATATGTGGCTTGGTTTTGGGAATTTTTGTATTTCTGACTGTGGCAACAACACAGTGGTCACTAATGTCCTTAGCAAATACAGAAGCTGCTGAGTATTTATAAGGAACGTTAGTTAGAATAATATCAATTAAAGATGATTTTTCTGGGCATTTCAGGTTAGGTCTGGTGGGACTATCGACGAGCTGAAAGAGATTTAACGAGTCACAGTAAGCTTTAAAATCATCAGATGCTGGTTGTAACCAGTTCCAATTAAGATCTCCAATGACTACAATTTCGTTCAAATTCAGTCCTGATAAAAGCTGCATTAAAGAAGGAAGAGCATCCCTGACAGCTGAGGGTGTCCTATAGCAACCAACAACAGTAATATGAAGAGTCCTAAAAATTCAAATTGCTTACTCACTGATTTAGAGAGAAGCACATTTACACAAAACCTACTTTTGATATATACTGTGACACCCCCACCCCTTCTGGGGCGATCAGCCCTGTATATATTATAGCCATCAATGCTGATATCCTCATTCGGAACAGATTTGCTTAGCCAAGTTTCTGATAAGACAATTACATCAGCATCAGTTGAGTGTGCCCAAACACGAATCATATCCATCTTTGCGATCAAACTACGAACATTCAAGTGAATAAAACTAAGACCGGCCCTAGACTTAAAGTCAGCAGGGGTATTAAAACTTATTACAGATTCAGGACCTGAGTTGGGTTGCACATTTCCTGAGATCAACAGTAACAGAACAATTAAACACCTCAACTTAAGTGATTTAGGTGATTGGTTGGAGGATTCATTCTTAGAGTTTATTTCCAGTACAAAGCTACTAAGGCAGCTTTCAGAAATAGTAAAATGGTCTTGTAAAACCATGACACTGATCAGACGGGCCAAGTTCACTGCATCAGAGGAGAACAGAGGCAGGGGCAGTGATTTAAAGTCCGACGCACAGACAGATGTGCACGTCCCCCGGCATGTTGTGACTGTATTTAAAAGACCTGCACGGGAATAGTTGGTCCTGAGAAGGCTTCCACACAATCCGCTCAAAGTTAATAAACACAATACAAAAAAGGGCAGCGCCATTGCACGTTCAGTTCCTAGCCGATGCCTTAGTAATCCAGTCCGGGTTTTCGACCGCCTGAGGCAAACAGATGACGTTGCGTCACGTCACATGTAAACAGGAAATCAACCCAGTGAAACAATGCTGTGAAGAAAGTGATTAAAAACCAAGACCAGCCGGGCTTTAAAACAATAAGGATACAATTTCAAGCACAAGTCACAAAGGCAAGAGGGAAGCACTTCCCTTAATCGTAAAAAGTTTGGACTTGTAGAATTCAAGTGACGTGTCGGCGAATTGGCTCCGTTGACGAGGATCCAAGCTCTACACTGACGAGGCGATCCGGTCATCCAAAACGGCAAGAGAGTAAGTTTCACTTCAGATAAATCCAAGTTCAATGTGTGATGGACTGGTTCTTGATCCAAGTTCAGTATTTCAGAGACAATCGAGAGCACCATCGAGAGACAATAACATTGATGACAATCACAGACAAAAATGTAGACGAGTGGAGTCATGCTGCCAACTTGGAAATCAGCTTTGACATGCCCTGACATTTGTGCTTTTTTCAGTTGCTTATGCACAGGTGAAATTACACTCTATTTAGCACAAACAGGGCTACCATAATATGTGAGCAACATATATGTACATGTTTGTATTTTTGAGAGAATATTGTTTATGCATGGTTATTGAAAAAAACTAAAAATTAAAGTTTCTGAAATAAGGCCACAAAACACATACTAAATATGTGTCCACAATACTTTTGACTAATGGATGTTGTCACCTAGAGTTTTTGCTTCAAAATGATCTGAAAATCATCCTGCCTAATCATTCACATAAAACAATAGATTGTTTTAAATTGTTGAAAAACATTTTTTGTTTGGAAAGACAATTTGCGAATGGGTATAATTAGGTGGTTCTCACCTGAGAAGACAAAGGCCTGCATAATAATGAGCCTTTCATTCAGGTGTGTCACACAAGAAAGAATGCGAGGACAATATATATATTCACATACACACACACATATACATATATATATACAGTGTATATATATATATATATATATATATATAGTCAAAATATAAATGAAAGTCAAAAGCACATTTTTTGTCATACCTGGAAACAAATCCTGGTCAAATAGGTTATATGGGCCATTCTATAGAATCGGTTCAAAGTTAGAGTTGGAAACATCTTGAAAAGAAAATTGTTTTTTTCCATAAACTTTTTATAAAGTATTATTTTTTAAAGTAGGCCAATACATTTTATCATACATATTTCAAAGTTAAGGATTCATTATTTTGATATAGCTTGCATTGAAACAAATACTATAACAGTTGATTAGTTTATTTTTGACAAAACATACTATATATTTAAAATATGAGCAGAAACTGTCTAACAAAAGCTTATTTGATGTCTATTTTAGAGTAAAAACTTTATAATCTATCCAAAACTAGTCATCGAAATGTTGTCATTACAGACACTGTTCTATATCGCGATTAGAACAAATCTCATTAGGCTATAGCAATATAGTTTGGATGTGTTCATGTAAAAATAATGTTTACACAGTAAATTTGAAACCCGGAAATCAACACCAATAGAGTTAATTTCAACACTTTAAAAGTGTATATATGGGAACCACCCACAAAGTGTTAGTTCAACACTTTCAAAAGTGTTGCCCCTCGCAACACCGACACAGTGTTACAATGTGAACACTAAGAGTGTAAAATATTAACACCAATGCAGATAACAACAACACTGTTACAGAGCACTTACAATTCTACACTGTTCTGGTGTTGACCCCCATCCTGGTGTTGATAGAACACCTTTTTACAAATAAAAACACTGTTTTTCTTATTAGGGTTCTGCATTACCTACTTAAAAGAAATGTAAAATAAGATGACAAATCATTTAATCTGAAAAGAATAAATTCACTTTGAAATGAACACATCACTCTATATTACTCTTTCAAAACTTTATTTCAAAACATTCCAGAAAGTTAAATTGTAACAGTCTGGGATTATAGTAGAATTCTGTATTCATTGTAAAGTTAAAAATAAAGGCAAAATGCAAACAGTTGTTTTAACAAACTAGTTTATTAACGAACAAGCCCCTTTACATCATAGGTTAACTTTTAAAATAAATGAAGGCACAATATAGGCATTTCTGTCATCAGAATTATATGAAAGCTGCTTATCAAATGGTCTGTAATACTTCAAGTCCTGTACATGTCAGTGAAGTTGATTCAGTACCTTCGACTTAGCCCTTACAAAAAAAACTGCAGTTTTTTTAAAGTAATACTGCAGTTTTTGCTACATGTAGAAAAATGCAGTTTTTTGGACACGAAAAAACTGCAATATTGCAGTATAGCTGGAGTACAACTGCAGTTACGGCAATACAACTGAAGTAGTACTACATATCAGAAATACTGCAGTATTATTGAAGTTGTACTACAATAATACTGCAATATAACTGCGGTATTACTACACTGAATACTACAATAATACTGCAATATAACTGCAGTAGTACTGCACTGAATACTACAATAATACTGCAATATAACTGCAGTAGTACTGCAATACATAATACAGCTAAAGTATAATTACAATACTACTACAATACTACTGAAATGCAATACTAATAAAATGCTGTACAATACCATTGAAATACAACCAGAATATCCTAAATAAGTTTTATTTTCACACATCTGCAATATAATGAATTAAGATACAAAACAGTGAATGTCTCAAACTGCAATGCAACAAATAATGTGATTTTACTTTTTTTTTTACTTCAAATAACAGGCTGAGAGTTAGACAATGTATTTAAAGTGTTTATTTACAAATCATGCATATATCTTCCTCCACATTATTCAGAGAAGTTGTGTTTTTTTGAAGAGCTTATTCTCATTATTCCACTTTGTTCTTTTAACTGCCTTCATCTCAGATGTGGAAACACGATTGTGGATGTAGTCTGTAAAAAACCAACAAACAAAAAGAATCAGAGACACTCTTTTCAGTTAGGCTGGTGACACACTGGCTGCGTGGCGTAAGCGTCTCACAGCTGCGTGGCGTGTCCGTGTTTATTTCAGCTCCCATGTTAACAGGTTAGAGCTTGCAGACTGCCTGCATGACACGCATGTCTCAGGCACGCGGAAAACGCATGCATGCTAGAAATAGAACCGATGCCTATTTTTCACGGGACACACAAGCGCATTGGAAGCGTTTCCAGGCAAAATAGAATAGGAAAATATGTTTATATGTTATTTTGTACACGAATACATATTAATAAATTACATTTTGATGGTTGAAAGTCTAGGTATTGACAAATTCAGATACAACTATAATTTGAAAATAAATAAATAATTATGAATTTTCAAATATTGCACCTGTCAATACAGAATGAAAAATTCTGTAGTCTATTTTGCTGTCAATACTGCTGACAGTGTCTTTATCAGTAGGCTTTATATTTATGCTTCACATGAAGTATAGTCACCAGGCAGCAGCGCCGCGTCAGACACGTTTCTGGTGTGCAAAGACACAAAAAACGCGACACAGCCGCCACGCAACAGAAACGCCACGCTCACGCTCATGTAGTGGAGTAACACATATGCATTGTGTTTTGCAAATATAAATAAATAAGCCTAGGTAATATTTCACAAATAAATACAAACCATCCTACAAATTGCTTGTAACCTTTGAACAAATACCAAATCTAGTGCATACAAATGCACATCTGCCTGTTATGATTGTGTGAGACACTTGGCTTTTTATGAGATCTCTCGGCTCGATTTTCTCACAAATGCAGTTGAGCGACTTCCTCTTAATAGGGGATTCATTTAGCGCTAGTCTCCCAGGAGAAGCACTGATTTGAAACGCGTGCTTGCCTTTGCATACAGCTGTGGAAAATGAGCGGTGAACAGGTGTGTTTACTGTATCTATAATGAACCTTTTGAGGTTTTCTTTTGCAAAATGTTATTACATATGTAGACAGAAATCCACATTTAGCACTTAGTAGCACTTTACTCTCTCTAGGATAGAGGAATAAGCTGAAAGCTCTGCCATCATATGTTGCATTTTTACATTTTTGTAAACGTTACATTTACTGAACAGTCTATTTCTTTCGTTCTCCATAAATTAATGACATGCTTTCATTTATGGAGAACGAAAGCAATAGACTGTTCAGTAAATGTAACGTTTAACGAAGATGAACGAAGGTCTTACGGGGTTGGAACAACATGAGGGTGAGTAATTACTGACAGAATGTTCATTTTTGGGTAAACCCTTTAACTTGGTGTCTGCAAGTGTTTGTGGAAAGTATTCATACTATTTCCAGTTAATTTATGGTTTATTGTTCTACATTAATAATGAGTTTGAACACTCCAGTTAAAAAGTTAAATTACTCACCCTCATGTCCAACCCCGCAAGACTTTCGTTCATCTTCAGAACACAATTGAAGATCTTTTTGATGAAATCTGAGAGCTTTCTGTCACTCCATTGACAGTCTACGCAATTTGCCCAATAACATGCATTTCTGGAAAAAAGCAGAAAGACACAATTTTTAAATTTTGTGAGTGCATAATTGTTTCACAGCAGCCATTAGCTTCTGTTCAATTACATTTTTTATCTTTAGTTGTTACCAGTGCATTTTCCTAAATAATCACACCATAAAAAGTTTTTTTTTTATTCTTTTCTGCCCATTAATGTCAAACTATTAAACATAATTGCTTGTATTTTTGTGTATATCCAGTAAGTTACTGTCTGATATTCCAAATATTCCTAATATTAAATTGAAACAATTTAAGTAAAGTCACCATTGTGTATAGTGCTTTATACAATACAGATAGTTTAAAAAAATTGCATTAAAAGTGATAAAGAATATAATGCTGCAAACACACACAATCTGCCGTGACGCAGCTCTAAAAAATAACGTAAACAGTGTAAAACTACGCTACAGTACGGAAGCGGCGTTTCCTCTTATTTGCTCACCGGTTTGAATAACATATAAAGTCTTTTTTACACTAATCTAAAATTAAAATAAACAGATATGAGAACATTTTACGTTATACTCACCTCTAAACTGAATGACTTGACAAGGCCAACACTCCACCTCGCGTAGCTAATGAACTTATTTTCTTCCAGAAAACGCTTCTCTTCCGTTCCACTTGTGAATGACCGTCACCACGGGTTGTAATGCTGTAATGTCTTTGTGTTTTAATTGTGATAGTCCATAAATATGAACGATATTTTCAGTAAGGAAATTAACCAAACCGAATTTTATGGAGCAGACACCACGGGAAAATACGCAGGCTGCCCGTAACGAGCATCAGCTGCTCTCGAGACTCGTTGTCAGGACAACGACCGCGGTGCGCTCGAGCGAAGGAAGCTCTGATCACGTGGGCTATACGCGGGTGAAAAAGTTAGTGTCGCACAATACAGCATAACTGCAGTACAGTCAGTACAGTGTAATATTAATGGTAGGCCAAGACTTCGGATGCAAAACCCAAAAAGTTCATCTGATTTTTTTTCATAAAGATCCTTAGGTTCAGTAATTTCACTTTTTAATGGCAACAAAAATGATCTCATTGCCATTAAAGTGAAATTACTGAGAACCTGATTTTGAGTTTATTTTTTTAAGTCTATCACTTTTTAAAGTGTATAACTGAACTGCAGTTATTGTATATATAGGCTACTTCATTTTACTGCAAATCTACAGTTGTACTGCAGTTTTACTTCACTATTCTGAAGTTGTACTTTTTGTACTGCAGTTTTACTGCAGTTGTACTTCAATGTACTGCAGTTATATTGTATCTATACATCGTTAATACTGCAAATCTACAGTTGTACTTCATTTTACTGCAGTTATACTGCTTTAAACTGCAGTTTTATTGCAGTTGTACTTCATTGTACTGCAGTTATTTTTTGTAAGGGAGCAACAGTACAGCAACAACATTCAGCAGATGAAAAACAGTTGCAGGATATGAGTGGATCAGTTGTGTCCAGTTGCTAACAGTAAAGTTCAGTGCATAGTTGTTTCACAGAGCAGGAAAGGCTGTGCGGATCCAACTTTCTCAAAATCCTGGAGTGCTGGTTCCCTAGACAACACAAAACCAGACCAATTACAATTAATACCATTTGTATTTTATAAATACAGCAAGTGTATGGTGGAAAAAGATCAATCATCTTGGACTTTCGGGACTAAAACAAGAAACTATTTTGGATAGATTAAAGGGATAGTTCACTTTAAAATGAAAATTCTGTCATCATATACTCACCCTCAAGTTGTTTCAACCCTGTATGAATTTCTTTCTTCTGCTGAACACAATGGGAGATATTTTGAAGAATGTCAGTAACCAAACAGTTAACTGGTCCCATTGACTTCCATAGTATATTTTATTTCTTACTATGGAAGTCAATGGGACCAGTTAACTGTTTGGTTTCTGACATTCTTCAAAATATCTCCCATTGTGTTCAGCAGAGGAAAGAAATGCATACAGGGTTGAAACAACTTGAGGGTGAGTATATGATGACAGAATCTTCATTTTAAAAGTGAACTATTCCTTTAAGACTTGAATTTACTGATTTCCAAGTAAATTAAAGACTTAATTCATCCAAAAAATTGTATTCTGTCATTAATTATTCACCCTTATGTTGTTCCAAACCAGTTAAGAGTTTTGCTCATCTTCGGAACACTTAAGATATTTTTTATGAAATCTAAATCTTTGTCCCTTCGTCGACAGCCTATTCAACTATCACTTCCAAAGCCATTAAAAGGTATAAAGGAAATCATAAGTAATCCATGTGACTCAAGTGGTTTAACCTCAATTTTACAGCTTTTATTTTACGACAATTTTGACTCATCTTTATTTACAAAGTATCAATCTACAATGCACATTAACGCAACATCTGCTCTCGCATCAACAATATGCACGAGTTGAAATATTCTCATGAATGCATGTTGGAAATTAATATTTTATAAATTAAGTGGTAAATGTTTTTTTTTGTTTGCAGCACTTGCGTAGTTTAATAAAATGTATGTTAAACCACTGGAGTCACATGGTGTACTTTAATGATGTACATTTATACCTTTCTGGGGCTTGAACGTGGAGGGACAGGAAGCTCTCAGATTTCAATAAAAATCTCTTCATTTGTGTTGTGAAGATGAAAAAGTCTTACATGTTTGGAACGACATGAGGGCGAGTAATTAACGACAGAATTTCCATTTGTGGGTGAATTAACCATTTAAGAATAAATTAAGTCACGCACCTTAAGAAATCTCACTAAATAGTCAGCCGCCGGAAGAACCTGTGTTCCCTTCTTGTGGCTTTGTGATGTTCGGGGCAGCTGGGCAGAGATTTCCCATCAGTTGAGTCTAAAATTAAACAGCAAGAAAACCTCTACCGGTCAAATCATGAAAACAATTGGTTTGAAATCTCATTTTAAGTAAAAAAGAAAAAAGATTTACTTTTGTAAAGTAATTTGACTGGACAAATTCAAAATGAGTGTTATGAAACAAATAATATCTAGTTATCCCAAATAGCAACAAAGCTATGATTATTTTTTATGTTTGTGCCTCATATGTTATCTGTTAAATCTTACCATCATCACCAGGTTCAAGTCTGTATAGTCTTCAAAAACCAAGCCTGGTTAGCCTTAGCCACTTGGTGCAACATAGAAATGCTCCTAGCATTAGCAAACACAAATAGCAAAATTTAATCATGAAAGTATATCAAACATCAACCAAAAGTTAATCTGATAAAAGCACTTTGCATAAATATTTAATCTGAAATAATTACTTACCCATTCTAAGAAAATTGGTGAAATAAAGTGACAATTTCACATGCATTGTTGGTTGCAGTTTGTGGAGTTGTTCGTCTTCAGTTATAACGTTACGCTAGGTGTGCTGGCAAACGAGAGAAAAATAGTTTGAGGATTTAAGATATTTGCAGATCACAAATATTGTCATAAAACAATATAACATTATTAAACACGCATTTTAAATGAGTTAAAACACTTACTCTGTTTTCACTGTGTTGTGGCAAAAATTCTCAGACAAACATCACTGCGTAAGAGACACTCAGAGTCAAATTATATAAAATAGAAGTATTTATTCTTGCAAGAATAGGAGCAGTCTAATACACAGTTGTTACCCTGTGCAGAAGAGTGACACACCCCCCAGACAGACTGAACTAGCTTTTATCTTAGTTTCAAGGCCTTCTTCCCCCCAGAGCCTTCCTCCCAGTAGTTTTCCATAGACGTCACTAGTTGGCCCACTAAGCTCCCCTGCACCAAATGGCCTTCTGACATCTAGGTCAGAGGTCCTTGTTCGTCTGTTCTCTGGAGTGTCTCCCTCTTCTGCCTCCCCAGGTACATAAACAGAATCCTCTCACTACAAGTGAGAGACACACATGTGACATTCTTTGAATCATCTACTAAAGATCAATGAATATCATTAAAATTGCCACTACAACTCCTCACTTTTTATCATTCTGATTACCCATAATCACAATAATAAACAATAAGACAAATTTTAAGTCATATCATCACACTTATACTTTTCATCTCTGATTTTTGCATAAAATGATCACTCTCCTTGAACCTGTGAAGAAAAGTTTAGAATGAAGAAGCATAAGGCTGTTTTTGTGGGGGAAATGCCCCGTAATATTTTAGCAAGCAAGTAAACATTTCACTGCGTTGGGCTAAGCGAGAAATCTCTGTTTCTGCGCTCCTGTAAACAGACCCTCAGTCACGCCAGTAAGGAAAAGGTAGTTATAACATAGCAAGGAAACAACCAGATAAAAGTAAAATAAAAAAATCCCTCAGTTTCAAACCCTATCTTTGTACGCCATCTCGTAACACGGATGACTGCTGCTTTTAACCCCCTTTAAATCTTTGCCCTTAATCTTTCTCAGAAAATAAACAAATAGAAGAAAAACAAACAGAACATACATTTAACACATATCTCACTGTAGCTCCCACTACCTGTGTCGTCACAATTTTGTTCATCCTTGGGATAGACTGTCATTTTCACCAATTGAACAGACAGCATGTTTCCCCTGTCACTGTAATCATATTCACCCATGAATAACAAAATTATTAGAATAACAATCCTAACTCCTATCATTAAGCCTTTTCCATTAATCTACGCCCATCTCCATATTTCATTTACTTCTAATTCAATTTAGTAAGCTCTATTTAATGCCATATTTAACAAAATCTAACCAGAGAAGTCTTATAATTTTATCCATTCTTCTAACCAATGCAGTTGTTCAATATTAACTCTAATATTTCCATTACGGACACAATCAATATATTTTCTACATTTACAATCAAATCAATACTTTTAATTCAAACATGCTGTGGTTCTACTTAATACGCTTCAACAATTATCCCTATAATTTACATTAATTAATAGATCTCTTCCCAAAAACATTTTCCTTAAATATTTCCTAATGAATAAGTAACCAATCAAATCTTTTGATCGACTGTATATCAATACTAAGCCCTATTTTGATTTAATCAAATCAAATCCTCAAAATAATCACAAAACCCCATTCTTCTGTTAAACTTAAACCATCAGTTGGCAGTTGGTTCCTCCTCCAGGCGTGTTGATAATCTCGTTCGCCCCATGGACTATGGGATGGTTGTGGCCTGTTGGTGTTGTCTAAGGTGAGAGGCTTGGACCCAGGTGTCACACTCCAACCATTTTCTGATCCTTATAAGGTTTTCCCTTATATCACGACCGCACCCCCACTGGAGTGAACTGTCACCTGTGAATGGAGACCTTAAGTATTTTGTTAGTGACCGCTTGTCTAGCCGCTCGTCCCCTTTGGTTTGACCTGTGGATTCAACCTGAAACATTATCACCGGATAATTTCTCGCTCACTTAATAGCACTCAGGATCCTTTTCCCCTGAAAAACAATATTTATACATTTGGAACAGAATCAGTTCTGTTTTCTGCAATCCATCCTGACATTCTGTAAAAGGAAAATTTAAGTTTGCGCTGCGCAGGTGTGGCACCTTTCTGCTACAATAATAACCCAGGCCAGGATAGTTAGTCAAATTCATCCATAGCCATCATTTTATAGGGGACATTCTCCCCTGTATCCAAAAGTCTGCATGCTCTGCAAAGAAAAACAAATGTCGAGGTTATTTTCAGATAGTAAAATACGTAGTTTCTTTTGTCTGCTGTGCTGCCATGGCCTTCGCTGCTGCATCTGCCCTAGCGTTTCCTGTTGAAACAGTCCTGCAAATACATGTACAGACAGCAAATTTTGTTTGGGACCCAAGTAAACCATATTTGGCAATTGTTATACCATCTCCCTCTTGATGCACGACACAACTCGAGCATCAATTTAACATAACATTTAACATAGTGTTTTTTATAAAGTTTGCCATCAACACTAACCCAAACGGCGTCCTTCAGCCAAATTTTGCCCAGACATCCTTCTCTGCCTCTGAAACAAAATATTACATTCTTCACTTAAAGCCCAATCTCATCTTCTTATCGAAGTATTTGACGGGCAACGTCCCTGAGTCTCACAGCGAATCTTGCTTTTCAGGCCTGTTGTTTGGTCTCTCAAGTCAGTCATCTACAAACATTTCTAAAGTCATCAATTTTCAGGTCAGGTCGTGCTGTACAGACTTGGTCAGTGTCAGTCAATCATTTCTCCCCCTTTGTTCACAATTATCATAAATGTTAAGGGCTCTCTTGATACTTCGAAATTGACTTAGCCAATATGTCATTTTGTTGTTGCCATCAAATCTACAATATTTCATTGATCTCAGCCCATGCCAGATGGTGATCAATGTTTGCCCTTTCCTTATATCATCGTTAAAAGGATTTAAATTTTAAATAAGATTTTAAACTTCACATATTTTCTGTAGCTTTTCCCTAATTTTACATGGTCTCTTAACCACTTTCAAAGCATGTCTTGTTCATTATTCATTTAATTTTTTAGACAAGTCAGCTGGGTTGTTTTGGATTCATTATCATTATTTTTCTTCAGCTTGCTCTAGCAGGCCGATAACAGAAAGACAGACACAGTTACCATTCCTTCTTCAGCTCAAGCAGTCTCTCTCACTATAAATACATTTCTTATACAAAATGTAATATTAAATTCATTACAATAACCTTTGACCATCCACCTTTGTTATCCAGACTAAAATCTACAAAGCTGTCTTCATCTTTAGTCACCACCATGTCTAACGACCTTCAGGAGTTAGAACTATGTTATAGACTAGTTCTAAATCAACTTCTATACATTTTCCTTGCCCATAAGGCAACCGACATCAAAAAGTTTTATTACTGTCTCCACAACAATTAATAATGGCAATCCCCCTTACGGTCTCAGCTGGCTCTTGAAAGCCCATTGCCATTAGCTCTTTGTCTATAATTTTCTTCTCAGGGTGTTGTCCCCCCGGTTTAGTTGCAGACACTTGTCACAATGAAAAACAAGCCATACAACTAATGCGGTTTCTTCTGGTGAGTGGTATAGAGGAGCTTTTGCATCATGGGGAAGACTGGCGTGACTCGTCATAGCTTCATCTCCCCCTAACGGTATAAGGACGCTGCTGGCCTCACAGCTCCTGCTCAACTCTCCTACCTGTCTCACATAAAACATCTCCATTCAGGAAATGCCCAGTGACTTTACGTGAGCCCTCTGGCTTGGGTTGCCCCCTGTCTGGCCAAAGAAGGTCTTACCCGTCATGGAGGTGGTCACTCGTGCCCACTGGTGACCGCTTTTTTTCCCATCACACAATCGGTTTTCTTCAACAGAACTCAGCTGCTTTCTGGAGCTTAGGAAAGGCACGTTCAAGAGTCACCAGAGCCATTCTCATTGCCTAATATTGTTCACACAGGGAGACAGGTCAATAACAACAGTATTTAATCACTTAAATCCATTATTTTATCTTAAAAGCAGAAACCCTAGCTGCTTAGACTATACTCAGCGAATTTGGATCATCCGTACGTTCAGTGAACTTTACCTGTAGACGGAGCCATCGGTCCTGAATGGTGGAGACTAAATGAGACAAAGAAGTTACTGGTCCTAAAATAAAATAAAATGTCTTCAAGTTCTGCATTATTATTTTAAAGACTTCTTTAAAGTCATTCAGTTTTACATTTACAAATACAACTTGCCCCTTATGGCAATTGTTTCTTTAAACATCTCTGTCTCTATGATTCTTCAACTGAAAACTGTGCTTTACTACAAATAGCTTATCACAGATAACAGCTTTGAGCTGACATTGAATGAGAGAGACTCTGAGGCATTCAGGACTGGCACACTGCACTCTCATAAACTTCTAACATCAAACTTTTATCTACCATCCTATAGCTTTATCCCAGCTTAAGGCATATTTGCCAGAAATTACATGTGTTTCCAAATAAACATAATTTTTATAGTTGTCTTTATTTAGACATTACAAATTTCCACTCAGATTGAGTCTCTGTTGCACTGGCAGTTTCAGCCACAGCACACATTAGATCCAGATAAGCAAACTGTTTCATTACAGCCAATAATAAACTTATCTTTTGAAAGCAAAACATCAGCTTCTAGTTCTTTCATGGTCAACTTTTCAAGCTGTTTGTTTAATCAGCATTCAGCAACTGTTAATCCAGTATTGCTTCTGCTTACTTGATCTTAAATAAAAATAATTATTCCAGTTCTCAATAACGTTTCACATTTCTCAATCAGCATTTTAGTTGTCAAGTTCTCAATTACGTTAACTTTGACAAGGCTAGCACTCTCTGCTTGATACATCTTTTGCAATTATTATAAATCATTCGTGAGATTAGTCTCTCTCCTTAATCTAAACCCTTTCTAAAATGTTTAATTAAAACACAATCATCCTGTTAGTTACTTTGATATATTTTGCAACTCACATTTGTTGGAGTCATTAATTTTACATCAACCTGTATTCATCAGTTCACTTTTATAGATCTTTTCTTTCTTATAGGATTCACTTTAAGACTTCAATCTTTTGACCTTGTTTTTATCTCTTATTTCTCAGACGAAAAATGTTACTGTCGTCATTTAAACACTGATCTACTTTCAAACCCCACATTATTATCAGAAATGTGTCACTATCACATTTTCAAACACCTTCTTGGTGGGCATTTAGTTACCTATTAAATTGTCCTGATGACCACCAAACACTCTGTCATCTAGTGAATTTGTTTCAGCCTCAACTTCAGCATCAGACACCTGTCCTTGACTATAGTTTGATCACTGTGAGCTTGCAAACGGCTCCAACTTACTGCACACTCTTGAAGCAGTGTGTGTCCCATTTCAGGAATGTAAACAGAGCCACTGATAATCAGTCCCCTGTATTCCTTTACAGTCCACCATTCGCGGATTTAATCACAATAGCCAAATCATAATCTTCATCATTTTATTGGCGGAACATAATTTCATGAGCAGCACAGAAAATGCTCAAAATATTCGAATTTGTTTTCTGTCTTTACACATTTCTCCCAGCTTATCTTTTACAAAACATCATCTGCAAATCTCTTCAAAGTGAGATCTTCTGAGCAGAGCTGTTTACAGCATTTGCTCTCTTCTGTCTCACTATTTATTTATTTATTTATTTATTTATTTTCCCGGACTGTTCCGTTACTCTTCATAAAGTGTAACAATTTGTACATCATTATTTTCATTACAACTGGTTTGAAGCCTTTTCCCTTCCATCACATTGTTAGTCTATTTAACTTAATATTATCATTATTGTCTTATCTCTACTGTTTCTCCAAAACAGATTATATTACTCAGTCCGTAAATTACACAGACAACCATTATAGCTACTTGCTTCAATACCCTTATTTTCTTAACATTAATAAAATAAAGCAGATATATCATCATTTCAATCATTTTTTTATCAAAATCTAGAATTGTTCCCCATTCTGCTTAAAACATTCTTCATATCATGTTAATCCCTGTCAATCATACAATGCCTTATTTTATTCTAAAACTGACTTTCCATTTCAACATTTAAACAGTTAATTTGACTTCCATAAATTCTGTCAGACCATGTCTATTTTCATCACATATAGTTTTCTACTATATTTCTCCTTTCTTTTCCCTACATGCCAGTTCCCTCATTATCCTCTCCTTTCTTTTCTCAAACATGCCAGTTCCTTCATTATCTAACCAGTACATGATTGTTTGAACAATCCCCACACACACATATCTCACACACCAACCTTTTTGTTTTTTTCACTTCCCTCTTCCACCAAGTCTCTTTAGACATCTAATGTCATGCATCCATTTACTGGATGAAGAAGTAAAAAAAAACATTATTTCTCCTGGCAGTTTGACATTTTATCTTCAAGCCAACAATCCATTATCTGTTCACATTTTTTTTACACACATGTTGAACACAGACACAACTTTTGTTTCTCACTGCTCTGTTCAACTGATTCCCGCACCATCTTTAATGTTGTGGCGCTCAATACCTCATTTGACAAAACACCGGTGTACCAAATTTCGCAAGCTTGCTCTGAGACTTCCCCATACTGGCTGCTTTTCTCTCTGTTCTCTGTGGATTTCTCACCGCGCGTTCTCTTTATCTGTCAGGCGTCCCCGTTACAGACCCGATTTTTTCTTTTAACCCAAATCGGTCGGGTTGCACTCGTTAGTGCCCTCCTAATTAAGGTTTACCAAAAAAAATCTTTTCTGGCTCCCCCTAACTAGCTTCAGCACCTAAAAAACCATTTGCTCCGTGGTGGAACAACTGATTTTCAGGTTACCTATCTGTTTGCAAACTTCTTGATCCGCTACAAATCTCAGTTAATCTCAGATACTTTCGTATCTGTTTGAAACCTCTTGATCCGCTACAAATCCCAGTTCATCTCAGATAATTTTCTCTCGTATCTGTTTAAAACCTTCTTGATCTATCTATAGATCTCAGTTAAAATCCAGATTACGCACCACAGAGACAGCCCTCAGCCAATATGGTTCAATTTCTCTCTTTCCCCTCTATTAAACTGAATTTGCTTTGCTTACCCAGAGATGTTGTTCCGTGCCACTTGCGGGTTCTTTAGATTCCAGTGGTCGATTCTCCCGGCCCTGATATCGGTCGGCCCCTCTCTCTCAAGTTTACGAGGTAGAGCTGGAACTTACTTAGTCCAGGTGGCCAAACACCGTCCGATCTCAGGTCCAGGGAACACGTTCAAGGAATATCACTTCTGACACCAAAACTGTTGTGGCAAAAATTCTCAGACAAACATCACTGCGTAAGAGACACTCAGAGTCAAATTATATAAAATAGAAGTATTTATTCTTGCAAGAATAGGAGCAGTCTAATACACAGTTGTTACCCTGTGCAGAAGAGTGACACACCCCCCAGACAGACTGAACTAGCTTTTATCTTAGTTTCAAGGCCTTCTTCCCCCCAGAGCCTTCCTCCCAGTAGTTTTCCATAGACGTCACTAGTTGGCCCACTAAGCTCCCCTGCACCAAATGGCCTTCTGACATCTAGGTCAGAGGTCCTTGTTCGTCTGTTCTCTGGAGTGTCTCCCTCTTCTGCCTCCCCAGGTACATAAACAGAATCCTCTCACTACAAGTGAGAGACACACATGTGACATTCTTTGAATCATCTACTAAAGATCAATGAATATCATTAAAATTGCCACTACAACTGTTAAAAGCAAACTCCGTGTCTGCACTGCGTCACGACTCGAGTCAAAGAAGATGCAGGGCCTAGTCTGTCTGTGAGAGGTTTAGGCGCGCACATCACATAAATATTGTAACAAAACAATATAATGGCATGAAATAAGTTACTTGTTGTAAATTTGGTTAAAAACACTTAACTTACTTTCGGTGTTTTCTCTGTTAACGTCAACGTTCCCTCCTCGTCGTCGTCAGCTCCGTATTGAGTCAAAGAAGATCGCCTTTGAAAAAGTTTCGGCTCGTTTAAGCGCGCAGAGCATTTAAATATCGCTATAAATCAATATATTATAAAATGCATATTGTAAATTAGATACAGCACTTAAGTTAACTTACTTTCGTCGTTTCCCTGTTAAAAATCAAACCCATCCTGGTCTGCTCCGCATCGCGCGTCATCGAAAATGCCCCTCTGAGAACAGTTTAACCGTGCACAGCACATACATATTGTTCTAAAACAATATGATATTATAAAATGCATATATAAATGCGATAAAACACTCAATATATGCCTTTTCCCCCCTCGTATGCCTTGCTTCGCGAGTCAAAGAAAATGGCGCCTGTGAAAAATGTTTCAGCTCGTTTTGTCCCGCCCAGCTCGTAAATGTCCCGGATGTGACTAATAACACTCTTCTCGGTGTTATTAATTTAACTCTGCATATTTTCACCTGCCAGAGGGTGCGGTTTACACTAGCAGTGTTAATCCCTTGAAATTCAACACCAGAAAATTAACACTTTACTCTAAAAGTCCTTAACACCAGGATTTCAACACTGGAGATTTTACTGTGATTTTACTGAGATTTTACTAATGTAGGAGCGAGTTTGAATGAACGCACAGATGCGATGTACATCTGTAATAAACAACATCGCTCGCGCGCGCGTCATTCACACACAGACACGCAATTCATATTTAAACAGTCTTTGTGCAGTTTACAGAAACTATTCAATAACGCAATTAGAACAAAGCACTTAAGAATAAATAACTAACTTCATCAGCTGAATCCGCTCCTCGAAATGAAACTACCAGCACTTCTGAGTTAACTTTTCCAGGATTATTACGATAGTATTATTTCTCACAGCGCAGCAAGACGAGGTAAAGTACAAGATACTTATTAAACTGGATGTTTTATCCAGCTGATGTGGGCGTTGGCATGGCTTGCCTCAACATTTGTGTTTGAATAGCGTGCGCTCTCCGTGGGTGTGGTCACATTAACGCTATAATAGGCTTTATGCACAGCTTCACTACTTCCTGAACTTCAGCCAGCCCTTTGTTTCCTGTCTGCCATCATTGGACAAACTGATTAATCCAGGTGTGCCTGATTATTGTTACTGAGGCCAGGCACACCTGGATTAATCAGTTTGTCCAATAATGGCAGACAGGAAACAAAGGGCTGGCTAAAGTGCAGGAAGTAGTGAAGCTGTGCATAAAGCCTATTAGCTGAAAGGAAAAAGACTGACATCTCTCTCTTTTTATACAAATTAAATAAACTGAGAATATTTATTTTTATGTAAATTTCATTTAAAAGAAGAGAATTTCAGCTTTTCAGAATGAACTTTACTGACAGAGAGAAGGCAAAATTCGCATCATGTTTATTTTTCTTTATTTGACAAAAAGCAGAACACTTGTTTTTATTGTGAGTATCCACAAAAAATAGACACTTAACTGGATCTAATGATGTATAACACTTATATGTAAGATCAAAATCAACAGAGTAATTTGAGTCTCTTTTGCACTGATAAGGAAAAAAGTGAGCTCGTCGCGCTGGCGCGATAGCCGACCCCAGAGGGTTAAGAACCTTCAAGCCGGCTCCATTAAGGGTAACTTAAACTTATTTTTGGCTCACCCTCTTCCGAAATAGCCAACTCACAAACATCCTGTCTTATCAAAGGCATCCAAAGAACCCAGTACACCAGGAAACCCATTACTCTAGAGATCCTCACCAAATGCATGTCCTCTCTCCGCCGAGGCACTGAGGCCTGCACTATTGATGCAATGTTTATATTGGACTGGGTTTGGGCCAAAATAGCGAGCTCGGAGCCCTCTCCTCGGACAGCACGCTAAATACGCATACTACTTTACTCTATCTGGTTATTTGTAAGTGTGAACTCGCAAAATGTTATTGCTGCTGAGAAGATGTTGTGTGTTGTGACTGTTATAACCTGTTTCACACCTGCTCACGTCAGACTAAAGTAAATCAGGCACCATATAAATCCCTTAGGAAAGAAAACACACCAGCATGATGTATGGCTGTTAATGAATATGAACCGGGAAGTCTTGACACAGGAAGCAGTCACTAGGGATTAATCGCATGTGTCCAGAGAACATGTGTTGTTAAACGTTGGATTGTGTAAAAGGCAGTGAATTGTAATTAGCTGAGTTGATTGTGTCCAGTAATGGGCTCTGAACACAGGCCCTGTGTCTCAGTGCAGAGGAGAGCTCTGCAAACCCGTTTCATTCAAAATAACACACCTGATACAAAATGACTGCAATTTACTCTCAACATGACTTCAACCCATGCATGCAGCCACAGGTTTCATTATCACTGAATGATTATTTAATTGTCTAATGAATTATTCCCTGTGTGCAACCATTCAACTCACGTCAGACTAATAGAAAATCAACACACTTGGCAAAGGATGTTTTCCATGGTGAAATTCCCTACTATGTTTAGCCGGGTTCACACTGTACGACTTTTGCCACGATTTGGCCATCTGAGGATAATTCCTCTGATTCTGGGTAAACACTTAAGAGTTTTGTTTAAGCTTTTATTTACAAACATAAAAAGTCTACACCCCCTGTTTTTTGTGAAAATTAACAAAAGGTAAATCATATCAGAACTTTTGCATGTTTAATATAAAAATAACAAATTATACAATGCCACTAGTAATCGACAAATTTCAGAGAGAAAAACACTTTGAATAACTAACTGCATAAGTGTGCACACCCCTGAATTAATAATAGTATTACAGTACTCATCTTGACTTAGGAATATTTCCCCACCCTTAAGTCTTAAATCTTAAGTCTAGGGATGTGTTCACACGTGTAGTTCGGTGTGTTTGGTTGGTTTGGTCTGGACCAAAAAATTTTCCTGCCAGACAAATTTTTTTTCATCAAATAAAAATAGCAGGCCTACCTCAATCCACACATTGTCTAATTGAGTTCGAGTTCGACCCGCGGCAGAAAACACCCTCTCCGATGGCACAGATGTCCCTGGAATACAGAGATAACGTCTTGCTAGAATAGCCAGCTTCAGGAAACGCCTGTCATTTTGCTTGCTCAGTGAAATATGTCTGTAGGCACGTGTGGTTGCGCGTGTCGACGTGCCCCGTGAGTTAACAAATATAGGCCATATAGTAATTTTTTTAACCATGCAGCAAAAAACAAAAAAACAACAAAAAAAAATACCAAAAAACAAACAAACATTTTAACCATATAACTGTTTAACTAATAGTATTAATCGGTCAAAATGTTTACTTTCGGTTAACGGTAAACGGTCAATTTGAGCATCCCTAGTGAGCACTCTGTCCTTTAAGCGTCGCATCTTGTGACATCAAGTCCTGTTTTTGGTACGTTTCGCAGGAAACTGCACCATGACATCGCTAAAGTCACAGTGTAAAGCCAAGCAAGCAATTTTACGTTTAAAAGACATCTGATAGCCGTCCAAACACAGCCCTGACGTCTAGACTAAAACAAAGTTTGGGATGTCAGTGTAACTTTAATAGTCGTCTAACCAGAGCCCAAGAATAGACTAGTCATCAATTAGATAACATGTCAATGAAACCAAACCCTTGTAGTCACTGTTGACTTTGCTTACATGATGGAATATCATATATCTCGCTAGTTCCCTTTCGAAGGGAACTCAACAATACGTCATCGACGTTATGGGGAACGCCTCAGGCGTGACAGGTGTCTGAAATCAAGTATCAACTCACAGCAATCATGTTGACCGGCGACAGCCCGTGCATCATCAGCTCGAATGATGAGCGCGCAACCTGGATGTATAAAAAGGGTGCCTTGAAACCGTGACAACATCTTTTCGTCTTCAGGGACTGTTTGTCTGTTTTTTGAGTAGTCAACAAAAAGAAAATGAAGCGTGCAGAGAAGGGGAAAAATACTTTCCGCAAGTGTGCCGACCCGCGTCCTAGATATTTGACACCGGAGGATTCACACGATCTGTGCGTTTTCTGCCTGGGAGAAGAGCACGCGCGGGGAGTTCTCGAGGGAGCTTCCTGCGCAAACTGTGAGCGGTTTTCTCAGAAAACGCTCCGTTCTCGTCTGTCCCACTTCTCGAGGGAAGTGGGCGCGGCATCTGAACCCCGCGGTTTTGGTCCCGCTCGGGCTGAGGCTCGGCGGTGCTTGAGCTCGTGGGGCTCTCAGATGGAGCTGGCAGATCAGCTGGAGAGGGGCGTTAACCTCGCGGATGATCTGCCAGCTGACGAGGATGAGTTACAGGTCGATGTAGAAGAGGTTCTTTCTCTTTCTGATGGGTCTGTAACTGGTTCTCTTCGGGCCGGGCAGGAGGTGGGTGTTGATGATGTTAGTTTGGTTGAGACCGAACCATCTCAGCCCTCCTGCCCAGTGTACGCTGAGCTGGTGGATGTTATGGGGCGCGCCACCGACAGATTGCAGCTGCAGTGGAGGCGCGTCCGGGAGGAACCTGTTAGTGGTATTTTGGACGATCGGTTCCTCCCCACCCGTAAACCACCGGCTCGGACGAGCCTTCCATTCCTTCCCGATCTCCACTCTGAGATCGAGAAGGCATGGAAGAACCCGTTCTCCGCGCGTCTCTATCTACATCAGCGAGCTAGTTTCGCTGCTGTGGAGGGAGCCGCGGAGCACGGGTATGTGTCGATGCCGCCAATGGACGAGACGTTGGCTAACTATCTCGCCTCTGGTCGGTCGTCTTCACTAGAAGCTCCGACCCTGCCATCCAAGCCGCTCAGGACAACTTCGCGCTTGAATGGCAGAGCGTACACGGCAGCAGGTCAGGCGGGTGCGGTTCTGCACACCCTCGCGGTCCTTCAGGCCTACCAAGCCGACCTGCTGCGGGACCTCGATCAGGGGGGCGGCCTGTCCCCTGACGCGGTCGCGGAGCTGCGCCGCACCACGGATTTGACTCTCCGGGTCACCAAGCAGTCTGCGGTTTCCATCGGTCGTGCGATGGCTGCTATGGTGGCCACGGAGAGGCATCTGTGGCTCAACCAGGCTGACATCGGGGAGAAAGAAAAAACTTTTCTCCTCGATTCGCCGGTTTCGCCTTCCGAGCTTTTCGGACCTTCTGTCGAGACAGTGGTCGATAAGTTCAGGGAGGCGAGGGCGCGCTCTGCGGCGTTTAAGAGCTGCATACCGCGGAGGTCCTCGGCCCAGCCCAGGCAGGCGGGAGGGCCTGGTCCGTCGTGGTCTGAGGATCACAGACGGACCCAGAAGGCCAGTGTCGCTTCCCGTGCACCCCCTCCTCCTAGCAGGGGGAGCAGGGCGCGCAGGAGGCAGGATCTCAGGGAGGTGATCCAGAGTAAGCGTTCTTAGACTGAACGTTAGACATCATCTTCCTGGATCTTGTCTCCTAACCACCATCGCTCCCAGGCTCCTCCTACATAAGGCCTGGGGCGGGGCCCATGATGAGTTCAAGAATTCTCTGATGGCCCGCTTCAGCTTGGTTGTTAGGAGCGCCTTCCCTTGGCTTGTGAAACAGTAGAATTCAGGTTTCTGAGTTCCTGTGTCCTGGTGTACTTCATTTCGCACGTTGCAGGTTTTATGTTGAGTGAAAATGTTTTTTCTGCGCAAATAACATTTTTCTCTTCTTTTTCAGAACTCGTCTCCTGTACAGAGCCGGGGACATGTTGGTAAGCAAAGGTAATGTATTGTAAGGTGAGCTGGGCTCCCACATGTTGTGGTCGCCAGGTTACAGGCCTCACCAGGCCTTCCAGGCTATGAGCTTCCATATGTCAGGTCACAGGCCTTATCCAGCCTTCCTGAATATGAGCTCCCACATACTGTGGTTATTAGGTTACAGGCCCCACCCGGCCTTCCTGATATGAGCTCCCACATACTGTGGTCGCCAGGTTACAGGCCTCACCGGCCTTCCTGGTTATGAGCTCCCACATACTGGGTTTCAGGTTACAGGCTTTACTAGGCCTTCCTGAATATGAGCTCCCACACACGGTGGTCGCCAGGTTACAGGCCTCGCCAGGCCTTCCTGGTTATGAGCTCCCACATACTGTGGTCGCCAGGTTACAGGCCTCACCGGCCTTCCTGGTTATGAGCTCCCAAATACTGGGTATCAGGTTATAGGCCTTACCAGCCTTCCTGATGAGAGGTCCCACATACTGTGGTCGCCAGGTTACAGGCCTCACCCGGCCTTCCTGATATGAGCTCCCACCTACTGTGCTCACCAGGTTACAGGCCTCACAGGCCTTCCTGATATGAGCTCTCACCTTCTGTGCTCGCCAGGTTTCAGGCCTCACCCGGCCTTCCTGGTTATGAGCTCCCACATGCTGTGGTCGCCAGGTTACAGGCCTCACCCGGCCTTCCTGATATGAGCTCCCACCTACTGTGCTCACCAGGTTACAGGCCTCACAGGCCTTCCTGATATGAGCTCTCACCTTCTGTGCTCGCCAGGTTTCTGGCCTCACCCGGCCTTCCTGGTTATGAGCTCCCACATGCTGTGGTCGCCAGGTTACAGGCCCCACCCGGCCTTCCTGAATATGAGCTCCCACACACGGTGGTCGCCAGGTTACAGGCCTCGCCAGGCCTTCCTGGTTATGAGCTCCCAAATACTGGGTATCAGGTTACAGGCCTTACCAGCCTTCCTGATATGAGCTCCCACCTACTGTGGTCGTCAGGTTACAGGCCTCACCGGCCTTCCTGGTTATGAGCTCCCACATTCAGTGGTCACCAGGCTTCAGGCCTCCTCGGCCTTCCTGGTTATGAGTTGTCAGATGTCAGGTTTCAGGCCTCACCAGGCCTTCCTGAATGTGAACTCCCACTCACTGTGGTCGTTAGGGTGTGGTTGTGAGCTTTTGACTATCAGGTTACAGGCCTCATCTGGTCTTCCTGATTATGTTAAAACCATACTTATGGTAAGTCACACAACGGAACGTCTTGTGTACTTTCTAAAATCCATTTTCATGGTAAGGGTCATGCGCTGTATGCTTCAGTCCCTTCCTATGTGGCCCAGACCCAGGTCTTTCACCACGGGTCCCACTCTAGATGCGTCCTGTCGTCAAAGTTTGCTACGACAGACGCTTGTTTCTGATCCAGGCCTTCCTGGATTCGGAATTACTAAGTACATGCACTTTTGTTTCATGTACTTTCTAAAATCCATATTTATGGCCTTTCTGAAAGTAGCCCCCACATGGTGTGGTTGTCAGGTTACAGGCCTTTTCAGACCTTCCTGATATGAGCTCCCTCCTACTGTGGTTGTCAGGTTACAGGCCTCGCCGGCCTTCCTGGTTTTGAGCTCCCACATTCAGTGGTCACCAGGCTTCAGGCCTCCTCGGCCTTCCTGGTTATGAGTTGTCACATGTCAGGTTTCAGGCCTCACCAGGCCTTCCTGAATGTGAACTCCCACTCACTGTGGTCGCTAGGGTGTGGTTGTGAGCTTTCACATGTCAGGTTGCAGGCCTCATCAGGCCTTCCTGAATGTGATCTCCCACACATTTTGACTATCAGGTTATAGGCCTCATCTGGCCTTCCTGGTCATGTCAAAACCATACTTATGGTAAGTCACATGATGGAACATCTTGTGTACTTTCTAAAATCCATTTTTATGGTAAGGGTCATGTGCTGTAGGCTTCAGTCCCTTTCTATGTGGCCCAGACCCAAGTCTTTAACCTCGGGTCCCACTCTAGATGCGTCCTGTCGTCAAAATATGCTACGACAGACGCCTTTCTGGCTAACTTCTTCATTCTGATCCAGGCCTTTTCTGGACTCAGAATAATTAAGTACATGCACTTTTGTTTCATCTACTTTCTAATGTAGCCCCCACGTGGTGTGGTTGTCAGGTTGCAGGCCTTATCAGGCCTTCCTGGTTATGAGCTCCCATATTCTGGGTATCAGGTTATAGGCCTCACCGGCCTTCCTGATATGAGCTCCCACACACTGTGGTCGCCAGATTACAGGCCTCACCCGGCCTTCCTGGTTATGAGCTCCCACATACTGTGGTCGCCAGGTTACAGGCCTCACCGGCCTTTCCTGATGTGAGCTCTCAGGCAGTACTTCCTCAGTGTTCAGGAGGAGCACTGGGTAGACCCATGGATTGAGTGGACGACTTCCGTCTTTTCTTGAGGTTGAGTTACACTCTCCGGGTAATCCCGTCTCTGTGATCCGGAACTGAATGATTTCTGCCAGCTTTGCAGGCCTTCAGTTTTGGATGCCTTTTCCAAGGCAGTGTCCAGTCTGTGCGTCTTAGTATAGATCACCAGGCCAGCCTGGTGGCATGTCAGGAGGCATGCTCTCCTGAATAGTGACTGGCTGGGAATCCCTTGAGTCCCCTAGCCACACTCCCTAGAAGGGACCCCTTCTATTAGGAAGTTGTGGTCCTAAGCCTTTGAGCTGGCCCAGATATACCTCCCATGAACTATGTTCTGGCAGTTTCTCGGTTCATTAGATTGGGCTATGACCGGTAGGGAGTGCTGTCACTGACAGCCCATCGTGACCTAGGGTGAGTGGTTTTAGTGTCCTTTGTATTTCTGGTTCTGACAGTTGTCACTGCCATTGGGCATGCACTCCCCTCAGTATGGCGGCGTGGGTATTTCGTTCCCCATAACGTCGATGACGTATTGTTGAGTTCCCTTTCGAAAGGGAACGTCTCAGGTTACGACTGTAACCTATGTTCCCTGAGAACAGGGAACGAGACAATACGTCTCCCTGCCATACCTCGGGGCCTGCCTGCAACAGTCCCTTCAGACGATAGGATGTTGTCACGGTTTCAAGGCACCCTTTTTATACATCCAGGTTGCGCGCTCATCATTCGAGCTGATGATGCATGGGCTGTCGCCGGTCAACATGATTGCTGTGAGTTGATACTTGATTTCAGACACCTGTCACGCCTGAGGCGTTCCCCATAACGTCGATGACGTATTGTCTCGTTCCCTGTTCTCAGGGAACATAGGTTACAGTCGTAACCTGAGACGTTATTTAGGCAAAAACGACATGTAAGCAATTTCAAGTTTATTCTGGCTAGAAGTGTGTTACTCATAGCCGGACTATATCGGGTCTATAGTTAACCCTCTGCTCGTTTTTTTTCTCATAGCAGAAAAATAGACTTAAAGTACTACCATCATTTCTGTTCATATAGAGTTAAGAAATATGAGAAAATAATCTGTTAAATGTCTACTTTTTTATGTGCCCACAAACAATCGAAATAAAATATTGTGCTTTTGTAAAATAAAGAAAATAAACAGGGTGTGCGTTCTGCCTCTCAGTCACCGTGAACTTTTTTTCTGGAGCACGTCTCTAATCTTCAACACAACTCAGCTAATACTATTCACCCAGCCATAAGCAATATATCTTTTAAATCATTTGAGTTTGTACTTTTAAATGATCCGATTCAAAACTAAAATTATTATTCTCCGTGTATGTCATCTATATAAAAAGAGAGACGTGTCAGCCCGTCTCATTATTGTTCTCTCAGCTGATTATCTCTGGTAATGTGACACGCCCACGGAGAGCACGCGCTATTCAAACGCAAATATGTGAAGCAACACATTGAGACGCGTTAACGCCCATAAACTCTGAAAACACACATTATTTTTTAGTCAGATTAATCTACTGTCGTCTTGCGCGGCTATATGAGGAACAATCCTGGGACATTTACCACTGGGTTTATTTTCACTTCGAGGATGAACAGATTCAGCTGAGAAGTAAGTGTTTTTTGCAAGTGCTTTGTTCTAATCGATATAGAATAACGTAGTGTCTGTAAACGGAAAAATAGCATACTGTTAAATGTGAATCATGTTTGTGTGTGTGAATGAATGAATGAATGAATGAATGAATGAACGCACAGATACGCACTGTTACAGACTAAATAACAGACAACATTTCGTTGACTCGTTTTGGATAAAGTTTTTACTCTAAAATAGACATCAAATAAGCTTTTTTTAGGAGTTTCTGCTCATATGTTAAATATATAGTATGTTTTGTCAATAAACTAATCAACTAAGATGTTATAGTGTTTGTTCAAGCTATATCAAAATAATGAATCCTCAACTTTGAAATATGTATGATCAAACTAAGACATTTATGGAGAAAGACAATTATCTTTTCAAGATTTTTCCAACTCTAACTTTGAACTTTGAACTGAAATAAAACCATGTCTATATGGTGAAGGGTGTGTGATAGAAGTGTCCAGACGTATGCACCCTGTATTTTCCTTATATAAATCCAAACAATCTAAAAGCCATTCTTTTTTAAATCTCCTCATTCTTTGTGCAAGGCTCCTGTAATGATATGGCCTGATAGCACCTAATAGGGCCATTATGGGGAGGGTCTTTGTCTTTCTCAGGTGTGGAATGCCACACATATTAATGAGAGATCACGCCTCCTGCATAAAGCTTTCTCAAACAAAACACGTAATTAAAAATGTAAAAGACTTTATTGACTTATCTGAATGAGTAGTCAGGATGATTCTCACATTGTTTTGGAGCAAATATTCTAGGCTATGTGATACAATTTTCAAAAGTCTTGTGATGAAATAATCAATATGTGTTTTGTGGTCTTATTTCAGCAACTTTTATTTTTTTTTTTTTCAATAACCACGCATAAACATTATTCTATTAAAAATACAAACATGTACATACATGTTGCTCAGATCTCATGGTAGCCAAGTTTGTGCTATATAGAGTGAATTTACACCTTTGCCATTAACATGTTTATAAATAACTGAAAAAAGCACAAATGTCAGTGCATGTCAAAACATCCCAAGGGCCCCAAAAACACTCTGGTCCCCAGAGGGTTAACCTAGACGGTGAAATGATGGCTATTGCTTGCTGGGGAGCTACAGGATTCATGGGTTCGATTCCCCAGGAGCACATGTACTGATTATATATGTATGTCCAGATAATCGGCATTTGGCAGGAAACTGCACCATGATATGGCTGAAGTCTCAGTGTAAACGGCCGTTCATGTATATGTAGCCAACCAAGAAGGGGCGTTTTTCTTTTTTTCTTCCAACCTACCACCCCGAGGAGCAAACCACACCCACCAATAAAGTTCAGAGGCTTAAAACAAAGAATTTCTTAAAGTCTCAATAGTTAAAATGTCTCTTGAAGCAGGGCACCCGTCTTCTGCTATGGTCCGGAGTTGCCCCCACGCTCCCCCACTTATAGGGTGCTGTCACCCAGCTGAGTTAGTTCATCCCCCAGCGGATAACTGGCAGTATGGTGTCACCGTCCTGCTCCCTGGCCCTCAGCTGGCTGCTCAGTCTGCCAAGGCCCCGTCAACGAAGCCTGGGGGAAATCCACAGCAAACGTAGAATACTCTTTGAAACAGAGGAAAACACAGCAACACACCAATGTTCAAGTGAGGTCTCACCACAATCTTCACACCAAGAATCAGCAGGCGATCGACTCAGAACAGCGGCAGACAGGCGGCGCCGGCGGCACTGGGATGGGATATTCCATTATGTACCTGCCAGGGAGAAGACGAACTGGATGGTGGGTTTACAATTGTATGTCTGGAGCGGGAGGCTGGGATCCTTAAGCTGCAATGCAGACTGATGATAGCGAGACACAGTGTAGGATAGTACAGTGAGGCTGGTAGTACAGTGAGGCTGGTAAGTCGTTGGCTACAGCACTAGCAAGACAGCAGTATGCACATCCAGTAGGAAAGTCGATAGAATAGTACAGTGAGGATGGTAAGTCGTTGGCTACAGCCCTAGTAAGACAACAGTATGCCCATCCAGTATGGAAGTTGATAGAATAGTACAGTGAGGCTGATAAGTCGTTGGCTACAGCAATAGAAAGACAACAGTATGCCCATCCAGTATGGAAGTCGATAGAATAGTACAGTGAGGCTGGTAAATCGTTGGCTGCAGCGCTAGCGGTCAGTCCACTGGACGTATACTCATTGACTAAACTTTGTTAACAATAACGAGGCGGGGGAGACGGAGGACAGGCACGCATATACTGGCAACATATTTCCTGTGTTCTATAACTCAATTCAGTCGCTTTATGTAGGAGTGGGTACTTAGCTTATCGTAGTCCAGCCGATCTCTCTCTTGCCTCATCAGATTCAGTGATCCACCGCCCCAGGCAGTCCAGCCTCCATTCCACTCGTGTTCGTTGTCCTCTCTTTATTACAAACTCTATCGTTGCGTCTCCAGTGTGTCCAGCCAGCACTACCTCTTGGTCGGGAATCCGGACCTCGCCACGAATCCGTCTCACCCCACACTCCCTTCTCCTTGAACACTAAGTCACATGCTTAAAAACACATTGTCGAGTCCTGTTAGCCAATCGCTAAACCCCACACTTTCCTCCTGCACACCTGTCCATAGTCAGCGATAAGGACATCACGTATCAAATCCGGCTTTGTTTTTGTCCGTCTTTTAATGCCTCCTCTTCATGGGAAACAAACCTTGAGAATTCTGGTTCCGCCACACAACATGTGGTCACCTGGTGACATCTACAGTGCAGAGGGAGTTTCTAGAAGGCGATTCTGCGTCCTGTGACTGCAGGATCCAAAGCAGACCACACATCACATCTGCACTCCGATAGGTCGTCCATGCAGCTCATCTGCATAAGAGAAATTGCTCAATTGTTGAATTGGCATTGACCATGGATGCTTCTATCCCTGAAAATCTATAACACTCATTAAATATAACACACATTAAAAGTGAATAACGTCAAGTTGCTTTGTTGTTGTATGTGTAAATGCCTCTAAAAAATCCCATAGCTGAAAAAAACAAAACAAATGTGGCCAACAGGGAGAATTATGCCACCAAAATAAAGACAAAAACAGTTGAGGATTAAAATTATAATATGGCTTCATATTTTGTGAGTGCCTAAAAAACAACATGTTTTTAATAAGTATTTGAGGAGTTCATGTTTAATAGTTAAATAGTTCATTTTTAAATGAGGGGCCAGTAGATTTTCTAAAACAACCCAGCACTGGTGGTCATGGTAAATATGCCTACTTGTGAGGTTTGCATATTTCAGTCCTTTCACTAAGGTCTAACAAAGATCAATTGAGGGTGTGTTCACACTTGGCTTTTGAAATAATGGAAACAATTGTGAATCATCTAACAAACAGTAGCTATACATTATAAAATCTATCATAACTTTTGTGTGGTTTTGGTCGTTTGGCTGTCTCCTTATAATAGTCCGGAAATTCAAGTTTTTTGTCAGTTGTGTGATGTTCTTTTATAATATGATGTCATAACGTTACTGTCTTGCCGCCAGCCAATCACTGCATTGCTGATCATGGTTTCCAGTATGGATAAATCTGCCCTTAAAAATGAACACAATAGAGTGCAGTAATCTCAGACAACTTAATCCAGATATTTTAATCAAATCCGCAAATTCGCTTGAAGAACCAAATTACCCTGCTGACAAACCCAGTATAAGGTATGTTTGCACGCTGGAACCAGCATATGTTGTCTTCTGAGTGCTGGTATGATCCCCATTCCCAGCAAGATCACAACAAAACTTGCTTGTCTGTTACATATCCCGTTTCTTAGTGTGTGTTCCTTTGATGCTTTGAAACATTTGACCAGTTAACCAGTGATATTGATTATTAATGTATTCATAACTGAAACAATTCAAATTTTCAGTTCTACTTTCAGCAGAGGAAGCAAAAGAAATTACAAAGTTATAATCATGTAATACAATAAATCATGTTTTAACCTTACATTGTTTTTCCTTTATATTATTAGTGTTAAATATAGAAATATGCAAGCAAAACCAATGCTTGGACCCAGAACACTGCTTGCACACAGACAGCTTCTCGTAGAAAGGTCTTGTGTCGCCATTGTCATGCAAATGAACGGCCAGAATGCATAAAACGTTTTGTGTTTTCAGCTTTAAACGGCCCCTAAATGAATAAATAATGATTTTTACAACGGAAAGGAATCAACAGCGAACTTAAACTGGACAATGACTTTCTTCTAGATCTGCTGTACAGCAGAAACAATCTTTGTTGCATTAATGTCCTGTTATCACTGTAAAGCTGCTGTTTTGAAACTATGTATAGTAAAAAGCAATACATTAATAAAGGTGACTTGATGATCGCTGGCCTACTCGCACTCAACCCCGCAAGATCATGCTGGGGACCCATCTCCACCAGCTCTCAGTGCAGGGGTGTCCAGTCCTCCTAGAAGCCCATTATCCTGCAGAGCTCAGCTCCTTAAACAGAAGCGCTAGACACTCTGATCACTGAACTCTGCAGGACAGTGGCCCTGCAAGATGCAATACTGGACATGACTGATTTAGTGGTTCCCATGAAAAGTTTCAGAATATGTTTGAATTTTTGTTTGGTTGTCCATGGCGTAAACATATCAAATGCTCCACTAGAGGGCAACACACACTTTGATATTAAGACTTTAACATCAAGAGGTCCATCCTCCCCCAGCTTCATGTCTGTCACTCTTTACACATTTAAAACCTCAAAGAAATCATATAACTGAATAATCTTTTTTTTATTTTTTTTTTTATTTTATCTGTTCGTTTATAGAAGAAAGACTCAAAAGTCTGTCTGAGTAAATGGGTATGCAAGTCACATACTATCTGAGAACGTCCATCTTTTCAGTAAGGACTTTGCAATCATTAAAAAAAGTATGTTCTATATAGTATGAATGTAATCTGGACGTACTACATGCTGTCATTATCACGTGACTTCTACCAGCATTAGTTGCGTTGCTTCACTGCCATTCGCAAACCCTCTCCTGTGGCCTCATGGGATAGGATAGTGTTTATCGTATGCACATAAGAATCTCGCCAGACGTAACCCAGCTACAGTTTTATGAATAGTATGAATTTGGACATATTACTCATCTCACATATTATTTTTAGTCTGGTGTAATGTAGGGAAGGACTGAATGTATAATCGGATGCAACCACAGTCGATCTGCACTCATTACACTGGCTGTCCCCATGTATCATCTAATTAAGATTAATTTGTTTAATTAGCAGTAATCTACTGAGTGCAATGAATTGCCCTTGTTTCGTTTTACAAAGCACATCAGTGTAAGTAGGCTGTTATGCAGGAGTGCACACAAAAATACACCAACTAGCAGAACAAACACACAAAACTGGGGTTCAATCAACATTCAAAGCCACGTACTGCTAAAGAGGCAACCAGCACTGATACAGTTATTTCCCTTTTCTTCATTTTATATTTTAATCTTTTAGTATAGTTTGTTTAGTTATGCAAAGATAAAGTTATTGCTCAGACAGACATGATCCCTAAATATTGACCAAATGTTCATTTCATCTTTACAAAAGAAAATGTTATGTTAGCAATTCAGTGTGTGTGTGTGTGTGTGTGTGTGAGATCATTGGGAGTTCTAGGATGCTCACTTTAGTGAGCAAAGTCATTAAGAACAATACAATAGAAGTACAATCTATATCAATGCAGTCCCTTTCATGAATGAAAATCACTAATCCTTTAAATCAGGGGTTCTCAGCTGGGGGGCCATGGCCACTAGGGGGCTCAGCGATCCTCCAGGGGCGCCACGAGATTACGTACAATTAATTTAAATATATTAATATAATTCATTAATTTTATTATTAATACGCTTAGTTTAAAAATAACAAAGCACCACCCCTCTCATACATACACACATATTCTGTGATTGTTGCGGAGCAGCCCAACCCGTTTCTCATCACGCTGTGTGAAATACAGAGTGAACACCAGCTCAAAACACCCAAACGCTTCATGAACTTTGGATGCGCAAACTACATCTCTCAGATGGATAAAGAATACCAGTGTCACTAATAAAGCTTTGATGCATGACGATTGTAATGAAGGTAAAGGGGATTACAGTGACATACAGGAGTCGTACGTTAGGCATGCGCAAGTCCTTTATTATTGATGCACAAACAAACAGTGTGTGTGTGCGCTCTCGGCTCACTGATTGATTGTTCCATGTATTCGTGTAGTTGTCAAAGTGAATGTACTGTGAGTGTTTTAAAACGGATGCTCGCTGAAGAAGCGTGTTTTGGAGAAGTTTGTGAGGATCATCAGTGGTGATTATTTTATTTATTTATTTTTTTATAAACATATCTTTATTATGAGGATCAACCCCTTGAGATGAAGCATCTCGTTTTCGAGGGGGTCCTATGTACACATTATGTACACATGAACATCAGACACTCCAAACATAGACGCGATTGCATGTTCTGACAGAGGAACTGTTCACAGATTACATCGACCCGCCTTCAGGTCGCTGAGTTTCCACATATTTAGAATGTTTTTATTTTTCATTTGAATCTTGGTGTGTTTAATAATTATGAATGGATTTTAATGGAATATATAGTAGCTATATGCAGTCCTTTGGCATCTCCCTGTGGTCTTGTTTGGTATGGCAGGATGACTTGTGCTTATTTGTTCAAGTTACTGTGTAACTGAGCAGAGTAAACACTTTTAAGTTGTAAAAAATGTCTGCAGTGACATTTTTGCAAAGTATGTTTGCCGTATTGATTCGTAGAGGAGGGGGGCCCTTGGAGTAAAAAATGTTGAGAACCCCTGCTTTAAATTCTTTAGTATATATAGTTCAGTTCAGTTTATTTATCCCTTAGGAAAAACGTCACACTAACGGCTGTGGCCTTTAGCATCCTTGTTAGCACACCCACCTCCCACGTCGGAGATGCTGGTTCGAATCCAGATCGGAGTGGGTCTAGTAGGAAGGAAAACAGCAGGACATCAAACTTACTTAAGCAGTGCATGTTCTGGGCAACTGGCTATTAGGCATGCTTTTTAACAACAGGTTCTTTGAAAATGTCACTAAGCTGAGATTTTACCCACCTTGATCATTCTAGTTGACTAATCTGACTAAGGGCCAGTTCACACTAGACACAGGTCAGTGGAAATAAAAAAAGTGCAAGGTATAGAAATGAAATTTTTAAAAGTTGACATGAGCGCTGCATTTTTAGAATGGCGTATCAAGCGCGAGACGCTGCAAAGGATGCAGCAAAAGCAACGGTTAAAGACATCCATCTAGTGCGTTTACATTGAAAAACAATGGGAAAGTTGTGCAATGGAATGGACAAACTTGTTCTGTGTGCATTAGTGCATTGAATTTGATGCGAGCAGCAATTGGCAACCAGTGCAAGTTTATGAGGAGAGGAGTGACGTGTGCTCTCTTCAGCTCGTTAGACACACTTGCTGCAGCATCTGGATCAGTTGCAGAGGTTTGACAGGGCAAGCTGGAGGACCTGCCAGGAGAGCATTACAATAGTCCAGTCTGGATAGAACAAGCGCTTGGATAAGGAGTTGTGTAGCTCTGATAGGAAGGGCCTGATTCCTCCTGATGTTTTAAAAGGCAAATCTGTAGGACGGGGCAGTTCTAGCAATGTGGTCTGTGAAGTTCAACTGATCATCAATCACAACTCCAAGGTTCCCGGCTGACCTTGATGGAGTTATGGATGATGAACCTACAGCTGAATGGAGAAGTTGTGGTGTAGTGTTGGGTTGGCCGGGACCACAAGCAGTTCTGTCTTCACAAGGTTTAGTCGGAGGTGGTGGTCCTTCATCCAGCAAGAAATGTCTGTCAGGCAGGCTGAGATGTGAGCAGCTGCTGTCGGATCCTCTGGTTGGAATGAGAGGTAGAGTTGTATCATAGCAGTGATAGGAAAAGCCATGTTTCTGAATGACAGATCCTAGTGATGACATGTAGATGGAGAAGAGAAGCGGTCCAAGCACTGGGCCCTGAGGCACCCCAGTAGATAGGTGTTGCTATTTAGACATCTCACCTCTCCAAAACACCCTGAACGACCTACCTGAGAGGTATGACTTGAACCATTGGAGTGCAGTTCCTGAGATGCCCTTGATCTTTAGGATTGACAGGAGGATCTGGTGGTTAACTGTTCAAATTATTTATTAATTATCTAATCAACATGTACTCTGGGTTCATGCCTAAATACCACGCCCGGAGCCCTCTCCTCGGACAGCACGCCAATATGCATACATTTACTCTAACGAATTTGTTAAAGTGAACTTGTGAACCGTTATATTTCTCAGTGATTTAACGACAATACAAAGTGAAACCATTGCAGGTGTTTTCATTTAAAGTTTTTCAATTTAAAATGTCTTTACATTTTTATCCCTTGTAGTGAAATTAGTTGGTAGTCAGAGGTTTGTGTGAACATGTGTGGGATGGGTGTGGCATTAGATGTTTTAAAGGGGACATGACCAAAAAAGTTTGAGAACCGGAGTTAGCATGTTGCTAAACTATTGAACCCATACTCTCGGCACAACTGCTTTCGTAGAATGTGGTAAAATTGTACTGCCTACAGTTTGAAGCACATTTACAATCCCTATAACATTGTCTAGGTAGGTAGCTGACAAGGTTTTGGAGCAGAGCCACAGTGTGACCTTCTTGTGGAGTTGAGAGTGGACCATTGTGCACTTGTTCATGTTCCTCCAACACCCCAAACAAAGCTTTGGTACTTGCTCATGCTGCTTTTAGATCTTACTCTCCTCTGAGACTTCAAGTCATCCCGCTTTTATCAGAGACCTCACGATGTACCTTTGATGGAGTTTCCAGCTCTGGTCGTACTGTCCAGCTGTAAGACCCATCATGCTTTGCATTTGTGTGTCACTCTCCATAAATAAGAGCTGCGAGATTCTTTTCCAATTCAGCCGTGGCCCCTGAGGGACACCGGGACATGGAGCATAGATATAATATAATATATATAATATTCACAGACTAATAATTTATCCAGAAAATGTCCTTCTGCATTTACAGAGAACTACTGATTAACGCTGGGTGGCTGTAGCAAAACCAAATGTGACCTTCATCAGGGATTATTTTCAAAAGCTTGGCACCTAACGTAAATGTCAACTAATGTATTGGCATTTTTTTGTGGTCATTGTATTTAACTCGTCTGTTTCATTCTGTGCCTCATATATAGAAAGGTATAATGTTATAGTCTGGGTATAAATGATGGCTCGCTTGGGGACGAGGAAGCCTGTGATGGACTCCGAATTCATGAGAGAAAACTAATGAATCACGAATGGAATCTGCAAACCACCGAAAGTTCAGCGGCATCTGCAGTCATTCCAGAGAGTGACAGTGAAAGTGCTTTTCCTTTCTTTAAGGCCTATAAAACAGATACTTTGAATTGTGGTGTCATGGCCCATTTCATCTCAGGACTATTCGCTCCTTCATCTTGGCACGGCTTCCCCAGAATCCCTTACCTGCCTTTTAGGCACTATTAACTCTAAGAGGGAAGGCCTGTGTGGGTCAGGCAGACTCTAGCAGAAATCAAAAGAGGCTTTCTATAAGCCCAAATTCCCAGCCAACTCTAGAGTGAATGTTTGACAGGGAAGGATGGTAATGGCTTTTCTTTATTGAATGAACAGAGCAGCTTTGAATGGCCCTGAGCAAAGAGTAGACTGACTCCGACTTATTTCAGCGTGTATTTTAAGTACTTGTCATGTCCCACTTACCTTTAATTCAAGTGTGGTCATCTAGTAATAAAACAAAATGAGCTGTTGATTTTTTTAAAGGAGAGGACTGTTCTCCACCCTGGCATGTTAATATCAGAATGGAAAGGATACAGTGGCCATTTTTAACCTAGTTTGGGATGGTTCCATACAGACTTGCACATGTTTTAATGTTTACAGGTACATGTTTAGTACCTAGGCCAACAATATGGTCATATATTTTTAATGTCACTGAATTAGTTAGATTGGTGCCTACTTAGCTTGCATTATATACAGTATGTTAGTGTGCTGACTCAGCCAATGAGGTCAATAATACTGGAGAGAGATAGCATTATAGCGTTAGCATTCCCAATCATTTCCATAAACGACATGCTGACATCTGTTAGGATAGTCCTATATTTGTCTGCTACGAAGTAAAACTGTTTAAAAATCTACTAATCCCAACAAAACAGAGTGAGTTGTAACTATTATAGAAAACATGGATATTAGGTCTAATGGTGCATCAATTTATGTTATGAATCAAATTTGCTGAAATATCAACCCAATCCCAATGTCTTTTAATTCTAAAAATATATTTTTTCAAATGGCCAACACGTAACAAATAATGAACAAATACATAAAACATATTCTTATAATAACTTAATACAATAACACAATAATGAATAATACTATTACTGCGAGCATTGTTAGTCGCTCTCTCAGTTGTGCTAAATTTAGGTTCATACACAGTCATATTTTGTACAATCTTTGTGGGTCCGCTGTAAATGAGATTAAGAGACTTTACATTGCTACAAACAGCCAATGACAGACATATTGGTCAAAAACAGCACTAGAGCAGCGTTTACATCTGAAAATGAATATATTGATATTAAACAAGATGATAAATCAAATAATTTGGAGCAACTTTTACAAGTTTACAAGAGGTGAAAATGACAAGCTATACTTACCAGACACCCATCAGATGGGGATCTGTTCAACACACAACAAGCCAGAAAACAGGAATGAGTTACTGTAGCAAAGAAAAACTCTAATCTTACATGGCTTGGGTATGGGTTTCATAATATTTTTTCTCTCATTTGAGACCTCTTATTGTAAATACACTCTTGGACAAGCCATTCTCCCTTTTTTTCCACATAATAAATCAGAAAAATGACACCAGCTTCTCTTTTGTGATATGAAGTACACCTCGGAGTGTCTAAAGTGAGCTCAGTCCCAGCAGTCGCGGGATGAGTTGTGTTTACAGTGAGTGAAGGGAAGAAACCCCCAGCATCCCTGCACTCGTCCCGCTTCTGTGGGCTAGTTTAGGACAGGGAGGAGAGCTGATCCTGAAGGCTTTAGCAGTGAGCTCAAGGCCATACATACACTCTTATAGATCGTTTGGCTGGCTCTGCACTAGTTAGTACTCCATTAGTTGGTGTAGTCCAATGCTGAAGTACAAATCACCCCCAAGGACAAAGTCAAATAAAAGCATTTTCATTAGCATCCTTTTTGGAGCCTACTGTTTGCATTACTGCAGTAACATGCTAAGTGCTATATATTGCACCCCTGTATATTTGTAACACTGGTAAATGTAGTATTGGGCTACACTAAGCTAAACACGAAAATGTCTGTCCAGTGAGTAATACATGAGGAATGTTGAGGAAATGAAAGAGAATGACCTGCCTGAGCGGAGATTGTGATCGGCAGTGTTCTTCTGTTCTGGGACTGAGATAAAAACCTCAATGGTTCTGTAAACCTCTCCTCTCTCCTCTCACTCACGTCTCAGACATGTCTCCGCTTGTGTTTAGGTAGTGATGTAGTTCAACTCTGTGATTTGAGTAAACAAGAGTCATTATGAAAGCAGTAGAGAATCCGGGTCATATCGCTCAACAAGTGAATCTAATTCCGTCATCTGAGGAAGGAGATTCTTTTCAGTGGTACGTCAGCGACTGATATTTTGGAAGATCATTTGGTTCAGATTTGGCTTCTTAACCTGTTAATAACCGACGCCCCCGGTACCGGGGGCAACATCTTGTTATGATGTTCGTACGTTATTTTAATAAGCTTCCATATAAGGCATCACCCAATACATGGTATCATTTGAAAGCTTAGAATCTAGTCTTTACAAAGAATCCCATCACTTTCGTTCTCTTACGAGAGGTTCTCTCGTATTGCGTAAGTTTAGCTTACGCTACGGGAAAGATTCATCTTCTCGAGATATTGAAGCCAAAAAATTATCCTTAATTTTGTATTCATTGTCAACGCAGTGCAGCAGCTAGCAGACCTAGAGCAGGCCATCTCGCGTGCTCATTGGCTGCCCTGCTGGCATCTGCTGCAGCCTACCAGTGAGCCCCGAGTGACGTCACGCCCAATGAAGGGCGCTCGCACCTTCATAGCGTCACAGCCCGCCAGAATGGGCGTGGCTTAGCGTATAAAAGAAGGGGCTGTAGGCTGACTTCCCTGATTTTTCGACTCTTCAGCGAGCTCTCCGCATCGCTGGATCAGAGAGAAGCCACCGCCGCCGTCGAACAGCGGTCAGCCAGCTTAGGACAGCGCTGAGGAAGCCGGCCGTCTTCGCCACCTTCAGCCATCCGTGCGAGCTACGCTATCCGGCGACGTATCCTTTTTACTCTGTTGTATTCTCTTCTAGCTTACTCCTAAAAGAGCGCGAGTGTCTTTTTAAAGATGCCTCGCATTTCCTGCGGCTCGTGTAGGGCCCCGGAGACAGCCGGAACCTGTGGCCACTGCGACGCGCTCGCCGGAGAATCTCCCTCGAGCCTCGCTCTCGCCTTCCCCGCCTCTCTTCACCGACGCGCAGCTGCCGCTCACGAGCCTCACTGCCGTCGCGTCTGAGGATGAGGTTGAGGGACACGCCACAAGGGACTGCTGTTCTAACTGCGGCTAGCTTCCTTTACGTTACAAGGAAGCTACCGCGCCCACCATAGAAGCAGTCACTCCGCCCTTTGTGGGACCGCGCAGTGATAAGCGCCGTTCCCAAAGGCAGCCGGAGCCTGTAGCCACAGCGACGCGCTCGCCGGAAAGCCTCCCTCGAGCCTCGCTTTTTCACCTTCCCCGCCTCCCTTCACCGACGCGCAGCTGCCGCTCACGAGCCTCACTGCCGTCGCGTCTGAGGATGAGGTCGAGGGACACGCTATGGACTGCTGTTCTAACCGCGGCTAGCTTCCTTTACGTTACAAGGAAGCTGCCGCGCGCGCTCTTATCTGCTCGCGCTACTCAAGCTTTCGTAGTTTCCCCCATGGCTCAGTGGCTAAACTCAAAGCATTCGCGCCAGAGACCCGTGTTCGATTCCCGGCTCTCGCAGCAAAAAAAAAAAAAAATAATTATGCAGCTCTCCTCTCTGAGCTTGCGACCAGCTTTCTTACGTACAGAGAGCGAGCGCGCGCCCCCGAGCGCATGCGTCACCGGCGAAAGAAGGAGAGAGTGTGGTTTTTTGTCCCGCCGAGGCCTGACAAACCCCCTCTTTTTTTCTCAAACATTTTCCAGCTCCTCCTAGTTCGAGCGGCTGGTAATGTCTATACTGCAGTAGAGAGCCTGTTATAACACGCACGCCTGCAGACAATGCCGACACGCACACGAAAACTGTGATGACGCTCTCTCTTTTATCTGATCGCGCCAACTAAAGCTTATGTTGTTTCCCCTGTGGCTCAGGGGCTAAACCTTAAGCTTTTGCCCCGGAGACCCGTGTTCGATTCCGGCTCCCGCAGCAGATAAAATTTATGCGTCTCTCCTCAGCGAGCCGCCGTATTCAAGTTTATTTCCCTGTCAGTCCCCTTCAATCAGGCTACTGCAGTGGTCCATTTAGCAGCCAACGAGCCGGCTCATTTGCCCTCTCGCCTGCACACACATACGCCGTCTTCACGGCGACCCAGAGAAAATCTCAAAGAGTATAATGTCTGGTCCGGCTCACGCCGTTGGTGTTTTAAGTGTAGTGAAAGTGCCCACGCCCCAGTGTTCACCCCTACACACAAGCACATCAAATCTCGTGTCACTCACAGAGCACACTCTCAGAAAGCGCAGAAAGGCCGCTCGAGTGTTGAATATAAGGAATGTGTCCACAGGTCTGTGCCCACTATCTGCCCGCTCTGTTACACGGTCAATAAAACCGGTTATGAATGTAAGTCTCGTGCCCGCCGGAGAGCGTTCACGCTTACTGACACACACCTCCCCCTGGGCGCCGCCCGCGCGTTTAAATGTTATCACAAAACGCAGGGCATTGATAAGACGCTCCCCATCCGTTATGATCGGGGCGTCAAATACACTTGTAAGCCTCGTGCCCGCGCACACGCGCTCACGCTTACAGAAAGCTTTTCCACCCAAAGCGCTGCTTGCGCGTCAAAAAGTGAGAATAAAATGCTCCCCATCCCTTATGATTGGGACACCTCACATAAATCAGACGGTCTCGGCTTTCAGCGAGAAGCCATTGCCCAGAACCGAGAGCGCGCGCGCCACGCTTTCGGCTCCGGCTCAGTTTCACAAGCCCGCAAATGGCGGTGATCTGAACCCGGAGGCCATTCGCCCCCTAGCGGCTCACATAGCCGCGTGGGAAACTATCCCAGGGATTTCAGAATGGGTTCTGAGCACAATAAGCAGGGCTATACACTTCAATTCATTTGCCGTCCCCAGCGCTTTCGAGCCCGGACCGCGACGATAGTGAATGCGGAAGTAGCACACCTACTTCACGCAGAAATAGCAAAGCTGCTGTGCAAAGGGGCTATAGAAAAGGTGCCGCCTTCTCTGAGCGAGTCAGGCTTTTACAGCCGTTATTTTCTCGTACCCAGGAAGGACGGAGCCTTCAGACCAATCCTAGATCTGAGACATTTGAACAAAGTGCTTGTGAAAAGACTGTTCAAAATGCTTACGACCAGGAAAAACCTCGCGCACGTTCGCCCGAGGGACTGGTTTATTTCTCTAGATCTGAAGGATGCCTATTTTCAGATTCAGATAATACCCCGTCACAGGCAATTTTTGAGATTCGCCTTCGACGGTCAGGTATATCAATACACCGTCCTGCCGTTCGGCCTGTCTCTAGCACCCCGTGCATTTACGAAGTGCATGGACGCGGCGCTCGCCCCCCTGAGAAGTCAGGGGCTGCGAATAATGAACTATCTGGACAATTGGGTGATTTTGGCACAGTCAGAGACAGAGCTGCTATCTCACAGAACAGTGCTTCGCAGTCACCTGGAAAGCTTGGGTCTCATGGTCAACTGGACCAAGAGCTCATTACAACCCAGCCAGTCAATTTCCTTTTTAGGAATAGAACTGGACTCGGTGACCTATGTCGGCTCGTCTATCGGCACAGCGCGCGCTCCGTGTTCGCCACCTAGCCGCGTCTTTCCAGAAGGACAGCTTTCTCCCTTTGAAAACATTTTAAAGGATGCTGGGCTGTATGGCATCAGCTGCAGCGGTGCTCCAGCTGGGCCTACTGCGCATGCGCCCGCTCCAACGCTGGTTGAATGCTCGCCCGTCCCACCGAGCTTGGCTTTCTGGCGGTCAGAAAATCAGAGTGACTCAGACCTGCATAGCGGCTCTGCAGCCCTGGTTAGTGGCCGACTGGTACCAGCTGGGAGTGAGGATGGGAACCATCTCTTATCGGAAAGTCATTTCGACAGACGCGTCCAACTGGGGTTGGGGCGCGCTGTTCGAGGGCAGACCGGTCTTCGGCCAGTGGTCAGACCAAGAGAGGTGTTTTCACATAAACTGTCTGGAGATGATAGCGGTCGAGAATGCGCTGAAGCGCTTCCTCCCGTTCATACAGGACCAACATGTTATTGTCCACTCGGACAACATGTCTGTGGTATCCTATGTAAACCGTCAGGGCGGTGTCAGATCCAGAAATCTCTGCAATCTGACGGAACGCCTCCTTATTTGGTCTCAGATGCACCTGCCCTCGCTGAGGGCGGCGCATGTGCCTAGCCATTTGAACGACGGCCCAGACAAACTGTCCAGGGACAACGTTCCCCCAGGGGAATGGTCCCTGGGCCCCCAAACGGTCCAGAAACTGTGGCGCCTATTCGGCAGGGCGGAAGTCGACCTATTTGCGTCAAAAGACAACGCTCAATGCCCGACGTTCTTCTCGAAGGACGAGGACGCGCTGGCCCAGGTTTGGCCCAGCCTCCGGCTATATGCTTTCCCTCCGGTCTCTCTGTTACCACAGGTGATCAAGAGAATCAGGGAAACGCGCCACTCGGTGCTCCTCATAGCCCCGCGTTGGGAGAATCAGATTTGGTTCCCGGAGCTAGCACGGCTGTCACATACAGCTCCGTGGCCTATTCCGGTGAGGGCAGATCTCCTCTCTCAGGCTCGCGGCACGATCTGGCATCCCCATCCAGAGCGCTGGTCTCTGCACGCATGGTTGATCAACGGGTACTCGTTGCCCTGCCAGAAGGAGTAATGAACACGATCGCGCAGTCTAGAGCCCCTTCCACGAGAAGGCTCTACGCGTCTAAAGGGTCGGTGTTCTCTGGATGGTGCACCGACAGAGGTCTGGACCCGCGGACATGCGGGGTGGCGCATCTGTTCTCCTTCCTACAAGAGCTGTTGGATAAGGGAAGGTCCCCATCCACACTCAAAGTATACCTGGCGGCCGTGGCAGCGTTCGCAGAATCGACGCACGGCCAGTCATTAGGAAGACATGAGTTGGTCATCCGCTTCCTTAGAGGAGCTAGGAGGATGAACCCGCCGCGCCCCCCGTCGGTTCCCATGTGGGATCTTTCACTGGTCCTAGAGGCCCTGAAAGCTGATCCCTTCGAACCACTAAACTCCGTGGGGTTGAAATATCTATCACTGAAACCGTCTTTCTGACTGCACTGTCGTCAGTAAAACGTGTGGGGGACCTGCATGCGCTGTCTGTCAGCGCATCGTGTCTTGAGTTCGGGCCGTATGACTCTAAAGTCATCCTCAGACCTAGACATGGCTACGTTCCTAAAGTGATGGGCACTCCGTTCAGAGCGCAAGTTATCTCGTTGTCAGCTCTGCCAGCATCTGACAGCGAAAGTGATGTGAACTTCCTCTGCCCTGTCAGAGTACTGAGGTTTTACATTACGCGCTCCGCCTTATTCAGGCGTTCGGAACAGCTGTTTGTTTCGTTCGGTGGGCGCACCAAGGGTCTCGCCTCCTCGAAACAGAGCCTGTCCAGATGGATAGTGGACGCTATAGCAGCCGCTTACGCGTCAAAAGGTCTGCAATGCCCTCTGGGCATCAGGGCTCATTCCACGAGAGGCGTGGCCTCTTCGTGGGCATGGTCCAGTGGAATTTCTATCCATGACATTTGTGTAGCGGCGGGCTGGAGCTCCCCGTCTACCTCTGTCAGGTTTTATAACCTAGAAGTTCCTGCCTTGCAGGCTAAACTGTTGTCAGTTAAAAGGGAGGTGTATTCTGCCCAGACATCCTGCTCAGATCACTCTCACATGACTCAGCTCTCCTGGTTGAGCTGCACTAAGTAGGGTATGTGCCATGTGCCTATACAGACCGGCGCGCTGCTCTGTATTCCCTATGTGTGCGTATGTACGTGTATGTAAGTGATGGTACGCGTGGCTGGCCACCTTATTCTCCACCTTACAGGGTTCCCCTGAAAGTTCGGGGTCTCATGGTGGATGCTTGGCGCGCACGGCGTTGACAAAGTGTTCCCGTAGCGTAAGCTAAACTTACGCAATACGAGAGAACCTCTCGTAAGAGAACGATACTCGGTTACTAACGTAACCTCGGTTCTCTCTAGAGAGGGAATGAGTATTGCGTAACCGGCCGTGCTCGCGCCACGAGCGACTTCGCTTCATTTGTCGAAAAACCAGGGAAGTCAGCCTACAGCCCCTTCTTTTATACGCTAAGCCACGCCCATTCTGGCGGGCTGTGACGCTATGAAGGCGCGAGCGCCCTTCATTGGGCGTGACGTCACTCGGGGCTCACTGGTAGGCTGCAGCAGATGCCAGCAGGGCAGCCAATGAGCACGCGCACCTTCATAGCGTCACAGCCCGCCAGAATGGGCGTGGCTTAGCGTATAAAAGAAGGGGCTGTAGGCTGACTTCCCTGATTTTTCGACTCTTCAGCGAGCTCTCCGCATCGCTGGATCAGAGAGAAGCCACCGCCGCCGTCGAACAGCGGTCAGCCAGCTTAGGACAGCGCTGAGGAAGCCGGCCGTCTTCGCCACCTTCAGCCATCCGTGCGAGCTACGCTATCCGGCGACGTATCCTTTTTACTCTGTTGTATTCTCTTCTAGCTTACTCCTAAAAGAGCGCGAGTGTCTTTTTAAAGATGCCTCGCATTTCCTGCGGCTCGTGTAGGGCCCCGGAGACAGCCGGAACCTGTGGCCACTGCGACGCGCTCGCCGGAGAATCTCCCTCGAGCCTCGCTCTCGCCTTCCCCGCCTCTCTTCACCGACGCGCAGCTGCCGCTCACGAGCCTCACTGCCGTCGCGTCTGAGGATGAGGTTGAGGGACACGCCACAAGGGACTGCTGTTCTAACTGCGGCTAGCTTCCTTTACGTTACAAGGAAGCTACCGCGCCCACCATAGAAGCAGTCACTCCGCCCTTTGTGGGACCGCGCAGTGATAAGCGCCGTTCCCAAAGGCAGCCGGAGCCTGTAGCCACAGCGACGCGCTCGCCGGAAAGCCTCCCTCGAGCCTCGCTTTTTCACCTTCCCCGCCTCCCTTCACCGACGCGCAGCTGCCGCTCACGAGCCTCACTGCCGTCGCGTCTGAGGATGAGGTCGAGGGACACGCTATGGACTGCTGTTCTAACCGCGGCTAGCTTCCTTTACGTTACAAGGAAGCTGCCGCGCGCGCTCTTATCTGCTCGCGCTACTCAAGCTTTCGTAGTTTCCCCCATGGCTCAGTGGCTAAACTCAAAGCATTCGCGCCAGAGACCCGTGTTCGATTCCCGGCTCTCGCAGCAAAAAAAAAAAAAAATAATTATGCAGCTCTCCTCTCTGAGCTTGCGACCAGCTTTCTTACGTACAGAGAGCGAGCGCGCGCCCCCGAGCGCATGCGTCACCGGCGAAAGAAGGAGAGAGTGTGGTTTTTTGTCCCGCCGAGGCCTGACAAACCCCCTCTTTTTTTCTCAAACATTTTCCAGCTCCTCCTAGTTCGAGCGGCTGGTAATGTCTATACTGCAGTAGAGAGCCTGTTATAACACGCACGCCTGCAGACAATGCCGACACGCACACGAAAACTGTGATGACGCTCTCTCTTTTATCTGATCGCGCCAACTAAAGCTTATGTTGTTTCCCCTGTGGCTCAGGGGCTAAACCTTAAGCTTTTGCCCCGGAGACCCGTGTTCGATTCCGGCTCCCGCAGCAGATAAAATTTATGCGTCTCTCCTCAGCGAGCCGCCGTATTCAAGTTTATTTCCCTGTCAGTCCCCTTCAATCAGGCTACTGCAGTGGTCCATTTAGCAGCCAACGAGCCGGCTCATTTGCCCTCTCGCCTGCACACACATACGCCGTCTTCACGGCGACCCAGAGAAAATCTCAAAGAGTATAATGTCTGGTCCGGCTCACGCCGTTGGTGTTTTAAGTGTAGTGAAAGTGCCCACGCCCCAGTGTTCACCCCTACACACAAGCACATCAAATCTCGTGTCACTCACAGAGCACACTCTCAGAAAGCGCAGAAAGGCCGCTCGAGTGTTGAATATAAGGAATGTGTCCACAGGTCTGTGCCCACTATCTGCCCGCTCTGTTACACGGTCAATAAAACCGGTTATGAATGTAAGTCTCGTGCCCGCCGGAGAGCGTTCACGCTTACTGACACACACCTCCCCCTGGGCGCCGCCCGCGCGTTTAAATGTTATCACAAAACGCAGGGCATTGATAAGACGCTCCCCATCCGTTATGATCGGGGCGTCAAATACACTTGTAAGCCTCGTGCCCGCGCACACGCGCTCACGCTTACAGAAAGCTTTTCCACCCAAAGCGCTGCTTGCGCGTCAAAAAGTGAGAATAAAATGCTCCCCATCCCTTATGATTGGGACACCTCACATAAATCAGACGGTCTCGGCTTTCAGCGAGAAGCCATTGCCCAGAACCGAGAGCGCGCGCGCCACGCTTTCGGCTCCGGCTCAGTTTCACAAGCCCGCAAATGGCGGTGATCTGAACCCGGAGGCCATTCGCCCCCTAGCGGCTCACATAGCCGCGTGGGAAACTATCCCAGGGATTTCAGAATGGGTTCTGAGCACAATAAGCAGGGCTATACACTTCAATTCATTTGCCGTCCCCAGCGCTTTCGAGCCCGGACCGCGACGATAGTGAATGCGGAAGTAGCACACCTACTTCACGCAGAAATAGCAAAGCTGCTGTGCAAAGGGGCTATAGAAAAGGTGCCGCCTTCTCTGAGCGAGTCAGGCTTTTACAGCCGTTATTTTCTCGTACCCAGGAAGGACGGAGCCTTCAGACCAATCCTAGATCTGAGACATTTGAACAAAGTGCTTGTGAAAAGACTGTTCAAAATGCTTACGACCAGGAAAAACCTCGCGCACGTTCGCCCGAGGGACTGGTTTATTTCTCTAGATCTGAAGGATGCCTATTTTCAGATTCAGATAATACCCCGTCACAGGCAATTTTTGAGATTCGCCTTCGACGGTCAGGTATATCAATACACCGTCCTGCCGTTCGGCCTGTCTCTAGCACCCCGTGCATTTACGAAGTGCATGGACGCGGCGCTCGCCCCCCTGAGAAGTCAGGGGCTGCGAATAATGAACTATCTGGACAATTGGGTGATTTTGGCACAGTCAGAGACAGAGCTGCTATCTCACAGAACAGTGCTTCGCAGTCACCTGGAAAGCTTGGGTCTCATGGTCAACTGGACCAAGAGCTCATTACAACCCAGCCAGTCAATTTCCTTTTTAGGAATAGAACTGGACTCGGTGACCTATGTCGGCTCGTCTATCGGCACAGCGCGCGCTCCGTGTTCGCCACCTAGCCGCGTCTTTCCAGAAGGACAGCTTTCTCCCTTTGAAAACATTTTAAAGGATGCTGGGCTGTATGGCATCAGCTGCAGCGGTGCTCCAGCTGGGCCTACTGCGCATGCGCCCGCTCCAACGCTGGTTGAATGCTCGCCCGTCCCACCGAGCTTGGCTTTCTGGCGGTCAGAAAATCAGAGTGACTCAGACCTGCATAGCGGCTCTGCAGCCCTGGTTAGTGGCCGACTGGTACCAGCTGGGAGTGAGGATGGGAACCATCTCTTATCGGAAAGTCATTTCGACAGACGCGTCCAACTGGGGTTGGGGCGCGCTGTTCGAGGGCAGACCGGTCTTCGGCCAGTGGTCAGACCAAGAGAGGTGTTTTCACATAAACTGTCTGGAGATGATAGCGGTCGAGAATGCGCTGAAGCGCTTCCTCCCGTTCATACAGGACCAACATGTTATTGTCCACTCGGACAACATGTCTGTGGTATCCTATGTAAACCGTCAGGGCGGTGTCAGATCCAGAAATCTCTGCAATCTGACGGAACGCCTCCTTATTTGGTCTCAGATGCACCTGCCCTCGCTGAGGGCGGCGCATGTGCCTAGCCATTTGAACGACGGCCCAGACAAACTGTCCAGGGACAACGTTCCCCCAGGGGAATGGTCCCTGGGCCCCCAAACGGTCCAGAAACTGTGGCGCCTATTCGGCAGGGCGGAAGTCGACCTATTTGCGTCAAAAGACAACGCTCAATGCCCGACGTTCTTCTCGAAGGACGAGGACGCGCTGGCCCAGGTTTGGCCCAGCCTCCGGCTATATGCTTTCCCTCCGGTCTCTCTGTTACCACAGGTGATCAAGAGAATCAGGGAAACGCGCCACTCGGTGCTCCTCATAGCCCCGCGTTGGGAGAATCAGATTTGGTTCCCGGAGCTAGCACGGCTGTCACATACAGCTCCGTGGCCTATTCCGGTGAGGGCAGATCTCCTCTCTCAGGCTCGCGGCACGATCTGGCATCCCCATCCAGAGCGCTGGTCTCTGCACGCATGGTTGATCAACGGGTACTCGTTGCCCTGCCAGAAGGAGTAATGAACACGATCGCGCAGTCTAGAGCCCCTTCCACGAGAAGGCTCTACGCGTCTAAAGGGTCGGTGTTCTCTGGATGGTGCACCGACAGAGGTCTGGACCCGCGGACATGCGGGGTGGCGCATCTGTTCTCCTTCCTACAAGAGCTGTTGGATAAGGGAAGGTCCCCATCCACACTCAAAGTATACCTGGCGGCCGTGGCAGCGTTCGCAGAATCGACGCACGGCCAGTCATTAGGAAGACATGAGTTGGTCATCCGCTTCCTTAGAGGAGCTAGGAGGATGAACCCGCCGCGCCCCCCGTCGGTTCCCATGTGGGATCTTTCACTGGTCCTAGAGGCCCTGAAAGCTGATCCCTTCGAACCACTAAACTCCGTGGGGTTGAAATATCTATCACTGAAACCGTCTTTCTGACTGCACTGTCGTCAGTAAAACGTGTGGGGGACCTGCATGCGCTGTCTGTCAGCGCATCGTGTCTTGAGTTCGGGCCGTATGACTCTAAAGTCATCCTCAGACCTAGACATGGCTACGTTCCTAAAGTGATGGGCACTCCGTTCAGAGCGCAAGTTATCTCGTTGTCAGCTCTGCCAGCATCTGACAGCGAAAGTGATGTGAACTTCCTCTGCCCTGTCAGAGTACTGAGGTTTTACATTACGCGCTCCGCCTTATTCAGGCGTTCGGAACAGCTGTTTGTTTCGTTCGGTGGGCGCACCAAGGGTCTCGCCTCCTCGAAACAGAGCCTGTCCAGATGGATAGTGGACGCTATAGCAGCCGCTTACGCGTCAAAAGGTCTGCAATGCCCTCTGGGCATCAGGGCTCATTCCACGAGAGGCGTGGCCTCTTCGTGGGCATGGTCCAGTGGAATTTCTATCCATGACATTTGTGTAGCGGCGGGCTGGAGCTCCCCGTCTACCTCTGTCAGGTTTTATAACCTAGAAGTTCCTGCCTTGCAGGCTAAACTGTTGTCAGTTAAAAGGGAGGTGTATTCTGCCCAGACATCCTGCTCAGATCACTCTCACATGACTCAGCTCTCCTGGTTGAGCTGCACTAAGTAGGGTATGTGCCATGTGCCTATACAGACCGGCGCGCTGCTCTGTATTCCCTATGTGTGCGTATGTACGTGTATGTAAGTGATGGTACGCGTGGCTGGCCACCTTATTCTCCACCTTACAGGGTTCCCCTGAAAGTTCGGGGTCTCATGGTGGATGCTTGGCGCGCACGGCGTTGACAAAGTGTTCCCGTAGCGTAAGCTAAACTTACGCAATACGAGAGAACCTCTCGTAAGAGAACGATACTCGGTTACTAACGTAACCTCGGTTCTCTCTAGAGAGGGAATGAGTATTGCGTAACCGGCCGTGCTCGCGCCACGAGCGACTTCGCTTCATTTGTCGAAAAACCAGGGAAGTCAGCCTACAGCCCCTTCTTTTATACGCTAAGCCACGCCCATTCTGGCGGGCTGTGACGCTATGAAGGCGCGAGCGCCCTTCATTGGGCGTGACGTCACTCGGGGCTCACTGGTAGGCTGCAGCAGATGCCAGCAGGGCAGCCAATGAGCACGCGAGATGGCCTGCTCTAGGTCTGCTAGCTGCTGCACTGCGTTGACAATGAATACAAAATTAAGGATAATTTTTTGGCTTCAATATCTCGAGAAGATGAATCTTTCCCGTAGCGTAAGCTAAACTTACGCAATACTCGTTCCCTCTCTAGAGAGAACCGAGGTTACGTTAGTAACCGAGTATCGTTTTTATGATACATATCAAATGAAATATTAGCTTAAAAGTTGTTGAAACCGAAGTGCCCCGCAGCGGGACACCCCCCCCCCTCTGCGAAAAAAAATTCATAACCATATTACTAAGCAACCACTGAATGGAACAACACAAAATAGGTATCATTTTAAAGCTTAGAATCTCAGCTTTTTAATGCATATAATCACTTTGATTTTCACTGAACGAGAGCTGACTAGTCACTCTAAATCTGATGCCCCCGCCCGCAGGGGCAACCTGGCTGCGAAAATATACATTATCATATATTTTTTCAAAAATAATGCCTCGATTAACACAAAATTGGTGTCATTTGAAAAATTAGAGTCTGAACTTTACAGTGAATGTAGCCAATTTGATTAACTCCTAAGTAGTGCTGAGTTATTCGCTGATAAATAGGAGGGGGAAAAATCATACTTCATACTGCAAAATGTTAAAAACATCATACAGCTCAGGTAGTCCTGTGCCATATGCTCCGAATGTGGAAAATGACACATCATTATTTACAGCAGATGCTTACGATAAAAATGAATCCAAACTCAACATAATCCATCACTCAGAACTAAAGATATTCTTCATGGAGTTCTAACACAGTTCTAACACAAAAAAAATCCAGACGCACGTGGCTAAGCAAGGTAGCTTAGACTTTTTACTTGTATCTTCATGTAACATACATCAATCATGAAATATTACACATCGATATTTACAGCAGGAGCTCACGATTACAAAGAGCCCAAACTCAATATATTCCATCAATCAGATCTAAAGATATTCCTCATGGCGTTCTAACACAAATAAATACCAGAGACGCAGCTAGACAAGTATATACTCATGCACTAGCGTTTGGTTTTCACGTATAACTTCATGAAGCATGCCTAGATCGTAGAAAATTGCATATCTTTATTTTCAGCAGACTCTCACGATTAAAAAGAGCCCAAACACAACATAATCCATCACTTAGATCTAAAGATATTCCTAATGGAGTTGTGACACTCGAACCTCCACAGGCGCAGATAGAGCCTTGTATGTAGATTGAGCATTGATGTCGCGTTTTTTAACTCAACGAATCATGCAGAAATTGTGGGAAATGGCACATCATTATTTACAGCAGATTTTTAAGAATATAAAGAGCCCAAACTCACCATAATCCATCACTCAGATCTAAAGATATTCCTCGTGGACTTCTAAAACGAAGTTGCATCTAGGCGCACCAATGAAGTAGCAGTAGCAGCGATGCTATGGTATTTTGATGTGACGTTGCAGCTCATAACTCCACGAAACATGCATGGATTGTGAAAAATTGAACACCTTTATTGACAGCAGATTCTCACGATTACAAAGAGCCCAAACACAATATAATCCATCGCGTTGATCACGAGATATTCCTCATGAAGTGATGCATACTTGGCTAAAAAGTCTCTCGTCTTTCCGGGGTGCAATGTGTTTTAAAATGTTCCCGGAGCCATCCGTGCTCGTTCTCAAACGTGGAATAACACAAAATAGGTATCATTTTAAAGCTTAGAATCTCAGCTTTTTAATGCATCTAATCACTTTGATTTTCACTGAACGAGAGCTGACTAGTCCCTCTAACTCTGGTGCCCCCGCCCGCGGGGGCAACCTGGCTGTGAAAATGTACATTATCATATTTTTTCAAAAAATAATGCCTTGATTAACACAAAATTGGTGTCATTTGAAAAATTAGAGTCTGAACTTTGCAGTGAATGTAGCCAATTTGATAAACTCCTAAGTAGTGCTGAGTTATTTGCTGATAAATAAATAAATAAAAATTTCATAATCTATAAAATACTTTTTTTACTATGTCAAAAACATCATACAGCTCATGAAACATTCACAGATCGTTGAAAATGGCAATTAATTTTTTACAGCATATTCTTACAATTAAAATGAGCCCAAAATTAACATAATATATTGCTTTTATGATAAGAAATTCTTCATGAAGAACCAATTTTAAAAATGCCCATTAGGGGGCGTCAAGGGCTGAACAAAAATGCTATATTGGTTCCACCTGCTGTAACTTTTGATTACTTCATCCAATCACCACAAAATTTTATCCAGCTGCAGGCCACATTTAGAGGTACTTCACTAAAAAAGAATTTTCCTTCTACCTGTTTTCCTTCCTGAGTTATTCCATGACAAATAAGAAAGATATGCAAAATCATAATACAAATTATATATATATTCTGTATTTTATCAGCAGTTTCTCAGCAGGAGAATGTCCAAATGTAATATAATTTATATTTTTAAAAAATTTGAAAAGTGTTCTTTCAAACGATACCTACCTTTTGACTCTCCTTACTATAGTTTTGAAGTTATGAGTCTTTACTTTTGTGTGTGTCACTCAGAAAAAAAAACTCTAAAAACTCCCTCAGTCCTTAACAGGTTAAAGGTGTTACTGTCCAATCCTTCCTTTCGCTACTGTTGCGTCCATCACATTCTGACAAGCTTTTTACTTGTCTGTGTGAGTTTATAAAAGTCTTTTGTGTTTAGATACTTTTGAACAGAGTTCAAGAAATGATCGCTGGGGCACAAATAATAGAGACACAAACATACACAGAAAGAACGTTCTTCTTAAATAATAAATCATTCTTCATTCCCTAATGTCTCTAAAAACATAAAATTGCTCAGACCTGATTACTGTTAATAACTTTGGTAATTGATTTATGAAATTATCCGGGTCATAGTAGAGATATAAACTTCATTTTGTTGATGGAAATGTCCAGTTGGTATATGAGATGATCTGTAAAGTTCGAGCATCAGTACCCGAGGGGGCGGAGCTTGGCAAATGCTCAGTTGGTGTGTGATATAGATAGTACAACATTTTATATATAAATGTGCAGAAAATCTTTAGACATTGTAAAATGATTGTTGTAATAGCTTAAAATCTAGGATAATAGGGCTGTTCTTTTTAGGACATGGAAGCAACAACGGTGGTTTTCATGATCAGTCACACCAACTTGAGAAGGTCACACAGTCAAAGTGACACTGAAACCCCAAATCTGAAATGTACATTCTTTTTGTTTACAACATGACAGGGCGTATTCAGAAAATGTCACTATTTCATATGACATTGCAACCCGTTGAACAAAATGTGCATTACTCACAAGCCCAATTTCAATAATTAATATGCAGTCTGACTGAGGTCAATTAAAATGACATTTGTTCTGTCCATGTTTCTGATTATATATGGTACAACACACTGTTCTGTCATCCGATTGTCTCTATAACACTCATTCAGCACAGGACACAAAGGCATATCGCCTGTAAAGCCCTAATTGATTTGATTGTTTTGGTTGAACGACACCTTGGCCCTCATGCCATGTTGTGTTAAGAGCTGTAGTGGAGGATACTAGCGGATGGAAACACGCGTGTCATGGTCGGGGAAGGTGACGGATAAGCAGGGCTGTCAGGATGAGTGATTGCCCGGGGCAGCGGGTCTCGCTGTGGGGTGTTAACAATCGTTTGACAGCACGCTCAGAGTCACTCAGCTGATCTGAACAGAAGCGCCTCTGTTGGCATGTTGTTTCTCTGGACTGTGTCTCGCCACTAATGACACTGACTACCCAACTGTCTTTAAAGAAAAGAAGGACCATTTCAAAAGTTTGTACACATCTATGTTCTGTTACTCACCCTCTGTCAAGAATGCAGGCAATATAGTTATTTTTGTAGGTATATGACTCTGACTGTTCAAACCAGGTTTGTGTCAAGACGTTTTTTTATCTTCATTTAGCATTAGGCCAATTATTCAGCATTTTAAGAGCATTTTATAAATAAACAATGTTGTAATTGGGAAAATTGTGTGTAGATGGCAAGGAACAACAAGTGAAACTTGAAATTACTAGTTAGGGCCCAAGCCCTGAAAGGGCGAAGGCCCTATTGTTTTCCTTAGGATTATTTTTTTTTTTTTTCTCTTTTATTTTTCTTACGACTATTCGGGCACTTTTGGGGCTCTTAACGTGCACGAAAACTCTTGAAACTTTGCACACGGGTCAGAACCCGCGGCCATCAGGGCCGGGCTGAAGATGGTACCCGGGCGTGGCAGGGGGGCTCGACAGCGCCCCCTGGAACGGGGTCCGAAAACTTGGTCCATAAATCAAACACGCTTGCATGTAAGAATATGAAACTCAGTACACATATAGATCTCATCGGTTCATATATACTTCATGCTCTTACTTTTTACCCCAGCCCAACAGGAAGTCGGCTATTTAGGGTTGTTTGTAAAACGCATGCAATGGAATTTAAAGTACTTCTCCTAGAGAATTCAAAGAAATGCCACGAAACTCGGTCAGCATGAAGTCAAGACATTGAGGATGAAAAATTGCCAGGGGATTTTTGATATCTCGAACGGTTTGGCCGTGGCGAGGAAACGAATTTATGGCGAGAAACGTGAAACAGGAAGTGTGTTATAACTTCTGCATACATTAGCTGATCTTAACGAAACTTCACCAGTGTGTTCGCTTTAAGAGGCCGATCACATGGATGTGACTATTGTGAGTCAAAGTTATAGCGCCACCAACTGGCAGCAGGAAGTGTGTCACTTTCAAAATGCTTTGAAATCACCCTCTTATTTTAACCCGATTTGCTTCAAACTTCATCTGTATAATGTAAACATACGGCAGATGTAGACCTGTGAAAGGATTCTTGATATCTTTGATACTGTTGCCGTGGCAACGCATCATACTTTAATATTCTTTGTTGATGCTTTTGAGACTCTTAACATACTTGAAATAACATGAAACTCGACAGACACATCACATTTATTAGCCAGTAGACATGTGCAAAGTTTCAGAAACGGGCGTGGTGCAGGGGCTCAGTAGCGCCACCTTTTGACAAAAGTGGGGGTGTTAGTTCTATAGTTTTACCTACAATCATAAAACTCGGTACGCATATTGTTCAGATCAAGCCGGACAACTTTCTAATTTACTGTCATTAGCTCAGACCAAGAGGGAGTCAGATATTTTAGTTTGAATGTGGATGTTTCTGAGAATTTTCTCTCCCTCTCTTTCCGTCTCTGTGTGTGAGGGATTTGTCTATTGATTTTAATGCATTTCAAGGTTTCAGGTTTCATTTTGGGACTCTTAACGTGCTCAAAAACTTTTGAAATTTTGCACACAGGTCAGAACCCACGGCCATCAGGGCCGGGCTGAAGCTGGTACCCGGGCGTGGCAGGGGGGCTCAACAGCGCCCCCTTGAACGGGGTCCGACAATTTGGTCCATATATTCAACACGCTTGCATGAATTAATATGAAACTCAGTACACATATAGATCTCATCGGGCCAAACATTTTACCCCTGGTCAAGTTTTACGCCAGCCCAACAGGAAGTCGGCTATTATGGGTTGTTTGGAAAACGCTTGCTGTGGAATTTGAAGTACTACTCCTAGGCAATTCATTCAATCATCGCCAAACTAGGCGTGCATGAAGTCAAGACATTGAGGATGCTAAATTGCTGACGGATTTTTGATATCTCGAACGGTTTGGCCGTGGCGAGGAAATGAATTTTCATGACTAAAAAAGGACATATAAAGTGTGTTATAACTTAGTTAGATTTACCTACAGTTACAAAACTCAGCTTGTATATTCTTCTCCTCAAGCCAAACAACTTTCTAATTTACAGTCAATAGCTCCAACCCTCAGAAAGTCAGATATTGTGGTTTGAATGTGGATTTCATGAAATGGTATCTCTCTCTGTCACTCTTTGACAGAGAGAGGGCCCCCTCCCATTCTATGTGTGTGTGTGTGTGTGGCTGTCTGTGTGGGGAGGGAGGGGGAGGGAGGGCTGGTGTCTGTGTTTATATGTGTGTGTGTGGCTGGCTGGCTGTTACAGTGACATGATATTAAGCCTTTCATTGCTGTGTGATTTTTCCTGCATTAAAGGATAAAGAAATCTCTAAGGCCTTGTCTTTTTGCATAACAATTTTGTATTTTTTTTAAATTACAAAATATGCACAGAACCAAGATCTTTTAAATGTATAGTTTGCTTTAAATAAAATTAAGATTGTATTGGTAATTGAAGCTGAATGAATTTAAAATGAATGTGCTATATTTCAGAACAATATATTTGTTTTCCTTTAAATTGTAAAACACTAACTTTATTCTCATCTGAATTATAAATAATTTATTCCTGTATAAAATAAAAACACATTTGAATTTTTCTTTTTTAATCAATGTAGAATGTGTAATTGAAAAATAAACAGATTAGGGCTCTGAGGACAATAAATGAAAATCAATGCGATGTGGTGAATGTCCAAAAGATGGCACCCACAGACTGTTTTAAATGGGGTTGGATAAATATTTTTTGCTTTTAGACAGTGTGTGCGTGTGATTTTAGTTTGGTGACAGTTGTAGGTTACAGTTTGACAAGAGTTTATAGTTTGAAAAAAGCACTTTGTTGTGTTTTATTGGACGGAGTATGTTTTTATGTGTAACAGTTCAATCGCACCCGCACCTCACACACACACACACACACACACACACACACACACACACACACACACACACACACACATATTGAAACCTGAGTGAAGTACAAAGCCCATAATAAAGAATAGTTTAGCATCCAAATACATCGCAAATGTTGAAACAGTTTGATTCTAATGAGAGAGTTACGTGGCCAAACACCACTTACTTTCACTTTCGCTTTCAATTATTTCGGTTAATTCTTAATTATAGTTTTTTTGAATTCTTGTTCTGTTCTGAATATCATTAAATTTAAAGAATTGCTTGTGTAATATTTTGAGTGTATCATCAAAACAGAATAATTCTCTCGGTTTAGTGATTCCCTAGTTTTTAGGGCCCAAGCCTTGAAAAGGCGAAGGCCCTATTGTTTTCCTAAGGATTATTATTAGGGCCCAAGCCTTGAAAAGGCGAAGGCCCTATTGTTTTCCTAAGGATTATTATTAGGGCCCAAGCCTTGAAAAGGCGAAGGCCCTATTGTTTTCCTAAGGATTATTAGGGCCCAAGCCTTGAAAAGGCGAAGGCCCTATTGTTTTCCTAAGGATTATTATTTATTATTATTATTATTTAGGGCCCAAGCCTTGAAAAGGCGAAGGCCCTATTGTTTTCCTTAGGATTATTATTAGGGCCCAAGCCTTGAAAAGGCGAAGGCCCTATTGTTTTCCTTAGGATTATTAGGGCCCAAGCCTTGAAAAGGCGAAGGCCCTATTGTTTTCCTTAGGATTATTATTTATTATTATTATTATTATTATTATTATTATTATTATTAGGGCCCAAGCCTTGAAAAGGCGAAGGCCCTATTGTTTTCCTTAGGATTATTAGGGCCCAAGCCTTGAAAAGGCGAAGGCCCTATTGTTTTCCTTAGGATTATTAGGGCCCAAGCCTTGAAAAGGCGAAGGCCCTATTGTTTTCCTTAGGATTATTATTTATTATTAGGGCCCAAGCCTTGAAAAGGCGAAGGCCCTATTGTTTTCCTAAGGATTATTATTTATTATTATTATTATTATTATTATTATTATTATTATTATTTTACTACCTTTTGGGCACTTTTGGGGGCCTTAACGTGCTCGAAAACTCTTGAAACTTTGCACACATCTCAGAACCCGCGGCCATCAGGGCCGGGCTGAAGCTGGTACCCAGGCGTGGCAGGGGGGCTCGACAGCGCCCCCTGGAACGGGGTTTGAACACTTGGTCCATAAATCAAACACGCTTGCATGTAATAATATGAAACTCAGTACACATATAGATCTCATCGGTTCATATATACTTCATGCTCTTACTTTTTACCCCAGCCCAACAGGAAGTCGGCTATTAAGGGTTGTTTGGAAAACACATGCAATGGAATGTGAAATACTCCTCCTAGAGAATTCAAACACACGGCACGAAACTCGGTCAGCATGAAGTCAAGACACTGAGGATGAAAAATTGCCAGGGGATTTTTGATATCTCGAACGGTTTGGCCGTGGCGAGTAAACGAAATTATGGCGAGAAACGTGAAACAGGAAGTGTGTTATAACTACTGCATACATTAACTAATCTTGATGAAACTTCAGCAGTGTGTTCGTTGTAAGAGCCCGATCACATGGATGTGACTATTGTGAGTCAAAGTTATAGCGCCACCAACTGGAAGCAGGAAGTGTGTCACTTTCAAAATGCTTTTAAATCACCCTCTTATTTTTACCCGATTTGCTTCAAACTTCATGTGCATAATGTAGACACACGCCAGATGTAGACCTGTGAAAGGATTATTGATATCTTAGATACTGTTGCCATGGCAATGCATCAAACATTAATATTCCTTTTTTTAAGCTTTTTCATGCTTTTTTATGCTTTCGGGCACTTTTGGGGTTCTTAACGTGCTCGAAAACTCTTGAAACTTTGCACACGGGACAAAACCCGCGGCCATCAGGGCCAGGCTGAAGCTGGTACCCGGGCGTGGCAGGGGGGCTCGACAGCGCCCCCTTGAACGGGTCAGACAATTTGGTCCATATATCCAACACGCTTTACCCTATTTGCTTCAAACTTGATGTGTATAATGTAGACACAAGCCAGATGTAGACCTGTGAAAGGATTGTTGATATCTTAGATGCTGTTGCCGTGACAACGCATCAAACTTTAATATTCTTTTTGGATACTTTTGAGATTCTTAGCGCACTTTTGGGGCCCTTAACGTGCTCAAAAACTCTTGAAACTTTGCACACGGGTCAGAAACCGCGGCCATCAGGGCCGGGCTGAAGCTGGTACCCGGGCGTGGCAGGGGGGCTCGACAGCGCCCCCTGGAATGGGGTCCGAAAACTTGGTCCATAAATCAAACAGGCTTTACCCGATTTGCTTCAAACTTGATGTGTATAATGTAGACACACGCCAGATTTAGACCTGTGAAAGGATTGTTGATATCTTAGATGCTGTTGCCGTGACAACGCATCAAACTTTAATATTCTTTTTGGATACTTTTGAGACTCTCAGCGCACTTTGGGGGCCCTTAACGTGCTCAAAAACTCTTGAAACTTTGCACACGGGTCAGAACCCGTGGCCATCAGGGCCGGGCTGAAGCTGGTACCCGGGCGTGGCAGGGGGGCTCGACAGTGCCCCCTGGAACGGGGTCCGAAAACTTGGTCCATAAATCAAACACGCTTGAATGTAATAATATGAAACTCGGTACACATATAGATCTCATCGATTCATATATCCTTTGTACTTTTACTTTTTACCCCAGCCCAACAGGAAGTCGGCTATTATGGTTTGTTTGGAAGCGTATGCCCCTGGAATTCGATATACTCCTCCAAGAGAATTCAACCAATCGCCACGAAACTCGGTCAGCATGAAGTCAAGACATTGAGCATGAAAAATTGCCAGGGGATTTTTGATATCTCGAACGGTTTGGCCGTGACGAGGAAACGAATTTATGGCGAGAAACGTGAAACAGGAAGTGTGTTATAACTTCAGCATACAGTAACTGATCTTGATGAAACTTCAACAGTGTGTTCGCTGTAAGAGGCCGATCACATGGATGTGACTATTGTGAGTCAAAGTTATAGCGCCACCAACTGGCAGCAGGAAGTGTGTCACTTTCAAAATACTTTGAAATCACCCTCTTATTTTTACCCGATTTGCTTCAAACTTGATGTGTATAATGTAAATACACGGCAGATGTAGACCTGTGAAAGGATTATTGATATCTTAGATACTGTTGCAGTGACAACGCATCAAACTTTAATATTCTTTTTGGATGCTTTTGAGACTCTTAGCATGCCTGAAATTGCTTAAAATTGCATGAAACTTGACAGACAGATCACATTTATTAGCCAGTAGACATGTGCAAAGTTTCAGAAACGGGCGTGGTGCAGGGGCTCAGTAGCGCCACCTTTTGTGACAAAAGTGTGTGTGTGGGGGGGGGTTAGTTTCATCTACAGTTACAAAACTTTTTCAACTTGATGAAAATACTTTAAAGATGCTAAATTGTGAACGGATATTGAATATCTCAAACGGTTTTGCTATGGCGAGGGATTATGTCAAAAAAAGAATCAGGAAATGTCTCATATCTTTCTAAAATGTAATTATACACCATTTATTTTTCTATAAAATTATACTAATATTAGAAGTAAACCCATTGTCTTCCTTTTTTTCAATTTAAGATTTATGTTTAAGTTTAAAAACAGCCAGAATGGTTGTTTAGCCAAAAAAATAAAAAAAATTAAAATCATTCATAGTGCTTTACTGCCCTCTTGTGTTCAAAATCAGGTAGGCCAATTGATGCTACTATGGGAATATTTTCCCACCGTGACTCCGCTGGGGGCTTTAAAATCGCTAACTTGAAAGCGAAAGTAACGGACGTCTCCACAAGACGTGCAGCTGTGAGCATTTTCGTTTCATTTTAAAAGAAGCCCCATTTCGGGGGCGGATTTCTTGAATGTATTTTACAAAATCACAATGTTGTGTTTGATTGCGAGTATCCAAAAATTAGTAAACACTTTGCAGTTTGAATGATCTTCTTGAATAAAATGACGGAGTAGCCAATGTTTCCACTGTTCGATCGCGGACGTCCACACGGACATTGATAATGGTGGCGCGTGCAGAGCGCGTGCTTGAATTGTGAGTTCAATAGTCTATTATTTTTCACGGAAAACACAACAACAAAAGAGTATAATGATAGATTCGCTTAAATAGGCGCTTTTACATAAAATAGCCTATTCCGTCATCATCTTTTCAGTCAGCTCTTCACTCTCGTGATTAATGAAATTTGACTCCTGTTGCTGATATTTGCTGCAACTTTCGTTCAGCTCACAATTTAGTAAGCAAACACGCTTCAAATGTGTTTATTTTATTTTTGTGTATATATATGTGTGTATATATATATATATATATTATATATATATATATATATATATAGCTTATGTTTCAAATATGAGTTAATTAACAATCGTTGGAAAGAATGATACTTTTAAACATATCACTAAACCGTCATTAGGTGTCGCCAGGCGACCGTCTTAATGAGCGAGTCATTGATTCATTCGTTCAAACGATTCGTTCGAACGGCTGAGTCATTCATGAATGAGACAGATTATGGATTGGTCGTTGAATCTTTGAGTCAACCGATTTGTTCAAAATGCTGAATCATTCAGTAATGAGAACGCGTTGCTGTGAGATGCTCGATGGTTCTGCTGTGATCTTTGTCGAACTATTTTCGCTGCTGAAACAGAAAAAAAGTCAATATTGCATCTAAAATGTAAGTGATTTGACGTGTGTGTGTGTGTGTGTGTGTGTGTGATTGTGTCTGTTACAGTGATTGTTTAACCCTTGTTAAAGTTTAGGCTTTGTATTTTTGGATATATATCTTTTTATATATAAAAAAATTGCATACAACCCATATATTTTAAATGTATTGTTTGCTTTAAATTACATTGAGATTTGTATGTTTGGTAATTGAACCTGAATGAATTTTAAATGAATGTGCGATATTTCAGATCATATTTTTGTTTTCCTTAAAATTTGAACTAACACTAACTTTACTCTCATCTGAATGATAGATTATTTATTTATGTCTAAAATAAAAGCACATTTGATTTTTCTTTTTTAATCAATGTAGAATGTGTAACTGAAAAAATAAACAGATTAGGGCTCTGTTCGAGAACAAGAAATGAAAACCAATGCAATATGATGAATGTCCAAAAGATTTTTTTGCTTTTAAACTATGTGTGTCTGTGTGTGTGTGTGTGTGTGTGTGTGTGTGTGTGTGTGTGTGTAAGAGATTTTGGTTGGGTGACAGTTGTAGTTTACAGTTTGACAAAAGCACAATGTTGTGTTTTATTGCGATTGTACACAAATATAAGTAAACACTTTGTAGTTTGAATAATGTCCTGTATGAACAAAAGGACGGAGTATGTTTTTATGTCTACATTGTTCAATCACGCCTCACACACACACACACACACACAAAAACTATTTTTCTAATCAGATCAGGCAAATATTCTGTCTTGGCACACTTCATATAACTTTCAAACTTGTGTACTTATTTCATGTTTCCATTAAGTCCATGAGACCGTAGGGTGTCTCATTTTTCATTTTAGGTTTCAGAAGGTTGCTCACGCATACTTTGTGGTTGATATGTGCCCTCAATGCACACTTTTGCAGAGCCCACACTGATGCAAGCTCTACAGCACACATCTTCTCAAAGGTCAAAGCGGGGTTACGTTATTGCCCGTCACGCACAGTAACCCTAAAGGCACCGGGGTGGCGGTGCCACCGGCTTGTTTATATATATATATATATATATATATATATATATATATATATTAGTGCTGGGCCGTTATCGGCGTTAACGTGCTGCGTTAACGTGAGACTCTTATCGGGCGATAAAAAAAATATCGCCGTTAATCAAAGTTGTTTTTGGGATCATAAATAGCTTTTTCGAATATCGTTATATTTTCGCGCAATTCTAATGTGTAGTAGGCTATGACGCCGCGCCTACTGTCACAGATCGCGCAGTAGGGTATTTTCCTGTCAGGGACACAAGGTGTACTTTTACTTTGTTACGTTGGGCGACGTTCCTCTCGTTACTTTATTTTAATGCAATACGTTGTTAAATGAGTTTATTCCAAGCGCGCTGTGTCCTTTGTATGGGCATGAGCGATGCTCATTTACAAATGAATCAGTCTTTTGAGTCGATTCTGTTCACAGACTTCATCAAACAAGTTGTCAGATGATCTGTCTAAATCGGTTCGCGAATCAGTTGATCTGTTCAGTTCCTCGCGCACTGAATCGTCTGAAGCGCTTTCAATTCACACTCGGAGTCGAAACAGGAAGATTTAAGAGCATCACGAGCGTTGGATGAAGTGGCCGATCTACAGTCTAGTCTAGTGAATGCAAATCTGCAAATGCATCATGTTTTTGCCAGCGATGAAGATCTTTATTAGTTGAACATCTTCGTAAGCTGTCTGTGAATGAATGATTCCACAGGACGATACATTCGATTTCATTTCATTCAGGTAATACATTTTGTGTGTATTGCGCGTGTATTGCGCAGTGGCATAATCACACGAATAGTTTACATTGATTGAAACTAATTTGTTTAAAAAATGAGGCTATTGCAGTAACAAGGCAGGTTCACATAAAATTCTTATGACATATGATGGCATTATTTTTTGATCTAACGAGCATTGGCGATGCAAAAACGGACTGTCGTGCGTATTGTTTTTTTCTTCATCCAATTAGCCTACTATGTTTAAAAAAAAGGACGAAAACATGTTACTTGTTCAATTAATAAACAGTTTGTTTGATGACAAATCGCTAAAGATGAAATTGGCCTCCCTTTCTGTCATTGCGTTTTTTTTTTTTTTTTTTTTTTTTTTTACGATATTCGGCTTTTGCTCCTCGATTGTCGAATGGCATTTTTGGCAGAAATGCACATCCCTACGCGAGGCAAACTATTCTCAAAGACTTACTTTTAGTCATTATTTGGGTAGCACACATATTCTGAATGCCTTCGGGAGAATTCAAATGAGCCATTTTAATCTAGATTAATCTAGATTAATTTCAATATTAATCTAGATTAATCTAGATTAAAAAAATTAATCTATGCCCACCTCTAATATATATATATATATATATATATATATATATATAAACAAGCCGGTGGCACCGCCACCCCGGTGTGCAAAAGTGTGCATATAAATATAGCTGCGAGCAGCGATGAAGGGCCAAAGCCGGCGGCACCGCCACTCCGGTGCCTTTAGGTAATTAAAGGCACCGGGGTTGCGGTGCCACCGGCTTGGGCCCGTAATCGCTGCTCGCAGCTATATTTATTATTATTTTACTACCTTTTGGGCACTTTTGGGGGCCTTAACGTGCTCGAAAACTCTTGAAACTTTGCACACATCTCAGAACCCGCGGCCATCAGGGCCGGGCTGAAGCTGGTACCCGGGCGTGGCAGGGGGGCTCGACAGCGCCCCCTGGAACGGGGTTTGAACACTTGGTCCATAAATCAAACACGCTTGCATGTAATAATATGAAACTCAGTACACATATAGATCTCATCGGTTCATATATACTTCATGCTCTTACTTTTTACCCCAGCCCAACAGGAAGTCGGCTATTAAGGGTTGTTTGGAAAACACATGCAATGGAATGTGAAATACTCCTCCTAGAGAATTCAAACACACGGCACGAAACTCGGTCAGCATGAAGTCAAGACACTGAGGATGAAAAATTGCCAGGGGATTTTTGATATCTCGAACGGTTTGGCCGTGGCGAGTAAACGAAATTATGGCGAGAAACGTGAAACAGGAAGTGTGTTATAACTACTGCATACATTAACTAATCTTGATGAAACTTCAGCAGTGTGTTCGTTGTAAGAGCCCGATCACATGGATGTGACTATTGTGAGTCAAAGTTATAGCGCCACCAACTGGAAGCAGGAAGTGTGTCACTTTCAAAATGCTTTTAAATCACCCTCTTATTTTTACCCGATTTGCTTCAAACTTCATGTGCATAATGTAGACACACGCCAGATGTAGACCTGTGAAAGGATTATTGATATCTTAGATACTGTTGCCATGGCAATGCATCAAACATTAATATTCCTTTTTTTAAGCTTTTTCATGCTTTTTTATGCTTTCGGGCACTTTTGGGGTTCTTAACGTGCTCGAAAACTCTTGAAACTTTGCACACGGGACAAAACCCGCGGCCATCAGGGCCAGGCTGAAGCTGGTACCCGGGCGTGGCAGGGGGGCTCGACAGCGCCCCCTTGAACGGGTCAGACAATTTGGTCCATATATCCAACACGCTTTACCCTATTTGCTTCAAACTTGATGTGTATAATGTAGACACAAGCCAGATGTAGACCTGTGAAAGGATTGTTGATATCTTAGATGCTGTTGCCGTGACAACGCATCAAACTTTAATATTCTTTTTGGATACTTTTGAGATTCTTAGCGCACTTTTGGGGCCCTTAACGTGCTCAAAAACTCTTGAAACTTTGCACACGGGTCAGAAACCGCGGCCATCAGGGCCGGGCTGAAGCTGGTACCCGGGCGTGGCAGGGGGGCTCGACAGCGCCCCCTGGAATGGGGTCCGAAAACTTGGTCCATAAATCAAACAGGCTTTACCCGATTTGCTTCAAACTTGATGTGTATAATGTAGACACACGCCAGATTTAGACTTGTGAAAGGATTGTTGATATCTTAGATGCTGTTGCCGTGACAACGCATCAAACTTTAATATTCTTTTTGGATACTTTTGAGACTCTCAGCGCACTTTGGGGGCCCTTAACGTGCTCAAAAACTCTTGAAACTTTGCACACGGGTCAGAACCCGTGGCCATCAGGGCCGGGCTGAAGCTGGTACCCGGGCGTGGCAGGGGGGCTCGACAGTGCCCCCTGGAACGGGGTCCGAAAACTTGGTCCATAAATCAAACACGCTTGAATGTAATAATATGAAACTCGGTACACATATAGATCTCATCGATTCATATATCCTTTGTACTTTTACTTTTTACCCCAGCCCAACAGGAAGTCGGCTATTATGGTTTGTTTGAAAGCGTATGCCCCTGGAATTCGATATACTCCTCCTAGAGAATTCAACCAATCGCAACGAAACTCGGTCAGCATGATGTCAAGACATTGAGGATGAAAAATTGCCAGGGGATTTCTGATATCTCGAACGGTTTGGCCGTGACGAGGAAACGAATTTATGGCGAATAATGGAAACAGGAAGTGTGTTATAACTTCTGCATACATTAACTGATCTTGATGAAACTTCAACAGTGTGTTCGCTGTAAGAGGCCGATCACATGGATGTGACTATTGTGAGTCAAAGTTATAGCGCCACCAACTGGCAGCAGGAAGTGTGTCACTTTCAAAATACTTTGAAATCACCCTCTTATTTTTACCCGATTTGCTTCAAACTTGATGTGTATAATGTAAATACACGGCAGATGTAGACCTGTGAAAGGATTATTGATATCTTAGATACTGTTGCCATGGCAACGCATCAAACTTTAATATTCTTTTTGGATGCTTTTGAGACTCTTAGCATGCCTGAAATTGCTTAAAATTGCATGAAACTTGACAGACAGATCACATTTATTAGCCAGTAGACATGTGCAAAGTTTCAGAAACGGGCGTAGTGCAGGGGCTCAGTAGCGCCACCTTTTGTGACAAAAGTGTGTGTGTGTGTGTGTGGGGGGGGGGGTTAGTTTCATCTACAGTTACAAAACTTTTTCAACTTGATGAAAATACATTAAAGATGCTAAATTGTGAACGGATATTGAATATCTCAAACGTTTTTTCTATGGCGAGGGATTATGTCAAAAAAAGAATCAGGAAATGTCTCATATCTTTCTAAAATGTAATTATACACCATTTATTTTTCTATAAAATTATACTAATATTAGAACTAAACCCATTGTATTCCTTTTTTTCAATTTAAGATTTATGTTTAAGTTTAAAAACAGCCAGAATGGTTGTTTAGCCAAAAAAATAAAAAAATACAAATCATTCATAGTGCTTTACTGCCCTCTTGTGTTCAAAATCAGGTAGGCCAATTGATGCTACTATGGGAATATTTTCCCACCGTGACTCCGCTGGGGGCTTTAAAATCGCTAACTTGAAAGCGAAAGTAACGGACGTCTCCACAAGACGTGCAGCTGTAAGCATTTTCGTTTCATTTTAAAAGAAGCCCCATTTCGGGGGCGGATTTCTTGAATGTATTTTACAAAATCACAATGTTGTGTTTGATTGCGAGTATCCAAAAATAAGTAAACACTTTGCAGTTTGAATGATCTTCTTGAATAAAATGACGGAGTAGCCAATGTTTCCACTGTTCGATCGCGGACGTCCACACGGACATTGATAATGGTGGCGCGTGCAGAGCGCTCGAGGGAATTCCTATATGGAAGTAGGAATGAACTAAAAAACGTTCACTCTGTTCTGCTCGCTCATCGTCGTGGACGCGCAGCGTTATGAATGCCCGTGTGATGCAGCATAACACAGCAGAGAGAGACGCTCACTCTCGACTCGTGATTAATGAAATTCGAATGAATTTCTATGGAAGTAGAAATGAAAAAACGTTCGCTCTGTTTTGCTTGCTCGTCGCCATGGACGCGCACCATTATGAATGTCAGTGCAGCCGCATACTTTTTAGTGTCACTTTAAAATTAGCGCCATATCGGGGGCGATTGCTTCCGGTTTTCAGGGAAAACACAACAACAAAAGAGTAAATGACAGATTCGCTTAAATAGGCACTTTTACACAAAATATTCCGTCATCATTTTTTTCAGTCAGCTCTTCACTCTCGTGATTAATGAATTTTGACTCCTGTTGCTGATCTTTGCTGCAACTTTCGTTTTGCTCACAATTTAGTAAGCAAACACGTTCAAGTTATAATTGAAGTGACTAAATGATTTTATTATACACACACACATCAAATTGACGGTGGTATATTTAAATCTGCATATTGTAATGCAAGGCACCCCTAGTCTAGTCTTATTAAATGTATGCTTCATCTTTCATTTTCAATTTGTAAATTTGATCAATATATTCAATTATTTAGAATAATAAGACACTATATAGCTGTCCAGAGTGCGCCCCCCACTGAATCTCAAGATGGAAAGCACTGCGTTCGTACTTCGTACTTTTCGTGAACGTATGAGGAGATGACACCTTCGAACACGAATACAGGCTACTATAAACCAGTCCCCAGGCCGAATGTGCGCGAGCACCTGTTTTATCGTGATCATTTTGAACGCGCGTTTATCAAGTCTTATGCCACTCGGTACCAATTGAAGATACTCTGTTTACCGCTATGAAGGTATTTTGTCATATCTAATGTACTATTAATAATTCCACCAGAATGCAACCAAAGCAGTAATTGTAAATCATATTTTTTTTTTCATCCACATGCAGGCGCCCCTGCATGTGGATATTGTTTTTCTCTATATAAACATGAAACAATATAAACACGATAATCATATGCTGACTCGAGTGTGTGTACGTTCTGTACGATATCTGGCGCAACCGCTTTATTAGGCGTTTTTTTCCCGTTCGCGCTGCTTGAGCATTCTTTTATTAATGCTTTTATTTTTTATATTTTTTGTTTACACATAGGCCTAATGTTTAATGTTTTCAACTAAAAGAAATGGTGACAAAAACGTAAAAAAAAAAAAAACTTAAAAAATAACATCTTTTTCGTTAAATGTCATTTAAATAAACGAATATTTGATTTTTATGAGCCCGAATATTCGAATGCAATATTTTTGAAAAATGCCCATCCCTAATTAACATACAGACTTCCAGTGTTGGGAAGGATACTTTCAAAACATATTTCGTTGCAGAATACATGACTGGCAAAACCAGCAAAAGTAATGATTATGAATATGTAAAATATAGCAAGGAGATATTTTAATTGTTTATTAATAAATAAGTGTTTTCTTTGTCATTGTCGGCTAAGATGAAGTTGACGATGCTGACTCGCGATCTTCAGTAGCCTAGTGAACGCGCCAGAGAGAAATGCACATTTCATAAGGATTACATAAGCAGAGAGCAGTCTGTAGTCTGTTTTCTTTCGTTTTGAATTGTTCAGTTTAAAAGTAGACATGTGAGGCAAGTAGGCTACTTTATATGCTGAGTTTCGGTTCATTTATGAGACGAGCTCCAGTTCACGCGCCGGCGTGATTATCTCGTTATTAATGTTTCGTGATTATCTCTATATTGTCTGCTATATTTACTTCTTATTGATTAAATACAGGCAATTGGTTGATGAAACATTGATTAAAATTAAGATACAATTAATACAAAACGAAATTCACTTCAAAGAAAGGTTTTGTGCTTTGTTTTGTGCTTTCTGTTTGATGTCTTTGTGAAAGTTTTAAAGCATCTTTTAGTGCCGCTTTCAGAGCGCTCACGTCCGTAACGGAGAACACGTCTGTAACATTGTTTTTCCTCATAAATGCGAACACGAAAAATAAAATAAAATGAATATTTTATGTTATGTGGAGACAGAGACAACCCTTCATCCGGTGGGTAGTATTAATTTTGGTTTGCGCAGTGTAATTCACAGAATTACTAAAACATATTTGCCACCTAAGTTAAAGATTGTTTTGTGTCACGCATGTTTATTTCGGCGTGTGTTTCATCCAAATTGCGATCGCATCGCGGGGGCCGGATTGAAGCGCTATGCGGGCCGGATCCGGCCCCGGCCCCCGGGCCGTATATTGCCCATGTATGTCCTATGACATTAAAAATGATTCTAAATTTAAATGATCTCATATATGTGGCTATTGTGATTCACGATCATAGTCCCTGTCCAAAATGGTACAGTTCATATCAATTTTCGGTCTTGTGTACTTATTTCATGTGTCCGTTAAATCCATGGGACCGTAGGGCGACAGTGAAAGCGGGGTTACGTTTTTGCACGTCGTGCACAGTAACCCTTAAGGCACCGGGGTGGCAGTGCCACCGGCTTGTTTATATATATATATATATATATATATATATATATATATATATATAAATATAGCTGCGAGCAGCGATGAAGGGCCAAAGCCGGCGGAACCGCCACTCCGGCACCAGGGTTGCGGTGCCACCGGCTTGGGCCCGCAATCGCTGCTCGCAGCTATATTTATTTATTATTATTATTATTTTACTACCTTTTGGGCACTTTTGGGGGCCTTAACGTGCTCGAAAACTCTTGAAACTTTGCACACATCTCAGAACCCGCGGCCATCAGGGCCGGGCTGAAGCTGGTACCCGGGCGTGGCAGGGGGGCTCGACAGCGCCCCCTGGAACGGGGTTTGAACACTTGGTCCATAAATCAAACACGCTTGCATGTAATAATATGAAACTCAGTACACATATAGATCTCATCGGTTCATATATACTTCATGCTCTTACTTTTTACCCCAGCCCAACAGGAAGTCGGCTATTAAGGGTTGTTTGGAAAACACATGCAATGGAATGTGAAATACTCCTCCTAGAGAATTCAAACACACGGCACGAAACTCGGTCAGCATGAAGTCAAGACACTGAGGATGAAAAATTGCCAGGGGATTTTTGATATCTCGAACGGTTTGGCCGTGGCGAGTAAACGAAATTATGGCGAGAAACGTGAAACAGGAAGTGTGTTATAACTACTGCATACATTAACTAATCTTGATGAAACTTCAGCAGTGTGTTCGTTGTAAGAGCCCGATCACATGGATGTGACTATTGTGAGTCAAAGTTATAGCGCCACCAACTGGAAGCAGGAAGTGTGTCACTTTCAAAATGCTTTTAAATCACCCTCTTATTTTTACCCGATTTGCTTCAAACTTCATGTGCATAATGTAGACACACGCCAGATGTAGACCTGTGAAAGGATTATTGATATCTTAGATACTGTTGCCATGGCAATGCATCAAACATTAATATTCCTTTTTTTAAGCTTTTTCATGCTTTTTTATGCTTTCGGGCACTTTTGGGGTTCTTAACGTGCTCGAAAACTCTTGAAACTTTGCACACGGGACAAAACCCGCGGCCATCAGGGCCAGGCTGAAGCTGGTACCCGGGCGTGGCAGGGGGGCTCGACAGCGCCCCCTTGAACGGGTCAGACAATTTGGTCCATATATCCAACACGCTTTACCCTATTTGCTTCAAACTTGATGTGTATAATGTAGACACAAGCCAGATGTAGACCTGTGAAAGGATTGTTGATATCTTAGATGCTGTTGCCGTGACAACGCATCAAACTTTAATATTCTTTTTGGATACTTTTGAGATTCTTAGCGCACTTTTGGGGCCCTTAACGTGCTCAAAAACTCTTGAAACTTTGCACACGGGTCAGAAACCGCGGCCATCAGGGCCGGGCTGAAGCTGGTACCCGGGCGTGGCAGGGGGGCTCGACAGCGCCCCCTGGAATGGGGTCCGAAAACTTGGTCCATAAATCAAACAGGCTTTACCCGATTTGCTTCAAACTTGATGTGTATAATGTAGACACACGCCAGATTTAGACCTGTGAAAGGATTGTTGATATCTTAGATGCTGTTGCCGTGACAACGCATCAAACTTTAATATTCTTTTTGGATACTTTTGAGACTCTCAGCGCACTTTGGGGGCCCTTAACGTGCTCAAAAACTCTTGAAACTTTGCACACGGGTCAGAACCCGTGGCCATCAGGGCCGGGCTGAAGCTGGTACCCGGGCGTGGCAGGGGGGCTCGACAGTGCCCCCTGGAACGGGGTCCGAAAACTTGGTCCATAAATCAAACACGCTTGAATGTAATAATATGAAACTCGGTACACATATAGATCTCATCGATTCATATATCCTTTGTACTTTTACTTTTTACCCCAGCCCAACAGGAAGTCGGCTATTATGGTTTGTTTGGAAGCGTATGCCCCTGGAATTCGATATACTCCTCCTAGAGAATTCAACCAATCGCCACGAAACTCGGTCAGCATGAAGTCAAGACATTGAGGATGAAAAGTTGCCAGGGGATTTTTGATATCTCGAACGGTTTGGCTGTGGCGAGGAAACGAATTTATGGCGAATAAAGGAAACAGGAAGTGTGTTATAACTTCTGCATACATTAACTGATCTTGATGAAACTTCAGCAGTGTGTTCGCTGTAAGAGTCCGATCACATGGATGTGACTATTGTGAGTCAAAGTTATAGCGCCACCAACTGGCAGCAGGAAGTGTGTCACTTCCTAAAGGCTTTGAAATCACCCTCTTATTTTTACCCAATTTGCTTCAAACTTTATGTGTATAATGTAGACACACGGCAGATGTAGACCTGAGAAAGGATTATTGATATCTTAGATACTGTTGCCGTGGCAACGCATCAAACTTTATTATTCTTTGTTGATGCTTTTGAGACTCTTAACATACTTGAAATTGCATGAAACCCGACAGACACATCACATTTATTAGACAGTAGACATGTGCAGAGTTTCAGAAACGGGCATGGTGAGAGCAATTAGAGAATAATGTTTAAGTTTAAAAACAGCCAGAATGGTTGTTTAGTCAAAAAATTTTTTTTTCCAAATCATACATAGTGTTATACTGCCCTCTTGTGTTCAAAATCAGGTAAAAAGCGAAAGTAAAATAAGGACGTCTGCACAATTCATTAATAATGGTGCAGAGTAGAGTGAGCTTTTTCAATTAATTCCTATGGAAGTAGGAATGAACTAAACAACGTTCGCTCTGTTCTGCTCGTCCCTCACCGTGGGCGCGCAGAGTTATGAATGCCCGTGCAGCCGTGAGCATTTTAGTTTCATTTTAAAATTAGCGCCATTTCGGGGGACGTATTACTTTAATTTATTTAACAAAAACACAATGTTGTGTTTAATTGCGAGTGTACACAAATATAAGTAAACACTTTGACGTTTGAATGATGTCCTGTATGAAGAAAATGACGGAGTATGTTTCACTGTTCAATCGCGCTGAGCCACCCAGACCCCCACACACACACTGACACACACACACACACACACACACACACACACACACACACACACACACACACACAATAATAAAACATTCAACCTAACATATACAAATTACACTGCTATGTTGAAATAGTCAGTAGTACAATTTGTATCATTCACAGTAAGCACCGCTCCACTGTGATTTTTCCAAGCACATTTTTGCACAAGTGAAGAGGATGATTTTTTCCGTCGATATTGGAACGTGAGTGAAGTACAAAGCCTGTAATAAAGAATAGTTTAGCATCCAAATACATCGCAAATGTTGCAACATTTAGATTCTAAAGAGAGATTTACGTGAGCCTAACACCACTTACTTTTACTTTTGTTTTAAATTATTTCGTTTTGGCTTTATTATAGTTATTTTTTTATTTGTGTTCTGTTCTGAATATCATTAAATTTAAAGGATTTGTTGTGGAATATTTTGAGTGTATAATCAAATAACACTAAACCGTCACTAGGTGTCGCCAGGCGACCGTCTTAATGAGCGGGTCATTGATTCATTCGTTCAAACGATTCGTTTGAACGACTGAGTCATTCATGAATGAGACAGATGTTTATGGATTGGTCATTGAATCTTTGAGTCAACCAATTTGTTCAAAATGCTGAATCATTCAGTAATGAGAAAACACGTTGCTGTGAGATGCAATGGTTCTGCTGTGATCTTTGTTTAACTATTTTCGCTGCTGAAACAGAAGAACAGTCAATATTGCATCTAAAATGTAAGTGACTTGACACGTGTGTGTGTGTGTGTGTGTGTGTGTGCGTGTGAGTGCGTGCGTGCGTGTGTGTGTGTGTGTGTGTGTGTGTGTGCAATCAATCCCAGGTAAGAGGCATGAATAATGAGAATTGGACTTCTAGGAGTGAGGTTAATATTCCGGAGATGGTTCCCTCGGATTGTGAAAAGGAGGCGGCGCGGGAGTGGCCAGGCATTGCGCTACTTCTGTTTCAAAGTTTAAAACAATGCTAATATCATTTTTTTGAACGATTTCATTACAAATGTTTATTTTATATATTTATAAAATATTATAAAATATAATAACTATGTTTTGTCCTATTAACAAAAGACAGGCAATGTACTATTAACAAATGTTAATAGTTTTTTAAAAGTTAAAATGATACTTTATGCATTTGTTTTGTGTCAGATGATTAACAATATAAATTAAACAAAGCTTAAAACAAACAAAATAATAAAACGAAAACAAAGCTTGAACATTTTATTTAATTGAAAAGCCTTTTTGAAATAAAATGTGTTTTTTTTCCCTCTGAAATAGCAAAAGCATCGCACACTTAGCTGTACCTGCTCTAAATAAATAATAGTATTTAAATAAAAATACAAAATCGAAATAAATAAATTATATAAAACAAAATCAAATCAAAGAAAATAAATCTTATTAAAGTTATGCAGGCACACATTTAACAATAATTTTCAAGTGACAAATAAAATCAATCAAAATTCCTTACACATGGAGTTAATCCTGACGATTCCTGAGGCGCCTTTCCTCATGACACTCGCTTTTTTTTTCGAAGATATATTTTCTTTGGTTTGATTTTGTTTTTGTAATAATTTATTTTATTTAGTTCGATTTTGTATTTTTATTGAATTACTCTTTTTTATTTAGAGCAGGTACAGCTAGTGTGTGATGCTTTTGCTATTTCAGAGGAAAACAATAATTTTATTTAATTAATAATTTTTGTTTCAGTCCACCATATAATTATGTTGTGTTTGATCTATGGAAAAAAGTTAGTTGTGAAATGGTTGAATATTAACAAAAGTTAATAGTTTTTTACAAGTTAGAATAATACGATATATATATATATATATATATAAACAAGCCGGTGGCACCGCCACCCCGGTGCCTTTACGGTTACTGTGCATGACGGGCAATATCGTAACTCCGCTTTGACCTTTGAGAAGATGTGTGCTATAGAGCTTGCATTGGTGTGGGCTCTGCAAAAGTGTGTGTGTGTGTGTGAGGCGTGATTGAACAATGTAGACATATATATATATATATATATATAAAGGCACCGGGGGTGGCGGTGCCACCGGCTTGTTTATATATATATATATATATATATATATATATATATATATATATATATATATATGAATATAGCTGCGAGCAGCGATGAAGGGCCAAAGCCGGCGGCACCGCCACTCCGGTGCCTTTAGGTAACTAAAGGCACCGGGGTTGCGGTGCCACCGGCTTGGGCCCGTAATCGCTGCTCGCAGCTATATTTATTTATTATTATTATTATTATTTTACTACCTTTTGGGCACTTTTGGGGGCCTTAACGTGCTCGAAAACTCTTGAAACTTTGCACACATCTCAGAACCCGCGGCCATCAGGGCCGGGCTGAAGCTGGTACCCGGGCGTGGCAGGGGGGCTCGACAGCGCCCCCTGGAACGGGGTTTGAACACTTGGTCCATAAATCAAACACGCTTGCATGTAATAATATGAAACTCAGTACACATATAGATCTCATCGGTTCATATATACTTCATGCTCTTACTTTTTACCCCAGCCCAACAGGAAGTCGGCTATTAAGGGTTGTTTGGAAAACACATGCAATGGAATGTGAAATACTCCTCCTAGAGAATTCAAACACACGGCACGAAACTCGGTCAGCATGAAGTCAAGACACTGAGGATGAAAAATTGCCAGGGGATTTTTGATATCTCGAACGGTTTGGCCGTGGCGAGTAAACGAAATTATGGCGAGAAACGTGAAACAGGAAGTGTGTTATAACTACTGCATACATTAACTAATCTTGATGAAACTTCAGCAGTGTGTTCGTTGTAAGAGCCCGATCACATGGATGTGACTATTGTGAGTCAAAGTTATAGCGCCACCAACTGGAAGCAGGAAGTGTGTCACTTTCAAAATGCTTTTAAATCACCCTCTTATTTTTACCCGATTTGCTTCAAACTTCATGTGCATAATGTAGACACACGCCAGATGTAGACCTGTGAAAGGATTATTGATATCTTAGATACTGTTGCCATGGCAATGCATCAAACATTAATATTCCTTTTTTTAAGCTTTTTCATGCTTTTTTATGCTTTCGGGCACTTTTGGGGTTCTTAACGTGCTCGAAAACTCTTGAAACTTTGCACACGGGACAAACCCCGCGGCCATCAGGGCCAGGCTGAAGCTGGTACCCGGGCATGGCAGGGGGGCTCGACAGCGCCCCCTTGAACGGGTCAGACAATTTGGTCCATATATCCAACACGCTTTACCCTATTTGCTTCAAACTTGATGTGTATAATGTAGACACAAGCCAGATGTAGACCTGTGAAAGGATTGTTGATATCTTAGATGCTGTTGCCGTGACAACGCATCAAACTTTAATATTCTTTTTGGATACTTTTGAGATTCTTAGCGCACTTTTGGGGCCCTTAACGTGCTCAAAAACTCTTGAAACTTTGCACACGGGTCAGAAACCGCGGCCATCAGGGCCGGGCTGAAGCTGGTACCCGGGCGTGGCAGGGGGGCTCGACAGCGCCCCCTGGAATGGGGTCCGAAAACTTGGTCCATAAATCAAACAGGCTTTACCCGATTTGCTTCAAACTTGATGTGTATAATGTAGACACACGCCAGATTTAGACCTGTGAAAGGATTGTTGATATCTTAGATGCTGTTGCCGTGACAACGCATCAAACTTTAATATTCTTTTTGGATACTTTTGAGACTCTCAGCGCACTTTGGGGGCCCTTAACGTGCTCAAAAACTCTTGAAACTTTGCACACGGGTCAGAACCCGTGGCCATCAGGGCCGGGCTGAAGCTGGTACCCGGGCGTGGCAGGGGGGCTCGACAGTGCCCCCTGGAACGGGGTCCGAAAACTTGGTCCATAAATCAAACACGCTTGAATGTAATAATATGAAACTCGGTACACATATAGATCTCATCGATTCATATATCCTTTGTACTTTTACTTTTTACCCCAGCCCAACAGGAAGTCGGCTATTATGGTTTGTTTGGAAGCGTATGCCCCTGGAATTCGATATACTCCTCCTAGAGAATTCAACCAATCGCCACGAAACTCGGTCAGCATGAAGTCAAGACATTGAGGATGAAAAGTTGCCAGGGGATTTTTGATATCTCGAACGGTTTGGCTGTGGCGAGGAAACGAATTTATGGCGAATAAAGGAAACAGGAAGTGTGTTATAACTTCTGCATACATTAACTGATCTTGATGAAACTTCAGCAGTGTGTTCGCTGTAAGAGTCCGATCACATGGATGTGACTATTGTGAGTCAAAGTTATAGCGCCACCAACTGGCAGCAGGAAGTGTGTCACTTCCTAAAGGCTTTGAAATCACCCTCTTATTTTTACCCAATTTGCTTCAAACTTTGTGTATAATGTAGACACACGGCAGATGTAGACCTGAGAAAGGATTATTGATATCTTAGATACTGTTGCCGTGGCAACGCATCAAACTTTATTATTCTTTGTTGATGCTTTTGAGACTCTTAACATACTTGAAATTGCATGAAACCCGACAGACACATCACATTTATTAGACAGTAGACATGTGCAGAGTTTCAGAAACGGGCATGGTGAGAGCAATTAGAGAATAATGTTTAAGTTTAAAAACAGCCAGAATGGTTGTTTAGTCAAAAAAAATTTTTTTCCAAATCATACATAGTGTTATACTGCCCTCTTGTGTTCAAAATCAGGTAAAAAGCGAAAGTAAAATAAGGACGTCTGCACAATTCATTAATAATGGTGCAGAGTAGAGTGAGCTTTTTCAATTAATTCCTATGGAAGTAGGAATGAACTAAACAACGTTCGCTCTGTTCTGCTCGTCCCTCACCGTGGGCGCGCAGAGTTATGAATGCCCGTGCAGCCGTGAGCATTTTAGTTTCATTTTAAAATTAGCGCCATTTCGGGGGACGTATTACTTTAATTTATTTAACAAAAACACAATGTTGTGTTTAATTGCGAGTGTACACAAATATAAGTAAACACTTTGACGTTTGAATGATGTCCTGTATGAAGAAAATGACGGAGTATGTTTCACTGTTCAATCGCGCTGAGCCACCCAGACCCCCACACACACACTGACACACACACACACACACACACACACACACACACACACACACACACACACACACACAAACACACACACACACACACACACAATAATAAAACATTCAACCTAACATATACAAATTACACTGCTATGTTGAAATAGTCAGTAGTACAATTTGTATCATTCACAGTAAGCACCGCTCCACTGTGATTTTTCCAAGCACATTTTTGCACAAGTGAAGAGGATGATTTTTTCCGTCGATATTGGAACGTGAGTGAAGTACAAAGCCTGTAATAAAGAATAGTTTAGCATCCAAATACATCGCAAATGTTGCAACATTTAGATTCTAAAGAGAGATTTACGTGAGCCTAACACCACTTACTTTTACTTTTGTTTTAAATTATTTCGTTTTGGCTTTATTATAGTTATTTTTTTATTTGTGTTCTGTTCTGAATATCATTAAATTTAAAATGGATTTGTTGTGGAATATTTTGAGTGTATAATCAAATAACACTAAACCGTCACTAGGTGTCGCCAGGCGACCGTCTTAATGAGCGGGTCATTGATTCATTCGTTCAAACGATTCGTTTGAACGACTGAGTCATTCATGAATGAGACAGATGTTTATGGATTGGTCATTGAATCTTTGAGTCAACCAATTTGTTCAAAATGCTGAATCATTCAGTAATGAGAAAACACGTTGCTGTGAGATGCAATGGTTCTGCTGTGATCTTTGTTTAACTATTTTCGCTGCTGAAACAGAAGAACAGTCAATATTGCATCTAAAATGTAAGTGACTTGACACGTGTGTGTGTGTGTGTGTGTGTGTGTGCGTGTGAGTGCGTGCGTGCGTGTGTGTGTGTGTGTGTGTGTGTGTGTGCAATCAATCCCAGGTAAGAGGCATGAATAATGAGAATTGGACTTCTAGGAGTGAGGTTAATATTCCGGAGATGGTTCCCTCGGATTGTGAAAAGGAGGCGGCGCGGGAGTGGCCAGGCATTGCGCTACTTCTGTTTCAAAGTTTAAAACAATGCTAATATCATTTTTTTGAACGATTTCATTACAAATGTTTATTTTATATATTTATAAAATATTATAAAATATAATAACTATGTTTTGTCCTATTAACAAAAGACAGGCAATGTACTATTAACAAATGTTAATAGTTTTTTAAAAGTTAAAATGATACTTTATGCATTTGTTTTGTGTCAGATGATTAACAATATAAATTAAACAAAGCTTAAAACAAACAAAATAATAAAACGAAAACAAAGCTTGAACATTTTATTTAATTGAAAAGCCTTTTTGAAATAAAATGTGTTTTTTTCCCTCTGAAATAGCAAAAGCATCGCACACTTAGCTGTACCTGCTCTAAATAAATAATAGTATTTAAATAAAAATACAAAATCGAAATAAATAAATTATATAAAACAAAATCAAATCAAAGAAAATAAATCTTATTAAAGTTATGCAGGCACACATTTAACAATAATTTTCAAGTGACAAATAAAATCAATCAAAATTCCTTACACATGGAGTTAATCCTGACGATTCCTGAGGCGCCTTTCCTCATGACACTCGCTTTTTTTTTCGAAGATATATTTTCTTTGGTTTGATTTTGTTTTTGTAATAATTTATTTTATATAGTTCGATTTTGTATTTTTATTGAATTACTCTTTTTTATTTAGAGCAGGTACAGCTAGTGTGTGATGCTTTTGCTATTTCAGAGGAAAACAATAATTTTATTTAATTAATAATTTTTGTTTCAGTCCACCATATAATTATGTTGTGTTTGATCTATGGAAAAAAGTTAGTTGTGAAATGGTTGAATATTAACAAAAGTTAATAGTTTTTTACAAGTTAGAATAATACGATATATATATATATATAAACAAGCCGGTGGCACCGCCACCCCGGTGCCTTTACGGTTACTGTGCATGACGGGCAATATCGTAACTCCGCTTTGACCTTTGAGAAGATGTGTGCTATAGAGCTTGCATTGGTGTGGGCTCTGCAAAAGTGTGTGTGTGTGTGTGAGGCGTGATTGAACAATGTAGACATATATATATATATATATATAAAGGCACCGGGGTGGCGGTGCCACCGGCTTGTTTATATATATATATATATATATATATATATATATATGAATATAGCTGCGAGCAGCGATGAAGGGCCAAAGCCGGCGGCACCGCCACTCCGGTGCCTTTAGGTAACTAAAGGCACCGGGGTTGCGGTGCCACCGGCTTGGGCCCGTAATCGCTGCTCGCAGCTATATTTATTATTATTTTACTACCTTTTGGGCACTTTTGGGGGCCTTAACGTGCTCGAAAACTCTTGAAACTTTGCACACATCTCAGAACCCGCGGCCATCAGGGCCGGGCTGAAGCTGGTACCCGGGCGTGGCAGGGGGGCTCGACGGCGCCCCCTGGAACGGGGTTTGAACACTTGGTCCATAAATCAAACACGCTTGCATGTAATAATATGAAACTCAGTACACATATAGATCTCATCGGTTCATATATACTTCATGCTCTTACTTTTTACCCCAGCCCAACAGGAAGTCGGCTATTAAGGGTTGTTTGGAAAACACATGCAATGGAATGTGAAATACTCCTCCTAGAGAATTCAAACACACGGCACGAAACTCGGTCAGCATGAAGTCAAGACACTGAGGATGAAAAATTGCCAGGGGATTTTTGATATCTCGAACGGTTTGGCCGTGGCGAGTAAACGAAATTATGGCGAGAAACGTGAAACAGGAAGTGTGTTATAACTACTGCATACATTAACTAATCTCGATGAAACTTCAGCAGTGTGTTCGTTGTAAGAGCCCGATCACATGGATGTGACTATTGTGAGTCAAAGTTATAGCGCCACCAACTGGAAGCAGGAAGTGTGTCACTTTCAAAATGCTTTTAAATCACCCTCTTATTTTTACCCGATTTGCTTCAAACTTCATGTGCATAATGTAGACACACGCCAGATGTAGACCTGTGAAAGGATTATTGATATCTTAGATACTGTTGCCATGGCAATGCATCAAACATTAATATTCCTTTTTTTAAGCTTTTTCATGCTTTTTTATGCTTTCTGGCACTTTTGGGGTTCTTAACGTGCTCAAAAACTCTTGAAACTTTGCACACGGGACAAAACCCGCGGCCATCAGGGCCAGGCTGAAGCTGGTACCCGGGCGTGGCAGGGGGGCTCGACAGCGCCCCCTTGAACGGGTCAGACAATTTGGTCCATATATCCAACACGCTTTACCCTATTTGCTTCAAACTTGATGTGTATAATGTAGACACAAGCCAGATGTAGACCTGTGAAAGGATTGTTGATATCTTAGATGCTGTTGCCGTGACAACGCATCAAACTTTAATATTCTTTTTGGATACTTTTGAGATTCTTAGCGCACTTTTGGGGCCCTTAACGTGCTCAAAAACTCTTGAAACTTTGCACACGGGTCAGAAACCGCGGCCATCAGGGCCGGGCTGAAGCTGGTACCCGGGCGTGGCAGGGGGGCTCGACAGCGCCCCCTGGAATGGGGTCCGAAAACTTGGTCCATAAATCAAACAGGCTTTACCCGATTTGCTTCAAACTTGATGTGTATAATGTAGACACACGCCAGATTTAGACCTGTGAAAGGATTGTTGATATCTTAGATGCTGTTGCCGTGACAACGCATCAAACTTTAATATTCTTTTTGGATACTTTTGAGACTCTCAGCGCACTTTGGGGGCCCTTAACGTGCTCAAAAACTCTTGAAACTTTGCACACGGGTCAGAACCCGTGGCCATCAGGGCCGGGCTGAAGCTGGTACCCGGGCGTGGCAGGGGGGCTCGACAGTGCCCCCTGGAACGGGGTCCGAAAACTTGGTCCATAAATCAAACACGCTTGAATGTAATAATATGAAACTCGGTACACATATAGATCTCATCGATTCATATATCCTTTGTACTTTTACTTTTTACCCCAGCCCAACAGGAAGTCGGCTATTATGGTTTGTTTGGAAGCGTATGCCCCTGGAATTCGATATACTCCTCCTAGAGAATTCAACCAATCGCCACGAAACTCGGTCAGCATGAAGTCAAGACATTGAGGATGAAAAGTTGCCAGGGGATTTTTGATATCTCGAACGGTTTGGCTGTGGCGAGGAAACGAATTTATGGCGAATAAAGGAAACAGGAAGTGTGTTATAACTTCTGCATACATTAACTGATCTTGATGAATCTTCAGCAGTGTGTTCGCTGTAAGAGTCCGATCACATGGATGTGACTATTGTGAGTCAAAGTTATAGCGCCACCAACTGGCAGCAGGAAGTGTGTCACTTCCTAAAGGCTTTGAAATCACCCTCTTATTTTTACCCAATTTGCTTCAAACTTTATGTGTATAATGTAGACACACGGCAGATGTAGACCTGAGAAAGGATTATTGATATCTTAGATACTGTTGCCGTGGCAACGCATCAAACTTTATTATTCTTTGTTGATGCTTTTGAGACTCTTAACATACTTGAAATTGCATGAAACCCGACAGACACATCACATTTATTAGACAGTAGACATGTGCAGAGTTTCAGAAACGGGCATGGTGAGAGCAATTAGAGAATAATGTTTAAGTTTAAAAACAGCCAGAATGGTTGTTTAGTCAAAAAAAATTTTTTTCCAAATCATACATAGTGTTATACTGCCCTCTTGTGTTCAAAATCAGGTAAAAAGCGAAAGTAAAATAAGGACGTCTGCACAATTCATTAATAATGGTGCAGAGTAGAGTGAGCTTTTTCAATTAATTCCTATGGAAGTAGGAATGAACTAAACAACGTTCGCTCTGTTCTGCTCGTCCCTCACCGTGGGCGCGCAGAGTTATGAATGCCCGTGCAGCCGTGAGCATTTTAGTTTCATTTTAAAATTAGCGCCATTTCGGGGGACGTATTACTTTAATTTATTTAACAAAAACACAATGTTGTGTTTAATTGCGAGTGTACACAAATATAAGTAAACACTTTGACG